>CM048841.1:77719635-78234635 GCA_026545765.1 Plantago major
TTGAATTTGAGCCTAACGGATACTATTAAAACGGCACTCAAATTCATCTATAAATATCAACACTTAGACTGCTTGAAGAGACACACCTTTAACTGCATAAAAACGCTGAACATCTTACTCTCTCAAAGCAACTTACTTATCCTCAAAGCTTTCTGTTGCGACCAAAGCTTTTGATCTTGAGTAACACTGAAGTTCTAAGTGTCCTGATCCTAAACAAGCACAGCTATCTGTGAAAGAGTTGAAACGAAAGATCAAGTATCTGAGATTCATTCTCTTGAACATTTCTAAGACTTGGGTCAGTAAAAAGAACAAGATACCATACATTGAAAAGTGTATTAAGTATACTTGATTCACAGAGCTATCTGAATAACTGAATAAGTTATTAAAGAAGCTCATCTGACAACTCAAACCAAAACCAACACCATAACTGGCGTGGAGTACAGGAAGTACTTAGTTTGAAAAATCAGGGAATAACTCCAAGGTTACCGGAGTATAGGAAGTACTTGATTTGGGAAACTAAGGAATAACTCCAAGGTTATTGAGTATAGGAAGTACTTAGCTTGGGAAGCTAAGGAATAACTCAAAAAGGTTTCTGAGTACAGGAAGTACTTGACTGTGAAAGCCGGGGAACAACTCAGGGGGAACATTTGGTTGGGAACCATTTGTTTAAAGGAATCTTAGAATAGGATTTTTGTAAGGAGAACTCAATTATCTATTCTAGTGAATTCTAGGTCTCTGGAAGACCGAAGTGGATTGGTTGGAGGATTACGCCACCTCCAGATACCACTATACTTGCTGTGTTATTTACCTTTCTGTATTTACATTTCAGCAACACACACACACTTTAACTGTTTCTGCACTTATCTATATTAAGTCTTCCGCGCTCTGATTCTAAGTATCAGATATCTATTCAGATATCTGAGAAATAGTTTTTATCGACAAAATTTTTAAAAGACTATTCACCCCCCCCCCCCCTTCTAGTTCTTACTTTGCCGTTATCTGGACCAACAGTGTCTATATATATGTATCGTTGTGTGTGATTGCGAACGTAAATATGTGCTTGGCTCGGTAAAGGGGCACTGGAGACTTGCTTACTGAGTTTGTACTTTGTAGCTCACCCCTTACTCTATATTTTTTTCAGTTGATTAGTGATTGTGATCTGGGAGAGATTTCGGTTGGAGTAAAGGAGGTTAGAGCTTACGTGGAGTATAATCAAGGTTGTTAGGCTATGATTAATTGTATTTCTGAGGATTTAGTGGTTTTATATTTGGATGACTTGTAATACCGAGGTTATTAGTTGATTGTTTGTTTTCGAGGATTTTAGTTGCTTTGATTGTACCATTGTTGAGTTGAATTGTCATTTTGAGGTTAAAGGTAGGCTTCGTCTTGGCGTGAGCCAATCTCCCGATAGACTGCCGGTCGCGCCAAAGTGAATTGGTTTTGGGGAGTGACAAAACCAATCAAATAATATTAAAATTGTTGAGGGATAAAACCTCAAACACCAACACTACTACCGCAAGTAACCTTATCTAAGATCCACCTCCAACTTGAAGTCCGAGAGAAGGCTTGTCCGAGCAAGAGTACCTGAAAGGACTAAGTGGGGGGGGGGGGGGTTAGAATGGGTTACCCGGATTGCCTAAGTCAATCCGGAAGGAGGCTTTACTCAAAGGAGAGATGACAGCTCTCAATGCAATAGTAATGGGAAAGGTAATGAAATCAAGGATGTTTAGGACGTAGGAACCTACACCATTTCCTTAGGGGATCTTTTTGTTCCCTCCCAAGGTATTGGACCTTGTGCTATATTTATAGTTATCATATACTTATGAAGTAGCTCATAAGATAATGCCAAGTGTATGCCTCAGATTTGGACACGAATGCTACCTTTGGCCCATGGCACATTAGTGAATAGTAATCCAATACTAATAAATGGGCTGGGAGGGTAGTTTGGTCCTTTCCCTCTGAGAGTCTTGTTCATACGTTGGGTCCGTGTTAGTCCCTCGAGCAGGTCATGCACTGGTTGATCGCCTTGGGTAACTCTGGATGTCCGAGCCTAGAGTTTCACGGAAGTATCTCAGTGGTTCTGTTATGTACGTTTGGGCTTATCGCGATGGTGGCGTCCGAGATTCTCTCGTCCGGTCCGTTAGGCATCTATGTACTGACATGGTCAGGTTTGGAAGTCCTTTCCTTAGCCAGCTCGGACTAGCTGTGGAGATGTAGTGACTTCAGCGTACTGGTCGATTCACTTTGGTCGGACCATGTGAGGTCGGACCAGTACTGAATTGGATAGTTAAGCCGTGATGCGCTTTAGGACACGCTCTATGCCGCCCTTAACGGATTGGACACATTTCCGTATCAACATATGTCCCCCCAGTTTCCAAGTATCTTAGTAGAAGATAGTTGGTAACTATGAGGGATCAGTCGTGTCTGTGGAGCGTGTCCGAATCGTTAGTTAAAAGAAAAAAGGAAAAAATCCTTTTTGTCGGGATCCGTCGTCCGTGTCCTAAAGGATTCAATATATCTCTTTCCCCCCTTTCGTCTCTGATCAGTTATCACATAACTGGACCGTAGAGAAAAAGGTATTATATCCAGATATATGGGTCCGATGCGGTTAGGATCCGACGTAGCCCTCTCGAAGCCGTCATTGGACCGATTGTTGAATTGGTCCTCCCGTAAGCCCAAGAGGCCCAATAGGTTGTCCGTTCGGCCCACGGGGGAAAGATCCCGAGTAAAGGGACGTGACCGTTGGATCAGGACGACATCAACGGTTGGGGTTCCAAGTCCGATTGATGTGACGCGTCTGTCAAGCATTAAATGCGACGTACTGACAGCCATCCACTCGTGAAGCGGCACAACCCATGGATTGGAGAGGATCAACGGCTAGGATTCAAATCCAAACGATGTGACTCTTGGCTTTTCCCAAATTGCCCTTATAAATAGTCAGCCCATCAGTCACTTTCACACTTTTAGCAATCTCGAAATTCAGAGCAATCGCAAAGCAATCCGAGCATTTAAAGACACATTCGAGCAAGCAAGAGTCGCAAAATTTGAAAGTTTCTTCTTCGAATCCGTACCCTCGGAGAAGCAGCATGGCTTAGTCGTCCGTTCGAACTTATCAAATCAACTTTATCAAGTACGTACATCTTCACTTTTGCTAAGTTGTCTCCTTTTCGCGATATGCTTACTTCGTGCTCATATGTTTTTGCCCTGCTCGGATATGAAATTGTCGAGTCTGTTTTTGCCGATGTTGCGTGTGATAAGCTTTAGCAACGTTCTTAGTTGAAACGATTTCTCCTCTGTACTGTTGCATGCCAATTTATTGCTAGTATCTTGTTGATGCATCTCATGTGTATGCCGACTGTAACCAAAATTTGATTATGCATGCTTATTTGGTAATGTGTTGGTGCCAATTGGCACACAGTCTTCCGTAAATTTGCCCCGCTCAGCGTGCTGGGTAAGGTAGGTGATAGTGCCAACGGCGCGTTAAGTAGAAATCCGTAGGCTTTCTTTGACTTAAGAAATTACCTAAACGAACTCTCGGACAATCAACACCATCATCCCTGACTTGTTTCCTTCTGCCCTAGGATGTCCGGGAGCGATAGTCAGAACCAGCACGAGGCCCCAGGTTATAATGACGCAGTAGATTTAGGGACCGGGTCCGTGGATCTGACCTTGTTCGCGAGAGATTTTGTAGTTGTGGAGCTTGGGTCGTCCAGAGATTCTGATGCTGGGCACGGAGTTCGCGGTGCGACAGAAGCGCAGGCCGACGTTTCAGTGGACCGGGGTGACCTTGCTAGGACTAGGTCGTTAGTCCAATCTCGGACTATAGGTGGCATTGGGACATCCTGGGATCCGAGCGAACTACGTGCGGAGCGGGAAGGCGACAGCGGTCGGGAGGCTGATGAAGTCGAGATGTTCGAGGCTGGGGTGGAGGACCGTGTTGTAGCGGAAACAGGTCCGTCCAACCCAAGCACATCCGGGAGACCCGAAGGTGTCATCGAGGAGGAAGAAGATGGTGAGGAAGAGGAAGATGAGGACGAGGAGGAAGAAGGAGAAGGATCTCCTGTCGCTCGTCCCCCTAGACGATCCAGTCGGATTACTACACCCCGCGCCTGATCCGATCTTCCATTAATTGAAGGTCGTGGCGAAAGTCCGAATCAAGTTCCCGTCCTGCGTCATTGTTACAATAGAGGACGAATTTGGAGAACTAAACACGGACGGACTTCTTCCTACGTGTCCATCCAGGGTTAGGGCGGAGGACATCCCCGAGTGGAGGCGAAAGTGGGAGATCCCTGACTCCGTAGAAATCATGGTTCCCGAGCCCGGACACGCCTTTTACAACCCTCCCGCCGGGTATATGTGTGTGCACGAGGTAGCTTTTGCTTGTGGGTGGAAGGTACCCATTGCAACGGAGTTGAAGCACATTCTGAATCACATTGGGATCAGTCCGAGTCAGGTTATCCCGAAGTCCTTGGGTAATCTTATTTGCTTCGTCATTTTTTGCAAGAAGAAAGGGCAGCCCGTAAATTTTGAGAACTTCAGGCAGCTCTTTCACGTTTCGTTCAGTCCGGGGAATCCCCTCTTTTATACCTTTATGAATAGGAAACCCTATAACTTCATTTTTTTACTCCATTTCGTCGCTGGGATCGAAGTGGTGGGATAAGTTCATTTTTGTACGGATGGCTCTGAAACCAGGGGAGTCCGAGAGGTAGCGAGAACGATGGGGCCATGACAAAATTCCTAAGGAGAGTATCCGGTTGGCGCCCTCTTAGAAGAACGTGGCTCGTGGGTGGCGATAATCCACAAAAAGCATGACCCTACTTATCCATTTCACGGATTAATCACGCCACTTCCCTACATGCGGACTAACGGTATGATGGATGTAGGAGGGAAGACGGACTTTAGTAAGGATTCGTTGACTTGAAACTTGGCGTTCTTTCTTCTTCGATATACTCTATTTTGATTACGTATTTCCGCAATTCTGATAAATCTTCTTTAACCCGTCTGTATCTAACGCCTCTGGTTTATTGTGCAGCTCATTGGTTCGACTACATCATGTCGACACTCCGCAAAAAGAAAAAGTTGCAGAGAGAGTAGCAAGCCCTGGAGGTCGCCGCTGGTCAGAGGACCAAAATCATCAACACTTCCGCGGGTCTTCCCATGTCTGATCCGAAGAATGCCGTAGTTTTTGCCGCAGAGGAAGAAAGGCGGAACAAGGCTGGAGAGGATTCTCAGGCCTTGGCGGTGCCCGACAAGAGCAAAACCCCCGTCACTCGGAGCGCCATCGCTTCGAAGTCCCAGGCTTCCACTGCTGCTGCACCACAACGGGAGGTGTTGATGCAGGATGCCATTACCTCGGGACGCAAGAGAAGAGCAACTTCGGAGGCTCCTCCTGCAGCAAAGAGACAGCAATTGTCCGCTGTCCTTCCTGTTGACCAAGTTGCTCTTGACAAGGAGTACGAGCTGGCTTGCGGACTCCCTGAGGTTGAAAGCTGAGGGTCGGATGGGCTATACCAACGGGTAAGTAATCTTTTGATGCTCTTCTTGGCTTGTTCTTAGTATGACAGAAGTACAACTTATATTCTTACGGACTTCTTGCTCGGTACATTTAAATTGAACCATGCAATGGAAGGCATTGACGAACGCTACCATTGAGGAGGACCTCCACAAGGCTGTGGCCACTTCCGCGGATGAGGCGGAGAAGGTGAAGCAATTGGAGATGCGGCTGAAAGAGCACGAAGTGAAGTTCCATAAGCTGAAGACTAGCTGGGAAGAGATTAAGGCGGACCTCGACTGGCAGGAGAACTTTGTCGACAAGCCGATGAAGGCTTTTCTGGATTCCAAGGATTTTCTGCTCGAAGGCCTCCAATATGCCCGTCTTCAGGCTGGTCGTGACTTCATGGAGTCCGACTCCTTCAAGTTCTTGACGGCGGACAAATCCGATCACTACAAGAAATCCGCCGTTTAGCGACGGCCATTAGCGACGGATAGAATCCGTCGCTATTTAGCGACGAATCGCTAATTTTAGCGACGGAATGGAGACGGATTGAGCGAATTCGCTCAATCCGTCTCTAATCCGTCGCTAAATTAGCGACGGATGTTATTCCGTCGTTAAATAGCGACGGATAAATAAATCCGTCGCTATTTAGGGACGGATATTAAATCCATCCCTAAATAAGTTGACCAGCTTACAAAATAAAAAAAAATTAAAAAAAGGTAACTAGCGGCGGATCGCGTTCCGTCGCTAGTTAGAGACGGATTTTAGCGACGGATAGCGATCCGTCGCTAAAACCTTGATACCATCGGGCAGTAGCCCTTTCTTCCCCATTTTTCTTCCTTCTTCCTTCTTCCTTCGCCATTTCCAATTTTCCGACCAAATCTCGACCGTTCCGGCCAATTTTGGAGTCTTCTCGAAGCTCGTGGGACAAGGAGCTCGTGTGGTCAACCAATTTCATCTTTTCACCAGCTAAATCGAAGGTATTTTGGCTAAAACCTTAACTTTGTCAAATTTGGGAATTTTGTTAATTTTGACTAATTTGAGCAATTGAACGTTTATTGTAAGTATGTAGTAGTTAGTTTAGCTTATATTACGTAGTGTGTTAACTTTGAGATGTTCAATTGATGTATTGATTGTGAATTTGAATTTTTAGTATAATGTTAGAATGTTTGGAAGTATGTAGGGTTGTTAATTTGATATTTTCGTATATGTAGTAGGATTAGAAAGATTTAGTTTAGTGTTTTGGAACCCTTACTTGTTGACAAATTTGGGAATTTTGATAATTTCGACTAATTAGATCAATTGTATGTTTATGGGAGATAGGAGATATAGTATACTAGCTAGTTAACTTTGTGCAATTGATATATTGATTGTGAATTTGTATTACTAATTATTATAATGTTAGGATGTTTGTAATTAAATACGTAGTAATTTTGATTCGATAAATTCGTATATATACACTAGATTATGAAGATTTAATTAAGTGTTTTGAGACTATTTGGTGATTATATTAACGTAAAATGCATGTTATAAATCTAATAATTGTAGACGTGTCAGGCTAATCATATAATTATGAATCCCGATCGTTCATGGATGTATATTCATGTATTCTTTACTAACTCATTAATTTTTTCTTGCAATTTCTTATTTGCAGATGTCGCACCAAAGGAAGTCGACATACCTTCCTCCCGGGTTTAGGGGTGCTAGTCCAGTGGGTTCTAGTAGTACCCCAGCTAGTCATGGTAGTCCTCTCGTTGGATACGACATTGGGGGGAGCAGCAGCTAGTCTCAGGTACCAGAGACTCCACCGGCCTACACGGCTTCTGCTCCTGGTGACTACCCCTCTGACGGGTGTCCGTACTTGACATTGACGGACGGTGCTACATTTCAGGGGAAACCGGTATTGTTCTCCAATGGCAGGAACAAGTAAGTATTATGGAGTTGTAGAACATACACTTAAGATAAATATATGTTACATGATTTTACTAATGAATATTTGTTTCTTGTTTGTCTCATTGATAACAGGTTTTGGCCTCCGGATGCCTCGGACAAACTAGGCAAAATCTTGGGGAGGCGGAGATGCCTTGGAACGGGGAGAAGTGGTCAAACGTCCGGACGGATGAAGCACTTTTACTTGACGAAATAGCGTAAGCTTAAATGTTACAATTAATGCTTTATTTGTTTTTTTAATCATTCTGTTAATGTGTGTGGTATGTTAGCCACTATATCTGTGAGTGGTATGTTAGCCACTAAGCTTATTTTGATGTGTTAGTCACCATTTATGAACTTGTTGTGTCGTTTGAGTGGTATGTTAGCCACTGAACTTGGGTGATATGTTAGTCACCATTGTGTTAGTCAATTTTAGGACAATTTGAGTGGTATGTTAGCCATTAAGCTTGTTTTGATGTGTTAGTCACCATTTATGAACTTGTTGTGTCGTTTGAGTGGTATGTCAGCCACTGAACTTGGGTGATATGTTAGTCACCATTGTGTTAGTCAATTTTAGGACAATTTGAGTGGTATGTTAGCCACTGAGCTTGTTTTGATGTAGGACTACTAATTTCAGTTTCATTTTAGTGTTATATTTAAATTGTTATCTTTCTTTATACTTGTGTAATTTTTACTTTGAATGGAATTGTTGTAGAAGGACTATTTCATTCCCAATGCGCTGGTGTCCCAGTTGTACTCCGTTTTCGAGACTTTAGGGTCCGACATCTACAGGAAAATGGTCTACAAAATGAAGGAGACACGCAGGCAGCCAACTTGGGTGGGGGATGACGAGTGGGCCTTTGTTGTTGATGTCGGAATGATCCTTCGTCCGAGGATCAAGCGTCTGAAACAGAACAAAATTGTTTGTCGAGCCGCATGATGGTACGGCAACGCTGCATATAACTATGGGTCGCAAGCTATTGTTACAGATCACGTGATGGAGGTTAGTAAATATGTTGTTTATGACTTGGAATATGATACATAACAGTTTTTAGCTTTCATTTCAATCAACTAACTACTTGTTTGCACATATGTTTTTTTAGGCCAATAAAGGACAGCCGAAGAGTGCTCTGTACCACTTCAAGAAGGCTAAGCTGAAGAATGGCATCTGGACTGACGTGAGGGCCGAACGTATTGTGGTACGTTTCTTTCTTAAGGTTAATTACATGTGTATTTGAGTATTTTAATTAAAGTGATTCCTAAAATTACATCTCATTTCATGCAACCAAAAATTGCAGAGTGAGGTCGAGAGGAGGATGGACGAGAGGATGATCGACGGTCATGAGTCAATTGAAGAGCAAGACCAGATCTTCTTGAGGTCAACCCAATGGACAGCAAGGGTCGAATGTATGGATTGGGAAGTTTAGGCCCTTCCATGAGTTCTGGTAGCTTCTCAGTGTCCCAGGGATCAGGATCGCGATCTAACCTCTACACGCAGCAGCAGGTTAACGAGATGATGACTCCTCTCCAACAGGAAATAGCTGCGACCAAGGCAGCTTACGAGCAAGTGCTTGAGGAACAGGCTCGTATGGCCAAGCGGATGGACGATTTGACCCAGATGTTCAGTAGCTCTTCCCAGTCTCACCCACCGCCTCCTCCCGATTATCCTTAGTTACATCAGACTTGTTATGGATAATTTGACACTATTTCACCTTCTAATTCTTGTTTCGGATTATTTGTAGATAATTTATATAGTTTCGGATATATTAATGCAATTTAATTGTTTCGGGTATATTATCTATGACTATATTATGTGAAAAAACAGGTGAAAAAGAAATATTTAAAAAAAAAAATTTCAAAACAGTAGATTTAGCGACGGAATTATGTCCGTCGCTAAAACATATAAATTCCGTCGCTAAATACCAATCGAACTAAGCCGGATTAGTTCGTGAATTTAGCGACGGAATTATTTCCGTCGCTAAACCCCGTCTCTAATTAGAGACGGATACGTAATCCGTCATGATGCGGAATCGGTCAACGGATTAATCCGTCGCCAGTGCGTCGTTATTTAGCGACGGATCTCTTATCCGTCGCTAAAAAACATTGCGACGCATGGGGACGGGGTATTATCCGTCGCTAAATCCGTCGCTAAGGATTTAGCGACGGATCGGTCCAGTTTTAGCGACGGATAATTCCGTCGCTAAAACTGGTTTTTTTTGTAGTGGATACCTCCCGCCTGGATGGATTTGTCTCCGCTATCGGCGGCTGCGATCGAGGACTACTTCCACCGGACTTTAATCGGAAGGCGAAGGTTAATCCTTCTGCGGATGCTAATGGTGTGGAAGTCCCTGTAGACAGTGTCTCGGATGAACAGTTGGCCGCGTGTGAGTTTGCAGAACTCGTCACTGAGGAAGGTGAGATCGAGATCCGAAATGGCGGGCCCTTCCTCCCGAGATGGGTCCCGGATGCTCTCCGAAAGGTATGCTGTGTACCTTTCGACAATTACCGGGCTTTCCTGAAGAAGTGGTTCTCCCTGCCTTGCCGGGTCGTTGGCCTTCCCGCGGATTTCAACTTGTTCAATATTGTTGAATCCCTTGCTCAAGAAGCCACCTCACACGCCCACCCGATCCGCCCCAAGCTGGTGAAGCTGGTCCAAGCCAAGCTGGGCCTCAGTGAGAAGTCCGGGGTATGTCCCGTTGAAATTCTGTATTTGCTGAATCTTTCTGTTGGATTTGCATCTTTTGATAACTCGGAATGTCATTACATACTATAGAAATGTTTCGTATTTAATCCGAGGAGTTGAACAATCGACATGATGGAGATCCGCACAGTTATCTCTATGCATAGAACTTCTGAAGGTTTCTAGCATTCCACGGTCGATTGAGGGGATGTCCGTTCTCATCTTCTAATTCATAACTCCCATTCACTCTTGCCCCGACAATCTTGTAGGGTCTTTCCCACTTGGGCTTGAGTTTCCCAATATTGTTCAAAATGTCGGCTCGTCGAAGCACCAGGCCTCCGATTTGCAAGTTAGCCACTCGAACATTCCTGTTGTAGGTTCGGGCAGCAGTTGCCTGGTACCTATGGATATTCGCCAGTGCCTCAGACCTTTTCTGTTCGAGCAAGTCTAGGTCGGATATCCGAGCTTCTCGGTTTGCATTGCCTTCGAACTCTTGGATCCTCAAAGTCTCAATGGCAATCTCAGACGGTATGACTGCCTCCGAACCATATACCAAGGAGAATGGAGTTTCTTTGGTTGCAGTCCGTGCAGTGGTGCGATGATCCCATAGCACGCCTTCCAGGTCGTCTGCCCAGCTTTCTCGGGAAGTTCTCAAACGCTTCTTCAGGATTTTGACTATTGTCTTGTTTGTGGATTCAGCCTGAACATTGGCTTGTGGGTATCCGACGGATGTGAAACATTGTTCGATTTTGAAGGAGGCAAGCCATTCCTTGAGCCTACTACCTGAGAACTGAGCGCCGTTATCCGAGACTAGAACTCTTGGTAGGCCGAAGCGGCAAATGATGTTCTTCCAAATGAAGGTCCGCACTCGACTTTCCGTGATAGTCGCTCTGACCTCGCTTCTACCCACTTGGTAAAATATTCTACCGCCACAATGAGAAATTTTTTCTGTTGGGTACCCCTCGGAAATGGTCCGACAATATCGATACCCCACTGATCGAACGGACACGCTATGATTGACGGAATCATAGGGTTCGTTGGGCGATGTGGGATGTTTGCGTAATATTGGCAATCCTGACATCTCCGAGCGTGGTCGGCGGAATCTTTACCGATGGTAGGCCAATAGTAGCCTTGTCGTATGATCTTCTGGGCGAGAGTCCTCCCATGCGTGGCGGATAGCCTACTGGCGGAGGTGGCAAAGATAGTGGGCGAGGTGGTGGGTCAGCAGCGTTATCCTCCCTCCTCCGCTCCGTTCTATCGTGCCTGGAGGGCTCGTCCGCATATATGTGCTCCTTCAACTTGCCTTCTCTCACCAGGTGTTCGACCTCTGTTTTTAACTGGATACAGTCGTCAGTCTCATGGCCTCTACTCTTGTGAAATTTGCAGTATCCCTTCGCATTTCTGTTTCTCCGATTGTGGGATGGCTTTGGCCATTGGACGTCCAACTTTTTCTCAACAATAGTGGCCAAGATGTCGGATCTCGGCTTATTGAGGCACGTGTAGTCCGCGAATCTCCTGGGCGGACTCCTCTCACTGTAAATGCCTTTGTCTCTGTGATCTTTCTTCGGGTCAAACTTCCCCTGGCGTTGCTCTTGTTTTTGCGGTTCCTTTCCCTTCTTCGATCCTGCTCGGACTGGTACGTTCCTTCGGTATTCTTCTCCGTACATCACCTCCTCACATATGTTATCCAAGTGCTTTTCGCTCCTCACTTCCTGACTAGAGAGCTTCCTACGCAGCTCGGAGTTGTAAGTATTAGCGTACAGGTGACGGACCCGTTCTTTAATACTATGGGGCTCAACTCGGAGTACTTCCGTATTGAAGCGATCTAGGAAAGTTCGAAGATCTTCCTGTTCCCTTTGGATGACTTCGGCCAGGTGCTCTACAGTACGTTTTCTTCTTTTTGATTTTCCGAACCGTGCTAAGAACTTTGAAGACAGATCTGCATACGACCTTATTGACTTGTTTGGCAAAGCGGTGTACCAATCCATAGCCGTGCCGAAGAGGGTGGATGAGAACGTAAGGGCTTTAGTATTGTCACTCAGCCCCTTGGAATCCATCTTGCTGTTGTACCTTGTCAGGTGACCCACGGGACAAGTATCCCCGTAGTAGTATTCCAAGTTCGGAATCACTTGGTCCGAGTTCCTATTTCTTTCCTTTTCCCTCATGATATCATCACACAGAGGGTTTGGTGCACTTGTAGTGATCTGCTCGTGGTCTTTTACCAGGCGTCCGAGGTTCAGGATTTGGGTTTCTAAAGCTTTTTGTTGGGCGTAGATTTCATCCGCTGTCATGACCTCTCCTGTCCGTGGATGGACTGCGACATCCGCGGGGAGTTCGTCTAGCCGGACAACTGGAATGGTTTCTGCTACATGATCTCTGTCCCTCATGGGAGCTTGTCGCGGACCTCCTGGTACTGTTACCTCCTTCTTGGTACTCTCTCCTCCCATTCGGGCTTCCCTCACCCCGAACTTGCGAAGCAGAGGCCCGTCGGTCTAGAAGGTTTCGTAAATCCTCATGGGGCAGCTGATCTCCCAACCTCCATTGGATCGGATGCTGTCTGTTTATTGACAATGCGGGCTCCGCTTGAACCGGAGTAACCACTGGCGGAGTGGCTTGCTGAGGGTGGGCATTGTTAGACCCTAGGCATCCTTGGATAATCGTGAGCAACCTATCAAACTGAGTTTCGCTTAGTCCGAGGTCGCTTGTGCGGACAACGCGACCATCGGGCATCGTAAACTGTTTACCTGTGGTAGGTCCTTGAGCTTCTGCCGGAGAAGCTCGTGCTACCCCTTCTCCATGGTCCGTAGGCACGATATTCACAGGGACGCTTTGGCCTTCTATAAGCGGGGCGTCTCTTCCCTCATCCGAGGATGGGTCGGTCCGTCGCTCGGATATCTCCTTCAGCGTTCCTTCCACCACAATGACCGCCGTCCCGGGTGGGCGGACGTCCTCGTGGGCGTGGTGGTGGTGTTCCCACGCCTGCAGCACTAGTCCGAGCTGTTCGTCTCGTTCTAGCCATCAGCACAACACAAACACAGATCTTTTTGTAAAGTTTTCCACAGACGGCGCCAAAATGTTGAGGGATAAAACCTCAAACACCAACACTACTACCGCAAGTAACCTTATCTAAGATCCACCTCCAACTTGAAGTCCGAGAGAAGGCTTGTCCGAGCAAGAGTACCTGAAAGGACTAAGTGGGGGGGGGGGTTAGAATGGGTTACCCGGATTGCCTAAGTTAATCTGGAAGGAGGCTTTACTCAAAGGAGAGATGGCAGCTCTCAATGCAATAGTAATGGGAAAGGTAATGAAATCAAGGATGTTTAGGACGTAGGAGCCTACACCATTTCCTTAGGGGATCTTTTTGTTCCCTCCCAAGGTATTGAACCTTGTGCTATATTTATAGTTATCATATACTTATGAAGTAGCTCGTAAGATAATGCCAAGTGTATGCCTCAGATTTGGACACCAATGCTACCTTTGGCCCATGGCCCATTAGTGAATAGTAATCCAATACTAATAAATGGGCTGGGAGGGTAGTTTGGTCCTTTCCCTCTGAGAGTACTGTTCCGCACGTTGGGTCCGTGTTAGTCCCTCGGACAGATTTGTCTGCCTGGTTGATCTGCCCTTGGGTAACTCTGTATGTCCGAGCCTAGAGTTCCACGGAAGTATCTCAGTGGTTCTGTTATGTACGTTTGGGCTTATCGCGATGGTGGCGTCCGGATTCTCTCGTCCGGTCCGTTAGGCATCTCTGTACTGACATGGTCAGGTTTGGAAGTCCTTTCCTTAGCCAGCTCGGACTAGCTGTGGAGATGTAGTGACTTCAGCGTACTGGTCGATTCACTTTGGTTGGACCATGTGAGGTCGGACCAGTACTGAATTGGCTAGTTAAGCCGTGATGCGCTTTAGGACACGCTCTATGGCGCCCTTAACGGATTGGACACATTTCCGTATCAACAAAAATGAATAAAATGATCTTAAAACATTTTACACATATCAGTTCACTCTTCCACACCCTAGATAACAACCATAAAAACCTATAAAATTTTAACTCTGTATAAAACACAAATTTTCAAGACTTAGTTAAAATTTAATTATTATTCATTAGTTATACCTCGATTAAAATTTACTCAATTAAAGTTCCGTACCAAACAGTCCGTAAGAGGTATTAAAAATATATGTAGTCAATAATATGTTAAGCACCCTGTGAGACGTTTTGAAACATTTCTGGACTGTTTAACATAAGAATAAATAATTTAAGTCAATATTCACGAGTTTTTCATGTTTGTCCTATATGTAAAATATATGTAAAGTAAATATCCCACTTAAATTAAAGTGGTTCAATATTAGTCTATTAAAAATATGTTAAATTAGAATATGGTAAAATATTATGTCAGAGAACCCATTCGAGTACTCTCTCCGGTCCATTAAGAGCTTCATCATAAGCTCTCACTTTCTCTTCAATTAATAAAATTGTAATAAAAAATCAATTTGTAAAAGTTATTATATTACTCCCTCCGTTCCGGAGAACTTCATACATTAGGGTTAGCGCGCAGTTTTATGCGAAAAGTTAAAGTAATAATAGAATATAGAAAATGTGGAAAAAAGTGTACTTTTAGTGGCAATATGTGTAATGAGTGTAAAGTTGAGATTGTTTATTATTTGTTGGGTGTGGGGTAGCTTACTTTTTTGGTAATGTATGAAGTTCTGTGGGACGGCTAAAAATTGCAAATGTATGAAGTTCTGCGGGACGGAGGGGGTAATAAAGCTGTAAGTGAGTGACAAAGATATAGATAAATTGAATAAAGTGATGATAAAGTAGAAAAATATATAATAAAGAATTAATTAGTTGGATAGAAACTTTCAATTTATAGGTTATGGAGTTTATTATTTCTAATGAAACTTAAAAAATGAAAGTTATGAAGTTATTAGCCTCTGTTCTTTTCATCTGAAAACTCATTAATTTCAGTTCAGTTCAGATTCATTCAGTTCAGTTATGTTCAGTTCAGTTCTGCTTAGTTATTTTTTTATACTACAATTCAATTCAGTTCAGACGAAGAGAACAAAGTCTTAATGAAATTTAGGTGAGTATATTTTAAAAGTATCCGTGAGATTTTAATCCGGTATTGTATCCTTTTGGCACCAAGCGGCCTTAAGGCAGTAGTTAAATGCCATCGACGTCTGATACCTTGGCGTTAGGCGAGCGTATTGGTGACTCGGTGTAGCGTCACCTCAGTGACGGAAGAGTTAAAGTGGCAGCACTCGGCTGCTGCCACTTGTCAGCTCTTGGTTCTTTTATTTTTTTATTTTTTTAGTTTTGTCCAATTTCAAACGCGAATAACTCGACAAAATAAAAATGCGAAAAATAAATAAAAATCACCAACGACTTTGTCTTTTCGAGATCTACAAATAGAGACCACTCTTGACTATTTTTGGATCATCCTATCTCGAACTCATTTTTATCTCTTAATTAAACTTAAAATTGTAAAACAACTTCTAAAAATGCAATTTTATTAATTTCAACTTCTAAACACTCTTATAATATGTTAAATATGTTTTTAAAAAATTTTTAAAAAAAACTGAATTTCATGTGGCGATACGACGCATCACCAACGCAAAGAAAATCTCGTCTGAATCCCGTCACATGGCGTCGCCCGTCACCTACAGGTAGTCTAAAAGAAGGGGTGGACACAAGAAAACGGATACACAATGGTGGAGCACGACTTTGTAGTGGTGTGGGTGCATTTCCAAGAATTAAATTTGCTTTTTGTGAAGCAAAGCAAGCACGTAAGTTTCCAGTTTCCGCCCAAATTCAGCAACCAGAAAGAAAAAGATGGATTGATATTTGATGTGGCGGAATTGACTATAAATAACTTATTAAAATGGCGTCACGGAAACGGACGGACCGGACTCCAAACGCGGATTCAAATCCAGTTTATTAACCAACAACCAGACGCACACATTTCCACAAATTAAAGTAAAGTTAGATACCGCCTTCCTTTCCTTACATTAATAAATCATCAAATAATTTTTTATTTTTCTTATATACAATATTACAATTACGATACTTAACCTGGACAACTTAGGAATAAAATAAACATCCATTTCGAGAATTAAACCCATGACCTATTAGGTACAGGGTGTCTCAGCTTGCCACTCGGATACGAACGCTTTGACAATTATCATAATTGCTTATCTAAGCATTTAGGCCATTCATAGAAATTACTCCGTCGAGTATAGCTTAATTTCTCCACTTTATTTGCAACGTTCTTTTTAAGAAATCAAATGATAAAGAATAAAAAGATTATAAAAAATAAGAAAGTGAAATGATAAAAGATAAAAAAAAAATAAATGAGAGATATTAAGGTTAATGGAATTTATTTTGTAATAATACTAGAAAAATAATTATATTAATGAACCTATATAAACGTAATAATTACATTTTATAGTGGGACGGAGGAAGTATTACATATTTCATTTATATATTACAATATGAATGTAAAATGTTACTATCTCTATTTTTCGTAAAATGTACATATTGAACCAAATGATTATCAATATATTTAATGTCCACATGTATTTACACCTTAATTTATACGTAAAAAATGTCAAAGTTAAAGACGATTGACCGAAAAAAGTCAAAATGAGAAATATGAGACGGGGCGGAAGAAGTAACTGTTTGGTATAGAGTTAAAAGTTGAGTTAAATGAAAAAATTTAGATGATGAATAGTAATTGAGTTAAATGTGATTTATAAAAAATGGTGTTTGAAATATATTTAAAATATTATAGAGTTTATAAAGTTGTTATATAGGATGTGTAAGAAAATAAGTGACATGTGTAAGGATGAATTGATGTGTTTTGTTTTTTTTAAAGTTATTCGATTGTTTTAAAGTTGTTAATATAATTGAAAAGTAAATAAAGATAAAGAGTAGGATGGAAAGAGAAGGTTAATTGTTAAGTGGATGGAAAATCGAGTTAAAATGTTTAATGTAAAACATATTAAGACACTAAAAAAAATTAACTTAGTTTAGGTTCGTTTATTGAGATGCAAAAAACAATCCGGTATACCTTTGGTGTGGTGTAGTACATTGTAAAGTGCGGTGGACAAAGGGATGAGATATAAATAAAAATAATATAAAACAGTCCGTGCACCAAAAAACACACAGACAGGGCAGATGGGCCAACGTGTCAGCTGATGGGAAGAAGGAAAATACCATCTCCATTTGCCAACCATCACCACGTCCGTGACCTGCCTTTTCCACCTTTTGTACCCAATTTTCCGCTTCCTATTTTCGTACATCTCCTTCTACTTCCAACTTTTCTCATATTTTCCCATTCAATTATGTTTTGTTTCATTTATTATTGAAACTTACCTTTTCTTTTTATTTATGATGTTGTACAAAACTTGCCAAGTCTTCCTTGTCGCAATAGAGCGCCGAGCAAGGATTTGAATGGACTGGTACTCTTTTTAGAAAGAAATGCAGTTTGTTTGTCTCATAGAAAATTGAATTTTCATTAAGGGTAACAAATTGCATATCTTCATTGGTGAACAGTGTCTCCTATTGTGTAGATGATGAATAGGAGATTGAATTTCATTATATTCGGATCATGACTATTTGTCACGTGTTTAGTAAAGAAGCCGGCTATAGGGCTCAAAGTAGACGTGTATAGCTTTATATATTAGAATTGTATTGTGTCCAATTCGTTACAAGTCACTTAAAGTTTTTTACGTATAAATCTTTATCAGGCAGTTGCGCTCGACTTTAATCGTAAGATGGCCGGAATATATTTATACTTTGAAGTTAAAATTATTAAGAAGTGAAATTGTATATGAAAAAGCATGCCGTTGAAGTGGCAATTGCAAAATATAATGTAGTATATATCTAGTTTTTCACATGTGGTCTCATAAAACTTACTAGAATGTGGGAACATACTATGCGTGTTATTTTGGCATATAGTTACAGTTATAAAAGACGTATACAAAGACAAGTAATATTGTTGTTTCTGATAATAAATTTCTTTTTTTTTTCAAGTTGAATTAGTGTTTGAGTTGATCCGTTTTAATTTAATTGGAGAATATGGAGCATAGTTATCGTTGTTTTTTTAATTATGAATTGATTTTGATTTTGTTGGATTGAATTAGGGTTTAAAGTTTAATTGGAGAAGATAGATTGATTTTTTTAATTATGAATTGATTTTGTTGGGGTTGAATTAGTGTTCAAAATTTAAATAGAGAAGGAAGATTGATTTTTTTTTTATGATGCATTGATTTTGTTGAGATTGAATTGGGGCTTGTAATTTGGTTAAATAAAACAGATTGTTTTGTAACTAAAGTATAATTTATGCATATATTACAAATGAGTTCAATTTAACTTAAATTAAGTACTCAATTGCACAACTCCAATAGTTGTCCACTTATATATATAAGGACGAATTACATATGGTTCCCCTTAAATTTGGCCCAATTACATATTCCCCCTCAGATTGGCAAGAATTACAGATGCCCCCCCCCCCCTCGAAGCCATTTTCCGTTGACTGAGTTGCCATCGTGGACAATCTCTCTCCCCGCGTGGAATTATATGGATTTATGAATAAAGGAAAAGGAAAAAGAAATTAAAAATTAGAAGAAACATTAAAGTAAATGAATAACAAAAAAAGAAAAATCATAAACCCACTTCATCTTCTTCCTCTCCTCCATCTTCTTTACAACATCCACACCATCTCCCCCCTTCCACACTCCCGATTGCATTTCATGGAATGGATCGATTCTGACTCACGAGCTTTCAAAAGCTCCGATTTTGAGCTTTCAAAAGCTCCAAATCCGAGCCCTTAAGTTCCGATTTGGAGTTCGATTTGTGGGTGTTGAAGAAGATGGCAATTCAAGTGACGATTATGGAGTTTGGTTGATGTTATTGTTGGAAATAAAAGTTTAAGGACTTGATTGAACTTTTACAAAAAAAATTGTGGGTGAGTTTTAATGAATTAGATTAAGACTAGGGACTTGGTCTGTAATAAAAGGAGTATTGGAAGAATAAAGAAAAGGAAAAATAAAAGAAAAAGGGATGAAGGAATTAAAGAAAAGCAAAAATGGGAAAAAAATGATGGCATTTTCGTTATTAATTGAAACTTTCCAGTCCACATCATCAGCTCCGTTGGCTTTTGGGGCCGGATGTAATTCTCAAATTTAACCTTTGTAAAAAATAGGTCTATCTGTAAATTGAGTCAATCTAGGAGGATCTGAAATAGAGGTCAATTTAAGGGGTAGTAATTGTAATCTCCCCATATATAATATACACACATACTCTGTAATTATGTTGGTTCATTACATTTTTTCATGTTAATGTATAATCAAAGTCAATGAGATTTGATTAAAAGCGAAAGGCCAATCGGATTAATGTAGAAAGCAGGAGTACTAGATCTAGAATACATAGAGTTGAGGACTATAACTGAAATTTCACCCACATCTTACTTTAGAGTTTAGTCCTTTATAAAAGAAAAAAATTGCACCAGGAAAAGGAAAAACAAATCTAATCAATATCAGTGTTGAAAAAGTAATAGCAATATACTAGCTTGTCACCATTTAATCTTCCTACATTCCGGGCACAAGATTTAACAAGACAATAAATAAAATAAAAGAGATGGTGATAAAGTAGAAAATATAATGAATAAAAGTATGACAGATAGTGAATAGAGAGTAAGAGGAATATTTTTCATTTAAGGTATGAGGATGAAGTTGGGACGGATCAAAATGAAATGCGAGAAGATGAAACTAGGACGGTATAATTAAATCATTCATCCTCAACTCAACTTCCCGTAGTATTACTTTTTAATCTACCAAAAACCTTACTTTTCTATAAATGTAAACTTTATGCACTTTATCTAATACTTTATTAACTATTTTTTATATTTTATAAGTACAATGTATCTCATACTTTATCCATTATATTTTTTTTTATCTATCCTACTTCATTAAATCCTATCTTTTGCATATACAGGGATATAGTATGTTATTAAAAAAGTCATAATGTATTATATTGTTAATATAAAACGTTTATATTGTTAATATTGATATTTTATCACAGAAAAAAACACATTTGCCAACATGATATACATCTTTTGATTAACAAAATAAATACTCAACCCTTTCTATTAATAACTTTCTGACTTTTATTTTGTCTTTCATTAAAAACTTCATAGCTCATAAATGAAAATGTTTAATTCTTTATTATTTCCCCTTCCTACTTTATTATCACTGTATTCAATGTACCTCTTACTTTATCACACATTTACAAGTTTACCAATATAATGCATCTCACAAACTATTTTTTTATTACAATTTTCTTAATTGAAGAGAAAGTAAGAGCTCTTAATGGACCGGGGGAGTATTTTTTTTTAACAAAGTACTCCATCTGGCCTTTAAAAGTTGTCAAGTTTTAACTTTTTACTGATAATAAAATTCAACTTTGACTACGAATTAATCTAAAATCGCAATGGTAAAATCTTTAATCCGAAATTTAGGCTGAATTTTATTTACTCTAAAATTAAAATTGAAGAGATTTTAAATTACGTAGTAATTATAGTTTTTGAATCTATATGAGTCAACAACTAAATAATAAATACCGCAAGAACACGTCACTGTAGAAAGTGGGACCGGACAGGCTCCTAGTATTGCAACGTCGCAATCAAGGCTCCGAATATCTTATCCCCACACTATATATTCCGGCCTTTTGCCTTTCCCCAAACGCACCTCATTTACTTGTCTTGTTTACTCATTTCCATTCTCTCAATTCCCCAATTCAAAACACACTAAATTAATCTAAATCAAATCACAATGGAACAATCAGAGCCTCTTAATTCCATCAAGAGATCTCGACCAACAGAAGAGAACGATTTGCCGGAGGTGAAGCGGCTCCGTGAGAATCTTCTAGACGACGACGAGGTCGAGTTCTGCACAACCACTGAAGATCTCGACTCGTTTATGAAGAGCTTCGAGGAGGAAATAACGACTTCTCCGGCCGGCGAGTCTAGGCCGGAGCTAGGGTACTTGCTGGAGGCTTCCGATGATGAACTCGGGCTTCCACCGACGTCGGTGGTGGACGAGTTGGTCCGGGTTGATTCGGACTCGTCCGAGTTTTGGGAGGAGCCGGGTTTTGACTCGTTCGGGTTTGATGAGACGGAGAAGAAGTATTGTGATGGGGTGGAGTACCCTGCGCTTGATGGGTTGTTCGATGAGTCGGATCTGGGTTTCGGGTCGAGTGGCTTTTCTTGGATGCCCGAGACCTTGCCGGCTCAGTAGTTATGTTATGACTTCTGATGTGGACGGTTTAAATTAACTTTAGGCAGATGAATATTGTTGATAACTTATAGTTTTCGGATTTTATTTTATTCATACTGGATATATTGTTTGTTTAAGGCACAAATCGAGCTAAATAGGAGGAGTGAGTTTTTCATGCTCAAGCATGGTTTACATCAATCGGTTCACTCGTATACTGTAGGCCACAATCCTTCCGGCCGGAAACACTTGTTTTCGGCCTGTTAAATTTTTAAAAAAATACATATATATGTTGTTTATGTATAATATTATTATTTTATTTTTTTAAATTGTATAATTTGTAGTTGAAATAGCATGATCATGTTTCATATGGTGATCATGATGATCCTGATGATGACTGAGTTTTGTTTTTGAAAATTTTTAAGTAAATAATATATATGTATATTTTTTAAATTTAACCGGCAATGAAACAAGTGTTTCCCACCGGAATATAGGTTCGTCTCTAGATAAAATTATTTAAAGACCGTCTCTTAGGAAACTTAGGCTTTGTTATCTTAATATGAAAACTCATTAAGTTCAATTCAGATTCATTCAATTCAGTTTAGTCAAATTCAGTTCAATTCTACTAGTTGTTTTTATACTAAGATCAGTTATGTTCAGACGAAGATAATATATACTTACTCTAACTACTATAGTACAAAATTACTTTATTAAAAATTCCAGTCCAATTGAATTTGCAACGGAGTGCTAACTGCTAGGCAATAAGTAATGTGATAGAGTTATAATAATAATAATAATAATGATAATAATAATAATAATAGAAACATGACGATCTAGAATGTTCTCCTAAACCAAGACCTCTGAAAATATCAAACCTGTCGGTTTCATAAAATCAATATTGTGTTAGGTTCACAAATGACAATTGGAGGAGTTTTTTTTTTTTTTTAAATATTAATATTACAATTATAGGAGTATTACATCAAATCAATTAATATATCATTCAATCTATCAACCATTACAAATGAATCAAATATCACAATTACAATACGAAAAACAATCCGTGACTTGGCGACTTTGAACCCATAGTGGCGATCTCAACCTAACTAAACGAAATTTGAGCGCCGTTACCAAGACAAGTGGAGGAGTATTGGTTACCTGGAGTATAATTTTTATTTTGGTATTGGAATTGATCTCTTCTAAATAATTTAATGATTAATAATTTGTTTTACATGCAATTTTTATTGATCTAATTTTAAGTGGAATAGTGATTAAATTTTAATTGAGTTGTTAAAAATTGTGTTTGTGATAGAGTTAAAACTTTATAGGTTTTACAAAGTTGATATATAGGGTGTGTAAGAATTTTTAAGATTATTTTATTTTTATTAATGTCATTTGATTGGTTTAAAGTTGTTATAACAAAAAATTAAAGTAGGAGATAAAGAGTAGGTTTTGAGAGAAAATATAATTGAGCTGTAGTGGATTAAAAATGAATACTGCACAACCGAATTAAAATGTGGTGCAACAAAAGAAGAATGAAGTTCAACTAAAACCAAACTATATAATAACGAGCCAAACATCCTCTAAACTGTGACTATTGCTATCCCAGCTTTTGCTGGTAGACTCGTTTTAATCAAAGTTGTGACTACTGCTATCCCAGCTTAATTATTGCATGACCATAACAAAATTCCGAGTACTTGTCTGAGTAAACTGGAAGAAATCAGTCGACATTTTCTATGGAATGGGAAAAAATATGGCAAAGTCAAAGGGAAAGTAAACTGGAACTTAGTTTGTCAGCCAAAACATTCTGGAGGATTAGGTGCTAGGAATCTGCATATTCTAAACAATGCTTTTCTACTAAAACACCTTTGGAAACTTTCTTTTCAGACAGATACTTTATGGTATTCTGTTTACAAGAATAAGTATTTTTCAAACACCCATTTCCTCCAGGCAGATGCCAAATCAACCAATAGTTGGTTTTGGAGAAATTTAATAAAACTACAAGAAGTTTTCAAAAAATGTCTTCTTCATCTTATTGGAGATGGAGAAACTACCAACTTCTGGACTGATCAATGGATCCCAGGAAAAATTGTTGCTGATTATACTACTCCGAACAATATTTCTAGTAATACAAAAGTTAAAGATTTCTTGATAAATAATACCTGGAATTTAGACAAACTACAAGAAAAGCTACCCGTTGACACTGTATATGAGATTCTAGGAATCCCAATACAAGATCAAGGAAACCATGACACTGTTCTTTGGCAACATACTGTGTTGGGAAAATTCTCAGTAAAAAAAGCTTATTATTTTCTCTTGAATCTAATGGAGCCAACTTACCTACCAAACCTCCCATGGAACAAACTATGGAATCTAAATCTCCAACCACCCAGAATCAAATTCTTCTCCTGGCTAGTCACACTAGACAGACTACCTACAGCGGTAATTAAGACTTCACAAACAAAAAATCCTGCAAACTGATACTTGTATCCTTTGCAACCAACACCCTGAAACCACGCAACACCTTTTTTTCAGTTGCCCTATCACTTCTAAACTAACCAAAGGGCTGAAAATCAGAAACTATGAAAATAAAACTTTTACAGAAACACTTTTCCAATCATCGCATAACTCTGACCAACAACTACAAATTATAACCTCTTGCTGGATCGTATGGAATTTGAGAAATAACAAAATTTTCAGGCAGAAGGAAATCAAGGAATATGATTACCATAATCAACTGATAAATACACTAAAAGAGCAAAAACTCTGCCATCCTGGAAAAAAACCAAAACAAGTAACTACACGCATATGCAAATGGAAAGCAGATCCAGACCATTACAGACTAAACATTGATGGATCCTGCCTTACAAATGGAAATGCAGGAACTGGAGCAATACTCAGAAACACAAAGGGAGAATTCATTAAAGCATGTTCGATCTATATTGGGAAAACTGATCATAACACGGCAGAATTAGTAGCTTTACGGAACGGATTGAAACTAAGTGTTATGGAACAGTTACAATCAGTTTGTGTACAAACGGACTCAAAATTCCTTATTTCTTGCATAAACAGGCAGTTTGCAGCAACACCACACCAACAACTCATCCTTGACGAATCAAGAAAGCTTTTGAGGAAACTATGCCAGGTGAAGATAACTTTTGTGCATCGAGAAGAAAACATGGTAGCCGATCATCTAGCCAAAAAAGCAAGCAACAAGACTTTTGGAAGAAATGCCCAAGAAGGCATATTTTGTAATAACCTAGTATGTTTTACTTTTATTTGGAATGTTTGCCCGGAGTGGATTTCGGTTGTATTAGCTAAAGACTTATGTAGCACTATTTGACTTAATTAAATATGAATGCATTTTACCTTTTAAAAAAAAAAAAAAAAGTGCGTTAGTAATGGACTAAGCTATGACAGATTAACTACTTGTAATGGACTGGGTAATCCTTATTATAGATTTATAGTGTGTCCATACTCGGCTACTACAATATAATATTTGGGCCTGGGCTATAGTGATTAGAAATATGTTGCACGAATATGCCAAAAGTTAGAAATGATACATTTTGTTTTGCATCCATTTGAATTTTGAATTGGTTTTTATTTTTTTAAGGAGGAATGTAGGATGGTATGTTATTCATTGGTATTGACTATTGATACAGAAAGTATTATGAGAAACGGTCTTTACATAACTTATCTAGAGATGATCTACGTTTGTAGAAAAATGATTCATGTTATTAGTCAAAATGTTTATGTTGTTAACGAAATTAATCTCTTTTATAATATGAAAAAATACCAATGTTGATAATATAGACGTTTTAATTAATAATATCGATCATTTTATTGAAAATATAGGTCTGTTTCTAAATAAATTATCTAGATACGTTCTCTTAGGAGACTTGCTCGAGATAAGTTATGTTAATAATAAATCACAAAGTCTTATGAGAGACGGTCTCCACATAACTTATCTAGAGACGATCTACGCTTGTAGAAAAATTATTCACGTTATTAGTCAAAATGTTTATATTGTTAAAGAAATCAATCTTTCTTGTAATATGAAAAAATACCAATGTTGATAATATAAACGTTTTAATTAATAACATCGATCATTTTACTGAAAATATAGGTCTGTTTCTAAATAAATTATCTAGATACGTTCTCTTAGGAGACTTGCTCGAGATAAGTTATGTTAATAATAATAACGTAAACAATTTAATAAGAGTAAGTCCCCTGAGAGACGGTCTCTAGATAATTTATTATGAGTAAGTCTCCTGAGAGACGGTCTCTAGATAATTTATCTAGAAACGGACTTATGTTGTCAATAAAATTATCGATATTATTAATCAAAACACATATGCTCTCAACATTTACAAAAAAACTTATTTCATTAACAACATAGATATTTTCAATCGGATTAAGTAAGATGCGAAAGGGGCATCGCTTCGCAGGGCAGAGGAGAAGAAGGGTTACGATGGAAAATTGATAATATTATGCTGAGAATTAGGGTCCCGCCACTCAGGGGCGGAGGCACACCTGTACTAGGTGTGTCTCTAGCCACACCCATTTTCCAATTTTTTAGGTAGTAGTACTAGTTTTGTATTTCTAATTGTAATGTAGATATTCTTTCCCATGTTTATTTAGTTAGCATGATAAGTATGTTATACGTTTAGACTATTGAATAAAAATAAGTTTGTTCCAAAATTAATACTGAGGTTTGGAGTTTCATGTAAAAAAAGAAAATGACAAGCTATTATTCATTGCAACTATAAATATTCACCGTCATAAGTATCGGTTATTAATAAATATGTCTACCATCAAAACAAAAATATGTGATTAAACCCTTCAACAATTTAAAATTTATCGTCAAGCCATGGTTAGCCACATGTAATTTCGAATCCTGGCTCCGCCCCTGCCGCCACTGATTGAACGAGGAGCATTACTCCCAGCCCAATTCTTAGCTGATCGATGGGATTCAGATTGTGAATTGGAGATATATATTTGATCCGATTGACTGGAAGAACAGGTGGACGGGAAGTGAAAGGTATCGACTGAACTTCTGTATCTGATGTTGCATTTTTGCTTCTGTGTGTGAAATAAAGATTTATGATGTGGATTACGTGTTAGGCTGATCCGGTTTGATTTTGAAATTGTCTGTCTATGAACAGTGGTTTAAGACTTGGTGTGGTTCGATGTGTATTGTAATGATAAATTGACTCTGTAATTTTAGTTACCACTTCTGCTGCTTCTGAGCTATGTAACTTTTAATTGATTTAAAAAAAGGTTCTTTGTATTAATAGTTTTTACAGTTTTAAACTTTCTCATTTTAGTTTTGGTTCTGATTGATGATAATTTTGCTTCTATTAGAGATATGATAGAGGTTTGGTTATTAAATTCTTGACATATTTTACTTCCAAACGATTTTTACCAATAGAAACAAAAGTGCAGTAGAGGCAATATAATCAGACAAGAAGAAGTAGTAGTGGTGCTTGGGACAATAATCCATTGATCTATCGTTGACTGTGCGGTGAAGATGATGCCTTTTTGCTGGGTTTTGGTGTTGTATACTAGAGAGTAGATTGTATGAAAGTATTCGATATAGTGAATAAAGTGGGAGAGATATTTTCTATTTCAAAGATAAAAAGTTGAAAGTATCACATTTCAATATGAAACGTGGGAATTTGATTGTAAAAAGCTTCCCCCATACTTTTAATAAGAATACATATAGCTACAAAAATACAACATTAGACTATAAATTTTTAGCAAAACATAGTGTACATCCTGAATACGCTTTACACGCGTAGCGTGTGTCGCGTTTCTAGTTGATTAATAACATGGATAATTTTATTGATAACATAAGCTGTCTCTAGATAAGTTATGTAGAGACTGTATTTCATGATACTTTGTGATTTAATAAACCTACTTAAAAAAAAGAATAAAAAACGTAGACAATTCAACCTAACATTAATCGCTTTCCTAAATACTCGTTTTTGGCCTCCTCTTGCAGTACCTCTTATGGCTATTTCCATGTACCGTAAATTGTCACCATGTTAGTGTCTCAAAATTCAAGGTGTTTTACGTATAAACTCGAAGCATGCATGCATGTCATTTGACACCCATATACTCGAGGGGATGTATGTGGGATGAGACGGTCTGAACCTTACCCTGAATCGCAAAACATGTACAGTATTTTATTAAATTTTATCCTCTTCCCTGCAGTTGATGCAAAAAACCATCATCCGGTCTGCGCCCGTACATATGCGAGTATGCAAGTGAAACTTTATATCTTCTGATAGTATTGGACGGTTATGATTGACCAATTGTGTCGATATCAATTTTCAGACGGCCATAATAATTTCAAATTCAATTTTCCCCAAGCACCCTTAGTTTGGTTATCTTATTACTAGAATACGCGTGTCATGCATGACAAGCGATATTATAGCGTGACACGCGATATTATGTAATTCGACTTAGCCTCTGCTATTTTCATCTGAAAACTTATTAATTTAAATCAGTTCAGTTCTGCTTAGTTATTTTCCTCTTCCAACTGGATTAGTTTATTATGTAGTAGAGTACATATGCGTTGGTACATCGTTACAAATCATCATGTAGCCTGTATATATCTCAATATATAGAGTCTATATGGGTAGTCTATATATACACCCAATCAGAATTTCACTCGCAAAGTCTTGCTGTAATCTGCTTCACCTATCCACCAAATCCGACCCACTGCCACCACCAACGAATTTTCATCTTTCACAAACCTCTTCCTATTCAACCCATCTCCTAGCAACCCAAACGTAAACCCGCCCCGCCGAACACAGCCAGAATATGAACCTAATCAACAGTCCATATGGCGATACGACTCCAATTAGGGTCGGGAAGAGATGCGATACATGAAGGATTCCGTTTCCCCTCGGATTAATTGCTTCTATTTCTAGAAAATGACCAGAGGAAGATGATAAAAGGTGAGAAAGAGACGTATGAAATGATGTTTCGTCGTGTATATCACGCGTATCGATTCTGAGAATGGGCTTGTCTTAGGAAAACATGAATTTTACGCACAGATTAATTCAATAAATCGAGACAAAATCGCTCTCCCTCCACGCGCCTTTTCTTTGGTTATATCATTACTTTAATTACTTTAAGAAATGGGATCAGGGCAATATGGGCGGGCTTGGGCCTAGACTCCAATTAGGCCTCAACGATTGGGTCTGAGTCTTGCTATATGTGTTGACTTGATCTTTTATTAACTCGGTTTGGAGTAATTATGCATATTAGACATATTTCATCTCATCAATATTTACAATTTCTTCTCCTTATCTCATTTTGCTTAATCGGTTAATCCCATCCCTTCTTCTTAATGTTTACCTCATCTCCATCTCCTTTTCCTAAATTTCATCCTCTATATCTTTCTGCGCATACATTCTTTTATTTCTTTAGTTATTATGTGGCTATCGTATACCTTCTTCCTCTATTCTTCTCCTCTCTTACCTATTTCATGTTTTCATCGTCCTTCTTGTCCCTTTTTTATTCATCGTCCTTTCTTGTCCTTATTTCTTTTCTCGAATTTTGAGGTGGTTTACTATAATCTTGAAGCATGTCACTTGATCCCTCTACACTTCTGAGAATTGTGCCTCTAAAATCGATCAAACATAATTTGAGAATCCTACCACAAAACCATTTAAACTCTTGTGTTTTTACAATTTCAAAAAAGTAAAATGTGGTTCACAAAATTCCGGAACCTTGCATATCCCGAATTTCCCTTTGAGCAATTGGAGACGCTACTCCTTGCCCTCGGTATCAGCAAATAACTAAATACCACTAGTACTAGTGTACTACTAAAAGTTTAACCACATGGTAAGTTAGTAAACACGTTTCTCTCTATGGTAAGTTGATCGGGGTGAGCTAGTTTTAACTTGGTCCATCCAAGTATCTATTACTATTATAAAAAGGAAGATCACCAAGTTAGTTAGCGGATCAATTTTTTTCCTTCCTTTTTTACGTGACTCTTGGAAAGTTTAATAATAATAATTTTTGCCGTTTCAAAAAAAAAAAAAGTAAACACGTTTCTCTCTATGGTAAGTTGATCGGGGTGAGCTAGTTTTAACTTGGTCCATCCAAGTATCTATTACTATTATAAAAAGGAAGATCACCAGGTTAGCGGACCAATTTTTTTCCCTCCCTTTTTACCCCTCATTCCAGCATTATTATCCAGGGCAAACAATTTCTTCCAACTGCTAATCAATATTTACAAAACTCATTCCAGCAATATTCCCTCGATTATACACACCCATGATCATTTATTTTTCTCCTACCAATTAATCAATATACTACTACTCTACCATCTAACATACAAAACTCAACATTCAATTAAGTAATAAGTAATTAGATTAAGTACTTTACAATGTAATTTTTATATAAATGTCATTTCTACAGTCTTTAGTCGGTAATAATTTCCTTTTTACCCTAGCACAAGAGATCGGAACTGAAAAATTTGTAACATAATATTTCTTAAAGATTACATTATAGTAATATATAGTCCTACTATAATGTAAATTATTAATTTATAAATTATTGAAAAATAAGTTGAAAAGTTCGCAAGCGAGTACTGCGTGCCAAATTTTCTAGTGAAGTTAAAATTAAACCGACTACTTATGTTTGAGAATTCGATGATCCCGTGTGTTTGTTACACGTGAATGCATGTAGAGCCCAAGTCCATTCCACTATTCCTCAACAGTAGGAGAGGACCAGTGGGTCAAAATCAATCCGGTTCACGCGCCCACCGCACTAACTTTGGAATGATCAAATCTTTCATCCATATTTGTAAGCGGGAGCAGAAAAGATATGTTAAAACACTCATTTGACTGGACACAAATTATTGAAGAATGTATACTGGACATTTGGTAGTATTATCTTCCTAGGTAGCTGCATTCTGCAAATCATTATGAACAATTTCTACTAGGATAACCAATGTGGGGCTTGAATTTGATGTGCATAATGCACTAGTCTATATATAGTCATCTCTCACGTCATTTGGATTTGGATTTATACAAATTTGCTAGCTACCGTAAGTGCTGTACGACCGTCCAAAGTCCATACATGCAAGAATATGCTATCTGTCTAGTATACTAACTCGATCGGAAATGAGTCTTGAGTATTATAAGGGTATTATAGTCAACTTATATTTTATGGGGATTTTTAATAATTAAAAAAATAAATTATAATCAATCGTACCCAAAATCATAGAGAAAATGACTTCGAACTAAAATGAATGGGTCGAATTGAATTATCTGCTACGTGACAACCTATGTTCAGGTCGGTTTCGAACCGACCTGAGAATAAAAAAGCCCAAGTAAGTAACTAACAATCTTAAATCAATCAAATACCCTTAAAAAATACTACTTCTGGTCCATTAAAATCTTCCTAGCATGCTACTTTCTCCACTACAAGAAAATCCGGAAAATCTGACGTTAAATCCGTCGCCCCATAACGACGGATCGCTAATTGGGGCGACGGAATCCGTCGCCCCAATCGGCGACGGATAATAGTTATCCGTCGCTAAATTGGGCGACGGATAATAATTATCCGTCGCCCAAGTTTGACTTTTTTTTTAAAAAAAAAAAGGAAATTATTAACGACGGATAATTTTATCCGTCGTTGATATTTTGATTTTTTAAAAACAAAAAACAAACTGGGCGACGGATAGATTATTCGTCGCTATCGCCCACTGGGCCGACGGATCGGCCAACTGGGCCGACGGATACGTGTCCGTCGGCCCAGTTTTCATATGTTCGGACAGAGAGCAGAATCTCTCATTTTCTTCATCTTCTTCATTCTTCCATCCTCATTTTCTTCTTCTCCTCAATCCGTTTTCCGGCCAATCATCTGTTATTCCGGCCAATCTTGGTGCCTAATCGAAGCTCGTGTGACAAGGAGTTTGATTCTTCGATCAATTTCATATTTCTACCGATTAATCAAGGTATTTTGGCTAAAACCCTAGTTTTTAAAAATTTGGAAATTTTATTTATTTTGATTAATTTGAGCAATTATATGTATATATGATAAGTATGTAGTAGTTAGTTTAGTTAATTTCATCAATTATATGTAATATGCTCAATTTGATATATATATATATATATATATATATATATATATATATATATATATATGTATAATTTGATAGTTAATTTAGTTAATGATATGTATATATGATAGGTATGATATGAATGTATGTAGTATGTTAAGTTTGGTATGTATGAATGTATGTAGTTAGTTTGATTTGTGTGTTAAGTATATATAGTTAGTTTAGTTAATTTGATATGTTTGTTAAGTATAGAAGTATGTAGTTTTGATTTGATAAATTTGTATGTTAAGTACGTAATTTGATATGAATATATGTAGTAATTCGATATGTATAGAGTAATTAATTAATTTGATATGTAGTTAAGTATATAATATATGTACTAAGAGGTTGAAATGGTTAAAATATATGCCAAATTTTGTAACATATCGAACACTTAATTAATAATTAATTTATAAGGAACATATAATAATTAACAATTAACTTCCACAATCTTCTTATCCGAATTGGAATCGATCTAATAAATTAAATACGATCTAATCAATTGGAACGTGTCAGGATAAAAATAAAGTATACAATGAATTCGATTGCTTCATGGATATCGACGGGCGGTAAATGGCGTAGTTTCTAGGAGTTTTGTAGAAGGGTTAAAGGTTTCATCTCGTTTGCCATGGACGTCCGGTTTGTAACCTGGGGTTGATAAAGTGTCCTTGCACATTGAAAACTGCGAAACAAGCAATTTATGACGCCTAAAGAAGATTCGAGCACTTGCGACGTTACGGATTCATGCCTGAGTATCATGTATGGATTCATCACGGTGAGGAAGCACCGTCCATGGCATACCTCCAATGGAGGGAGAGGCGGAGTTTGGGGCCGCCTATCGAGTGCCTTTCTACTTGTCGGAACATGTGTATGGTGTATTGGGAGGAGAATGTAGATCTGTTGGAATGCAAGTTCTGTGGTAGGGAGCGTCACAAGTGATGAGGAGGATCGTGCATGAGAATGAGGAGTTTCATCCGTTTTGTCTCTAGGCTTGTATAACTAGTAATCATTAGTTGATATATATATGAAACCAAACATTATGGTAAAATTGAAGCTGATGTAACTTATATTATGTAATGCCGTAACAATTGACTGGATCTAATATAACTTATATTACGTAGCAATTGCTTGAATTATTGTGAAAATGATTTATTATCGTAAATGAAAGACCTCGATCTAATGAATTCAAACGTGTCAGGTTATTATCTAATTATTCAATGAATACCGATCGTTCATGGATGTATTGTCGTTGCCTACACAACCAGGCGCCGAACTGATGTCCAGGACGTTGCCTACACCAACAGGCAGAACCGAGTATCCCAGTCTGATACGGCAGGAAGGGCCGTTCACCACCTTGGGAGGCGATCTACTATCACTGATTATTATCAATCGGTGCGTATATATGTGTTTTTGCAATCTAGCATTACGTGTATGTATGAAGTCTCTGCTGCTCTATTACTTGTAGATGATAAATCGTTGACTAGATCTGGTTTGATTCAGGTGGCACGGGGGGAGGTGACATCCAAGTATGCCATCTTCAAGAAGGCCAAGGTATATGGCATGGACCGACTGCCGAGCCTCGTCTATTGCGGTATGTTTATGTTGCTTAAAGTTCATATTTGTACACTATTACAAGTTAATTTTTAAAACCAGTAACTGATCATGATATCTGCTATTCACGATTTCAGGCTGAGGTTGATGCTCAGGTGGCGAGGCAGGAGGACGTGACGTGTGATGTGTTGTCAACTGAACAAGTTGACAACATCTTCCTAGAGGTCAACAAACCGGACAAGAAAGGACGAATATATGGACTCGGGAGCCTCGGTTTGAGCCTGGCTAGTCCGGGGTGCTCCTCATCATCATCCCAAGATCCAGACGTCCGGTTTACACGGACTGTGTCTCAAAATGGTGCGATCAAGGTGCTGGGAACAGTTGCACTCTAACTCAAGAGATGCAGGCCGCCAAGAACAAAGGGAGGAGAACGGCGCCGATTCCATGATGGAGCGATTCATGTCCCGTTCGCCATCACCCACCCCCATCTGATAGCTAGTTAGTTATGTATCTGTATGTTCGGATTTTTTTTCATATTTACACTTGTGTGGATAATTTCTCCAGCTCCGGATATTACTTTTTTTATTCAAAATTTATTGAAATATTTTCCGTATTATTCATTTATTATTGAACATTATATTGATTAAATAGGTGAACTACGAAAAACAGGGATTAATATGAAATAAATAGTGACGGATTAATAGTGACGGAATTAGTGACGGATTGATGATTCACGTGGCGAATTCACGGTGTGATAGAATTAGTGACGAATTTGATTAGTCACTAATTCCAATAAAATGTTGGACGACGGATAGAATCTATCCGTCGCTAAATATAACGATGGATAGATTCTATCCGTCGTCCGGTTTAGCGACGGATAGATTCTATCCGTCGCTAAAGGTAACGACGGATAGATTCTATCCGTCGTTATATTTCGATTTAAAAAAAAAAAGTCAAATATATAATCCGTCGTCCAATCCGTCGCGAATTGGACGACGGATTATCTATCCGTCGGCCCAACTCCAGCGGGGCGACGGATTAAAAAATCCGTCGCCCGATCCGTCGCCAAGGCTGGGGCGACGGATCGTTGGGCTGAAGCGACGGATCTATCCGTCGCCCCAGTCCAGTTTTTTTGTAGTGCTCTTAGATTAAGGAATATGCATTAAAAAATAGTTTGTGTGAGGTATTATATTGGTAAAGTTGTAAGTGGGTGATAAAGTAAGAGAGAGATTGAATTAAGTGATGATAAAGTAGGAAAGAGAAATAATAAAGAATTAGTTAATGGGGTAAAAACTTTCCATTTATGGGTTAATAAGTTTCTAATGGGACTTCAAAAAAGGAAAGTTAGGAATTTATTAATGAAACAGAGGGAGTATCAAGCACACATCTTTCTTACACACATCACTTCCTTATTACACATATCACTTTATTCTTACACTCCCTACATAATAACAATATAAATTTTTAACTATATTCTAAACACCATTTTTTATAAATCGATCATCTTTAACTCATTTACTATTCATCAACTAGAATTTTTTATTAACGCACTTTTTTAACTCTATACCAAACCGTGATACAATATTTAAAATAACTCATGCATGTGATTTGAATTGAACCCATATATGCATAACACTATGATTATCATACCGACACCATAAATAATACTAGTGCTAAACGTTACCAAAATAATGAATAGAAAACATAAAATAAACGTAAATGATGATATCATATCACTTAGTAATTTATTTATTGGCCTTGCGATGGAGTTGTCACAAGAAACCTCTTACTACATAAATGTACCCGGCCAAATATATGCCCTGTAACTTCAAATCTCCTAAATTAAAATTGGTGAAATAAATTCAATTCCCACAAGTCTTTCTTACAACCATGTCCATATGTTTGCCTGCAGTTTTAATCGTACTGTATTTTGTCTTCCTTTAATTTTCAGTTTGTTTGCATCTCTTTGTTCATTTTTCCTTACCAAGATGCAATAATGCACATGGATTTGTAACTATTAGGTTGTTTGTATCAGAATTAATTAAAAGGTCATTTTAATTGACTCTGTTAAATTTTTGTATTTGTTTAAAAAAATTAATGGACTTGTACCGTGTACAAATTTAATTGAGAGAAGACTACAAATATACCTCAATTAAAATTTTTACTCCATAAAATCTTATATAATATTTTTAATTCTATATCAACACATAAATTTTCACAACTTAATTAAAATTCCGTGACAAACATCCTAATATGTGGTAATATTTCTAGAACTTCATCACGAGTGGAATTGATCATATGACAATTATGACTTGAAGTTAACTCATGACGACCATGTTTGGGAATTTTTGTTAAAGACTAATCTATTACTATCAAGAATTAATTGATGCAGATATATATCTTAGACTATGATTCGACCTGCAATCACTAAGCTTATAGTATGTTAAGAATTAATAAAACAGACATCAATTACACATTTACACTGCACCCCTATCCCTATTAGTTTAGATGTCCATTTTTCAACTAACCTCATAAGTATGAACGGTTATAATAGAGCCCTAAAATCAACAAAATTTAAACATAATCGATAAAAGTATTACCAGGCAGGCAGGCATGTGGTGTATAAGTATATAGGAGTACACTTTTATTTGAGCACTTTTACACTGCCTAATACGTACAAGAGTCAATTATGATGTCATAATTTTATTTTCTTTTTACTTTTTCGGATTTTTATGGACTTAATGGATGATGGCGTGTGCATGTGACAAAACTTAATCGTGAGGGGTTTGAATTAAACTAAGTGACTGTTTGCTAAATCTGATTAAAAACATTTATTTTAACGCGATTTTCATATAATAAAATTTAGTCATGATAATAGTTTGTTGACTAATTAAATCTTTCACACTTTTAGCTCAATCACTCGTTCTGAACTTCTGATAAACATACAAAAATTCATGACACTGGGCATAAGTTGCTGACTTGCTGATAAGAAACTGCAAAGGCTTGAAGATAACTGGAGAAACAAACAATTCTCAGCCTGAGAATAGAAATCCACTTACATGCACTTGCTTATTTATTTTTAATGTTCGGTTTCATTTACAAGGTACTGAATTCTATTTGTAAGAGTAACGTAACACTCACATGAACTTGTGGTTATAATATAATAATATGGAAAGTGCTAATTACATGAGTAACTTTTATCCCGTAGTTTTGGCTTGTTAGTTTGGGACATCTGCGCTCCTTGTTGGCTTTCGGTATATTTGGCTAATGATATGTATCGTACTTCGTTGCGGTTTGTGAAAACCTTGACCAACCATCTTGAACTCCTATGGATATTGAAGTAATATAATATCTATTTTGCTAAAAAAAAATGTAAACTTTTGGAAACATGCACATGGAATTCGACGAAAAGAAGAGATGAACATGTAACTATAAGTTAATAATATAAGCCACAAGAACTGGAAAAATCAACGAAGAACTTTTATATCATTTGCAGCAATATGGAACATATCTTACCTAAACTACTTGCTTCCAGCTGCAATGTTCAACATCTGTGTCATTTTTAGGCATAATCGGTTATAATTTCATTGGATTAGCAAAGATCTTCTGTAAAGCTGATAGTGACTGAATGTGAACTCTACCAATTTTTACAGACGGTGAAAAGAACTTCACGTGATGATGCCTATAAGTAGCCAACATTGAGTTCCACTTGGTACCAAAACTTGCAGAAACAACTACTAAAACATGGCTGCAATGCTGAAGAAGAAAGGCAGTGATGGCGAAAGGAAACAGGGCGGCCTTGTTACCATGCCATTTATATTCGGTATGATCTTCATTTAAACACAAGTCAATTCTTTAATTCCTGCATAGTAGAGTTAACTACTCGATACACGAACTTCGTGCCTGTTATGCTCATAAGTTGTATGGGGAGTTCATATCTTCTTGCTACACTTTCGAGTTACTTACTGATAAGGTATGTGTTGTTTGTGCAGCAAATGAAATATGTGAGAAACTGGCTGTTGTTGGATTTAGTACAAACATGATCAGCTACTTGACAGGGCAGCTACATCTGCCACTAACTAAAGCAGCCAATACACTCACCAATTTTGGAGGCACAGCTGCCATGACACCCTTGATCGGGGCGTTTATGGCAGATGCGTTTGCCGGGAGGTTTTGGACCATAACAATTGCTTCTATTATATACCAAGTTGTAAGTTTTCTGTTTTTTGTTACAAGCGGCTTGAGGCTATGTTCATCGCTAGCTTATTAGCTACCTGGTTTTATTAGACCATTTATCAGCTAGTTTGACTAAACACAGGCTTAATGACTTCACAATAAAACGTATCAAGTTGCTACAACTTCCAATACTTAAGCCATGTGTTTAAAGAAGCTGCTTTCCTTAGTATCGAAATTTGTTAGCTGCAAGTATAATTGATTTGGTTCTTGTAAACAGGGGATGGTTAGCTTAATATTATCAGCAGTACTGCCAAGCTTAAGGCCTCCCCCTTGCAAAGGCGACGAAATCTGCCAAGAAGCAGATTCAGGCCAACTTGCGATCCTCTACGTCTCACTCTTGCTAACAGCATTAGGCTCCGGAGGCATCCGACCATGTGTCGTGTCCTTCGGGGCAGACCAATTTGACGAAAATGACCCTAAGCAGAAGACCACAACTTGGAAGTTCTTCAATTGGTACTACTTTTGCATGGGGGCATCTATACTAGTGGCTAACACAGTTATCGTCTACATTCAAGACAACTTAGGATGGGGTATAGGCCTTGGTGTACCAGCAGCAGCCATGGCCCTGTCTATCGTAGCATTCGTATTCGGTTACCCTCTATACCGGAAACTGGATCCAGCTGGCAGCCCGTTTACACGGCTGGTGCAGGTGTGTGTGGCGGCATATAGGAAGAGAAAGGTGGATGTGGTGTCTGATTCAAAGATGTTGTATGAGAATGAGGATCTTGATGCTCCTATTTCCTTGGGTGGGAAACTTGTTCATACTGAACAGATGAAGTAAGTGGTTAATTTCTTGATTTTACTGATTTGATTTTACTCACTTGAGTTTTGAGTTATATTCTAGTTCAAGCATACAACATTAATTCCTGGAAACCAAACTAATAAAGTCTAAAATGTCGAAGATTTTAGATAATCTGATCAATTGTTTAGGTTAATAGAATGTCTTTTTTAATTCCAAGTTAATCATGTTAGAAAGATGGAATTTGATAAATCTCTAAAGAGAGATTCATCCACATGTTATGTGGGGGATGGTTATGTGTGGCTGTGACATTATCAATATATCGTATTATATGATTCAGTTCATGAATCATCTCCATCCATCAAAGTGTGGCTACTTTTTGCCAACAAAATCAGAACCCTATGTTACTACCAAACAACTCGTCTCATGTCATGTTCGAAATTTGCTATTTTAGGCGCCTGCCTATGAACTATGCCTGCAATAGATGCATGAACTTCATAACCGATTGTTGTAGTAATACTTGGTTTAGAATTTAGATGTACATTTTACTAGTACTAGTATTTACTTAATGTGACTTAAACTTTGTGATGATTTGGCATGAAGGTCACCTAAACTTTTTTGGCAATACCTAAAAGAGCACAACAGTTCTAAACTCAATGATCTGAAAAATAAGTGCAAGAACATCAGACTTACCAAGAGTATTCAGCAATCACTAACAAGTTTTGAATCTGATTAAACAACGCAGGTTCCTAGACAAGGCTGCGGTCCTAACCGAGGCAGAGAACCCCAAGGCCCCAAACCTCTGGAAACTCAGCACGGTCCATCGAGTCGAGGAACTCAAGTCACTAATCCGAATGGGTCCAATATGGGCAGCAGGAATCTTAGTCATCACAGCATCAGCCCAACAGAACACATTCTCCCTCCAACAAGCCAAATCAATGAACAGACATCTCACACACAATTTCCAAATCCCAGCAGCATCAATGAGTGTCTTCACTCAGATATCCATGCTCACCACCATAGTCGTTTACGACCGAGTTTTCATCCCCATAGCCCGTAAATTCACCGGCGTAGAACGTGGCATCTCCTTCCTAACTCGAATGGGAATCGGATTCTCGATATCAATACTAGCAACATTCGTTGCTGGATTCGTCGAGATCAAGAGGAAAGACGCTGCTTTGGCCCACGGGCTCATGGACAAGCCCCACCAAATAATTCCCATTTCGGTTTTCTGGCTGACGCCGCAGTATTCTCTACATGGCATGGCAGAAGCATTCATGTCGATTGGACATTTAGAGTTTTTCTACGACCAGGCGCCCGAAAGCATGAGGAGCACAGCCACCGCGTTGTTCTGGCTGTCGATCTCAGCAGGGAGTTACACGAGCACGCTTCTGGTTACCCTATTGCATAAATTCACTGCAAGACCAGACGGATCGAACTGGCTGCCGGATAACAATCTGAACAGAGGGAAGTTGGAGTATTTCTACTGGGTGATCACATTGTTGCAGCTTGTTAACTTGGTTTATTACTTGTTTTGTGCTAAATTCTACACTCTTAAACCAATTCAAGTTCATCAAGCAGAGGAATGTAAGCTAAAAACAGATGAAGTTAAGATGATTGGCCATGTTTAAGGAACAAGATAAATAAAATCTGCAAGTGGTTTTAGCAGATTGAGGCTTTGTTAGGCACTAGATATAGGATCAAGAACTAATTAGTTAATATCCATGAATGAGTGTGTGTTTCTAATTATGATCTCAAGCAGAGGTTGTAATAAGTTCTCAAGTATATGTATCAGTATCATCATCTTATGCATCAAAATATGATCATGGGCTGCAAAAGTATAATGCAAAGATTGGAACAAGTCAGTGGTCAATAAACTTACAGTTAGGTCTGAATATTGTCAGGAAACTTCCATCTGTCCTTCAATTAAGATTTTAGAGTGTTCAATAATGACAACTTCAGTAGGACTTTGGAGGTTGGAACTAGTCATATTAAAAGTCAATCCCAACGACCTAACTTACATGTTAAGTTTCCATGACCATAAGACTGTCCTTCACATCCTAAGACGGTTTTACAAACAATTTAAGGTGATGAAGTTGTACGATGAATTGAGTTTGACATACAACTAAGTCGGTATTCCACTCATATAATATTAAGTTCCTATTCATATATTAAAATTGTATGCCAAACAGTCGACTGCATGCTTACATCCAAGTGAATTGTTTACGTTTTATTCTTGTATGGATTTTTTGTTTTCAAAAGTCTCTAGAGAGACCGTCTTTAAGATAATTTATTCAGGAGACGTATCTACCTATGTTGTTAAAAAGAAAATCATTAATATAATTATTAAAACGTTTATGTTGTCCAGATCAATATTTTTCATATAAAAAATATTTTGCAAACGATATAGATGTTCTGATTAAATCATCAATTTATTTTATTAACAAAATATAGGTCGGTCTGGTTAGACCACATTTTGATGATACCTAATAGAATTTCAAGCTATTTAAAATCTCGAACTTGTAAAGATGATCGGGAAAAAGAAGGTGAAGGAAAAATAGTCGAACTGAATGGGTAGACTTTTCTAGGTTGCGAAATGGCGCAAACACGTAACAGAACAGAATCTGCAAATTGGCGGCGACTAGTCGCGATCATCGATCGCTGCTATATATTATATAACAAACAGTCACCAATGTAACAACAAAGAAGAAGAAGAAGAAGAAGAAGGAGGAGGAGGAGGGCTTACTCGATTTTCAGGGCAAACCGCAACATTCGCCTTCACAACAAAACATGGCCCTCAAATTCTACTCCCTTTTCTCCCGTATGGATCACCGATCATCTTCTTCTTCACATACCGATTCCCAAACGTAACCTCATCTTTCCTTTTCAGTTTTCCCCCCCTTTCCATTTCTCTCATTAACTACTCTTTTTCAATCAATTCAATTAATTGACTGTGACAGTCTTTCCTATTTGTCAAAATGATGATGTTGATTAGGAGGAGGAGCGGTAACAATTCTGTCAGAACCACGCAGATGAACGACGACCATGTTTTTCAGGATGCTACTCCAAACGCTACCAAGATGTCGCCTTTATCGGCTATGGCAGATGCCTTTGAGGAACTCAATGCTATTTTGAAGGGGAAGAGTTTCGATTGTGATCTCGATTTGAAGACCTTTTGTGATGCCTGTTCGCTTGTTTCCGTTCTCTTTGGTTGTTTGGGACTTGCTTTCAAATTTGCCGAGTTGGAGTATTGTTCCAAGGTGAGGCTGATTTTTGGTTCATTGATTTGATTATGTTACTTGTTGATTGATCGAATTGAATTGAGTCCTTATTGTTACTGGTATGCTGATTCAATCATCTTTATGTGAATGAAATTAAGGATGAGTTTGTTTTGATTATGTTAATTGAGTAGTACATAGAAATGAAACAAACTGTTTTCGTTCTTTCGATTTAAGTGTCTTTGCGAGCATGCTAATCAGATAGGCTAAACGAGTGTCGAACATGACAATTTTCTGGTGAGGACTAATTAGATAAATGCTTGTCTAAAATATGGAAAATGATCGATTTTGTAGTCAAAAAAGTTCATCCTTGTGCAAAACTTTTATAGAAATTGAGAAGCTAAGATTGATTCTGTAGGTTGCAGTTGAGAATCATACCTGACTTTATGATCTGAGTTGCATAGTGACATAGGAAGTTGAATTAAAATAGGTTTGATTTGTTCTGAATGTACCTGCAAAGAATTGTGTAAACGTTGTGTTTTGCAGCATCAAAGAAATAATCAAAGCAGTGTGTAAACTCAAGTTTTATGCAAAAATGACTCACATGGTTTTTTCTATGCTTATCAGGTAAATGATCTTGAGGAAGCGTCCGAAAGCTATGGGACTTTAAATAATATACTTGATTTTGACCTGCAAAATGACACAGTGAAGTCACCAGGAAGTCTTTCGCGAAATCTGCGCAGAGTTAGACAGGGTCTGGATCTCATCAGAGCTCTGTTCCAAAACTTCTTGTCCTCAGAGTATGCATTTTTACTCATCCTGCATAAATTTCTGTCTCTGATGCAAACTGTGGTTGACTAAGATACATACCCTTTGATGATTAGTATTTGGAACTTCATCTGATTGCATTCCATTGTGTACTTGCAGGGACTGCTATTTGAAGGAAGCTGCCTCGACAGCCTACACAGATACTTGTGCTGCGTATCACACGTGGGCTGTGAGGACAGCTGTTTATGCTGGTATGTATGCCCTTCCGACAAGGGATCAACTACTTTTGAAGCTAAATGAGACTGGTAAGCCAGCATTTCTGCCCTTAGCTTGCACCTTTTGCCATTTATGCTTCTTTTTTAGATTAGCATTGTTAGTTTTCGTTCTTACAGCTACAAACCCTCTTAATGTTAATTCACAGGTGAGTCCGCGGAGAAGGAAATGATAAGATACATCAATGCCTCACTACCAGTCATTCAGTACATAGATAAGCTGTATACTTCACGACGTATCAGCTTGGACTGGTGAGAGGATGTTCATTTGTTAGAGATGCCGAGTCCATGACAGCATCAAGTCTTTAGCGGTGCTCAAGGGATCCTTTCTAGTAACCCAGTGAAGCGTTATAGTTATCTGGATTCGAAATACAATTACAAGTAACCATTTTTTTTGGTGTAAAATTCTTTACTTATAAGCTAATCTAGTGTAAGGATGTTTAACAAATTAGTCATGAAAATGAATGCCTATTGCCTGCTGGTTGCCAAGCATCACATGACTGTCAATACTAGCATTATTTGTTTTTACCAGATTTGAAGATGACTTCTGCCACAGATGAGTGTTTAATCTTAGATCAGTAGAAATTTCATGGAATACTTGTGTATAAAACTGCTAGGAAAGTGCAATTTGCAAAACATGGATTAATAATTTCATGGGCGTATATTTGACGATAAAAATCTAAGAAAACGATCAACTGGCATGAGCATGACTTGATAGCGTATGAAATAGGGGTAGGGGGGGGGGGGGGGGGAACATGAATTCTGTTAGTGCTCGTGATAACTGTTGGCACAGGGAAGGTAAGGGACAGAGAAACAAGAGAGTAGCATAAAGAAAACTTATATATCAATCTCATTGTGCAATACAATTATTCAAATACTACAACCGAAGTGTCTAACAGGTCCTAAAATGCTCTATATCATTTTTTTTCAAGAAAGAAATCAGACAAGTAAACAGAAAATTTTCCAGAAGCTCTAATGGTACACCAGTCAATAGCCGCAATTTTGATCAATGCAATGCTGTGTGACACTTCTTACCAATCTAGATTCTTCATCTACATTGTCAAGCTTTCTGGGTTCTCAAGTATCTTGGAGAAGGTCTGGAGGAATGCAGCCAGGTCAGCTCCGTAGATGATCCGGTGATCAGCTGTCACATTCACCTGAAAATATATTTTACAAAATTATTTTGACGGAGTTTCTATTGATAATGTTTACACATCAGCACAGTAAGCAGAGTGCAAGGAAATTGAATCTTTAGCTCTAAAATAGTAATGCTTTTAAAAGGTTTTCCAGAGCATGCTCAAAATGCTCATCTGGGAGACAGTTTGTGTATGCTCCTCTGGCATGAGTCAAGACAGGGAACAACCACAAAGACTGTTCCATTTCTCACACACTAATGCTGGAGTCCGTAAATAGTAGCCGAGTTACAGTTGATTTCTATTTTTTATTTGGTTTGGAGTTATAGTTGACTTATCACCCCAAAGCCAAAGATAAGCCAAGCTATAATCCAGCAACTCTTAACTATAACCCCAAAAGAAACGTAAGGCAAGAACTTCCAAGCACAGACTATTATTTAACCATTAAAGCCCTATCTACTGTCCGCAGACTAGAAGTTGAAATACACTGTTTATGTAAACAAACCAGAGACTGACTACATATATTTGAATAAGCACGTGTAATCCATTTCCAATTCAGACCCCTGGATGGACTTAAGAACGAAACAACTATAATATGGAGAATGAGGGAGAGGGAGAAACCAGATGAGAATTGTATATGACTGCTGGATGGTGCAGGGAGTCTAGGAATCAGTAAAGTGTCCAAAGAATTGAGATTTCCCTCATTGAGAAAGTGATCAAATTTGAATGCCAATTAACATGTTTTCTCAATGATTTTCCTCGTTGAGAAAGTGATCAAATTTGAATGCCAATTAACATGTTTTCCACTCTACCATTCTCTCTCCTTTTCATTTATTAAAAAAAAAGGATTTGTTGTTACAAATGACTAAGACTGATACTGTGAACCAGTGTATCATGAAGAAGGATTTAACAAATAGGCCCAACAACCAAACCACAGTTTTCTGTTATCTTTGGTAAGTTTATGTTTGAACTTCGAATCTTTATGTTAATGTAAACACAAAGTGGAAGATCTGGCAGGGAGCAGCAATAACAGCTCATTCACTTTAATTTGACAAAAATAATAACAGTAATCTATTATGCAGGAAAGTAACAGGCCATGCCTCACGTAAGCACTATAAGAAGAAAACTTAGTCATGCCAGACAATGCCAGTGACTGAAATCAATCATATGCATCTTTTCTTACAAGACTGACAAAATAAATAAATTTTTTTAATAGCCAATGAATAGCTTACCAGCATCTTGTTTTTTACACTGAAGAATCCGTCTTTGCCAGCTATAACAGTAGGCTTTGATGCTCCAACGGCCATAATAGCACCCTGATACCACATAATATAACTTAGCAATCCATGGAATATTTTGTTACAAATCATTACATTCTTTTATAAAATGATTTAACAGTATGTTTTCCTCACCTGTCCTGGAGGAAGGATGGCATCAAATCTATCTACTCCGAACATGCCCAAATTAGATAAGGTAAAAGTCCCTATAAGTGAAAAAAAAAAAAAATTCAAGTCAGTTGCAAGAAATCCAGGATTAAGATATTAAGATACCACGTGTTCTTGAAAACAACTACCAATATTGCAATTTAAAAACCTGAGTTATACTCCTGGGGTGAAAGTTGCTTAGCTCGTGCCTTCTCGACTAGCTCCTTCCATTTTTGAGAAAGAAGATAGAGATCCAACTAAAAGAAAAATGAAAAAGAATGAATGAATACTTCCATGATCCATCAATCTAAATATGCATAAAAGCCACCAAATTGTGCACGGTGAGAAGAATATGCAAACAATATATTTCACCTTGTCGGCATCCTGGAGAACAGGGGTGATTAATCCACCATTTATTGCCACAGCAACAGCAATGTTAATACTGCTATTGTAAGTGAAACTCTTCCCATCTTTACATGTAGCATTCACCACTGGATGCTGAACTAATGCCATCGCTGCAGCCTTGGCTAACAAGGCTGTCATTGTAACACCCTTTGGCTTCACCTATAGCCAATGGAACAATTCCATTATTTGACGCGAGCAAATTGACTATATTTGATTGCTAATTATATCAGTTCTCACCAAACTACAATATATATACTATAGAAAGGCAAAAACATGTATTAGACAGTCTAACGGTTAGACACACATTAAATATGAGAAATAAACATACCACCACACACCCAAGTGTTTGGCATACTCCCTAATTTGCACACAAAACTCAAGTAATAGGTAGAACCACCCTACAACCCACCCAACTGTGTACATTTCCCTAGTTTGTCCTCTTCAACTCTTAGACAGCCTAATGCAAGTTATTCTCTTTTACATATGAAATAGATTCGGACTATTTAAAATTTGAGGAATTAGAGCTACTTGGATTTCAAATATGTTGTGAGAAGCAGCATTCAACATTTATTTCGATATAATCCCTAATTATGTTCAGCTTGTAACTTAATGACGATCAAAACCACATTCTATATCGATCTATTCCTAGTAATGAATTCATATTGGCTCTACTTAATTCTAAACAGTTTGCTCAACAATACCAAAGCTAAAAGATGAATACTCTCCCAATCAATCACAATCAGCCATGAACAAACAAACTCCAGACTGAGATAAACTAGCATGAAACAGAAATGTACCTTCTCATATAAAGCATCAAGAGCATCAGTGTTAATGGGGTAACCGACTCTAAAAGTAGGCACACTCAAACTCTCCAACATATTTTTCGACACTGCAGCCTGCATTCCAGTAAACGGCACGACTGATGCCCCCGGAATCTCCGGATAGCTCGCAGCAGCCTTAGCCGGAGCCGCTGCAGCAGCAGCAGCAGCAACCACCACAGGAGTAGTAGCAGCAGCCTTGGGAGCAATCCCAGCGGTCTTTTCGACATCCTCAGGCGTAATCCTACCAAACGGACCAGTCCCAACTAAGTTACTAACATCCACTTTATGTTGCTTGGCCAATTTCTTGGCATATGGAGTCACCACAATCTTCCCAGGAGTAGCAGGCGCAGTAAAGGTAGCAGCTTTAGGAGTTGGAGGAGGTGGGGCTGCGATTTCAGGCTGCGGTGGCGTAGCTGCTGACGTGGCACCATTGGATTGGGCGGAAGCAGCTTGAGCCTTAGCCTGAGCAATCTCCTCTTGAGTCTCAGCCAGAAGGCCAATTGGGGCGCCAACAGGAGCCGATTCGCCCTCGTTAACAACAATGGCGGCGAGGATTCCGTCGTAGAAGGTCTCAACGTCCATATCGGCCTTGTCGGACTCGACAACGACGACAGGCTCGCCTTTGGTGAGGACATCGCCTTCGGATTTGACCCAAGATACGATCTTTCCTTCAGTCATGGTGGAGGATAGAGCGGGCATGAAGATTTCGCGGATCTTGGCATTGACGACGAAGGTGGATGGGCGGGAGCGGGGGCGGAAGAAGAAGGCGGAGGGGCGGAGGAGGTGGGTGGAGTTTGTGGCGGAGAAGGAGAGGTGTGAGTATGAAGCTGCTGCCATTGGAGTGAAATTGGAAATGTGGGTGAACTCAATTGAATTGAATTGGACTGGATTGGATTGAAATTGGGGAAATGAAGGGTGAATTGAGATGTATAATTAGGTGAAGGGAGTTGGGCGGAGAAGACGATGAGTGAAGTTTGTTTGTTCGTGGTTAGCTAAGCTGCTTCGTATACTCCGTCACTCTCTCTGTATGTATCAATGTGCAGGTAAACTGTAAGTAACAACCAGGAAAATTCATGACGACGAGTTAGATGAATTACTACGTTTTCACACGATTCGTCTAAAAATTTTAAAGTTGGGCAACTATTAATTGGAAGTTTGGAACAGGAAGACAACTCCAAGGAGTAGCAACAAAAGCCCAACAGCCCAACAATGCAAACTTGTCACTATCTGTCCATCCCCGGTAGGAAGTCATGTGGCCCATGTTTTTCTTGTAAATTTTGAGAACTATAGTTAGATTATTACAAATTTGCAACGGTTCACAATCGATTCGAAATTCAACTTGAGTTGGAGTTTTGAGTTGATGAATAACAATTCGATTAAGAGTTGTTTTTCAAATATGTGTTTGGTATTGAATTGTAATTTTTTATTTGATTTGTTAATTAAGTTTTAAAGTACTTTGAAGTTGATGAATAGTAAGGCAATGTTCTCTTCTTCTAGAAACTCATTAATTTGATTCGATTATGTCGATTCTACTTGGTTATTTTTATCTACAATTGATTCGGTTTAGTTCCATTCGATTCGATTTCAGAAGTGAACATAACCTAACTCAACTCAAGTGGCATAGTGTACAGTTGACGGATAAACAATTTCTTTTTGTAAAACTCAACTTTAGTCGAAATTCTCAACCCAAGAAATTTCCTGAATCAATTTTCTACTACTAGTTAAGATGCAAGGGTAAGTAGTGTTGATACGGATATATGTCCAATCCGTTAGGGGCGCCATAGAGCGTGTCCTAAAGCGCATCAAAGCTAAAATAGTCAATTCAGTACTTACATGATCTTGGCTAGTCCGCCTTAAGGAAAGCCTTCCGGGTCAATCAGTACGCTCAAGTCAATACACCTCTTCAGCTGGTCCGACCTAGCTAGGTGCACGACTTCAGAACCTGACAAGAAGTCACACGGTCTCACCAAGTACCACACACTGTCAGTCCTAGGATGCCAAACGGACCGGACGAGATAAACTCGGACTCCACCTTGACAATAAGACCAAACGTGTACACTGGAACCTCCAAGATACTTCCGAGCAGCTAGTATCTCGGACCATCACTGAGCTACCTAGGAACAGACCAACTCAACAGAGCTCGGATCATTCTAAAAGGTCTCACACGGACCCATCAGCGGGAATAGTACTCTGAGGGGTAAAAGGACCGATCTACCCTCCCAGGCCCATCTAATAGTGTTGTACCCTCACATACTATTGGGCCATGGGCCAAGAAAGCATTGTTGTCCAAATCCTGAACATACACTTGGCATCATCTTATGAACCTCATCATAAGTACATGATAACTATAAATATAGCACAAGGTCCAAGACCTTAGGGTAAGTTTAAGACATAATAACCTTCCTCATAACTACTACATTGAGAGCCTTCCTCTCTCTCTTGAGTAAAATCTCTTTCCGATTTGACATCTAGCAAACCGGGTTACCTATCTAACACCCCCCCCCCCCCCAACTTAGTCTTTTCAGGTGTTCCGGCTCGGACCAAGTCACCAGGTCGGACTTCAAGTTGGAGGCGGACCTTATATTAGGGAATTGTAGTAGTTTAGTTAGTGTTTGAGGCTCAACCCCTCAACATTTGGCGCCGTCTGTGGGAAACCTTGCAAAAGGTTCCGTGTTTAAGCTGAGTTAATGGTGAGAACAAGACGGACAGCACGAACCAATGCCGCTGGCATCGGAACTCCACCTCCACGCCCTCGCGGACGCCCACCCAACAGGGGACGGAGGCCTTGAGCAGAAAGAAACTACGAGGAAGGAGATACGGCGGACACACCTGCCCCATCCTCTAACGAGGAGGAGACGTTAATCAGGGAATCCGTAATGTCCCCGAGAATGTTGGGTCCGAAAATCACGGAGAAGGGGCCGTGAAGTTCCTCACAGGACACAGGTCCCACCATGTCAAAGACTTTACCATGCCAGATGGTCGTATAGTCCACACTAGTGACTTCGGATTAAGTGAGAATCAATTCGGTCGACTGCTCACGATAATCCAGGGTTGTTTGGGGTCCAACAATGTCCAACCCCGGCAAGACACTCCGCCAGTGGTCAATCCGAGGCAAGCAGAGCCCGCTCTATCAAGGAACAAGCAACGTCCGATCCAGCAAAGATTGGGGAATCAGCTAGCACAGGAGGATTTGCGGAACCTCCTAGAAAGGAGAGCCTCTGCTTCCCAGGCTCGACGAGAAGGAAGCCCAAATGGGCAGAGAGCATATCAAGAAAACGAAAATAGGCAACCTAGAGCCCCACAACAGATACCTCCACGGGCTAGGGATCATGTGGCGGAAACCATTCCACTGGTCCATTCGGATGAATTTCCCCCAGATGTAGAAATTCATCCTAGAACGGGAGAGATGATGACTGCGGAAGAAATCTATGCTCAACAGAAAGCCTTGGAAGCCCAGATTCTCAATCTCGGACGCTTGGTAAAGGATCATGAGCAGATAGCTACTAGTGCACCGAACCCTTTGTGTGATGATATCATGAAAGAAAAGGAAAGAAACAAGAACTTGGATCAAGTGATTCCGAACTTAGAATACTACTACGGAGATACTTGCCCTGTGGGCCACTTGACAAGGTACAATAGTAAGATGAATTCCAAAGGGATGAGTGATAATACAAAAGCTCTCACTTTCTCATCCACTCTCTTCGGAATAGCCATGGATTGGTACACTGCATTGCCAAACAAGTCAATAAGATCATACGCGGACCTCTCTTCCAAGTTCCAGGGACGATTTGGAAAATCAAAAAGAAGGAAATGAACTGTGGAGCACCTAGCAGAAGTTATACAAAGAGAACATGAGGATCTTAGAACTTTCCTAGATCGCTTCAGCGCGGAGGTCCTCCGAGTTGAACCTCACAGTATTAAGGAACAGGTCCGTCACCTGTATGCTAATACTTACAACGCAGAACTCCGCAGGAAACTTTCTAGCCAGGAAGTAAGAATTGAAAAGCATCTGGATGACATTTGTGAAGAGGTAATGTACGGAGAGGAGTACCGAAGGAATGTCCCAGTGAGAGCTGGTTCCAAGAGAGGAAAAGATCCAGTGAAGCAAGAGCAACGCCATGGAAAGTCTGATCTGAAGAAGGATTATAGAGATAAAGGTTTTAATAGGGAAAGAAGTCCGCCAAGAAGATACGCGGATTATACCTTCTCAAGACCGACATCTTGGCAACCATTATTGAAAAAAGTTGGATATTCAATGGCCAAACCATCTCACAAGATTTTCGGAAGAACAAGAACGCGAAAGGTATTGCAAGTTTCACAAGAGCCGTGGGGCAGACGATTGCATTGGTGACCAAGGCGAGGTTGAGCACCTAATAAGAGAGGGAAAGTGAAGGAGCACATCTATACGGACGAGCCTTGAGGCATGATAGGACGGAGCGGAGAAGGGACGATAGAACCACATGACCATATCCGCTATCCCTGCCACCTCCGCCAACCAATCGTCCACCTCCGACAGATAATCACCAGTACAGATATGATGATGATGTTGAAATGGAGAATCTTCCATATAGTGGAGTGATCAACACCATAGCAGGAGGACCGACTGGAGGTGATAGCAGGAATGCAAGAGAACGGACAACTCAGAATCTGCGGAACAATAGCGGATCCTATCTTTGCTCGGCAATCCGAGGAACCAACACTGTATCCTTTGATGACAGTGAGATTCCCCCTCCTACGGCAGGAGGTGAGGACATAGATGATCCGGATGTTCCACTAATGGTCTCTTTAACCATAGCAACTTATCGGGTGAACAAGATCTTGGTAGATATGGGGAGTTCCTCGAACATCATTGCCAAAAGAACAATAGATCAGATGAACCTGGGAAGAATAAGATATGAGAGAGTTAATACATCCATACTAGGATTTGGAGGAGGAACTGTCCGCCCACTAGGAAGCATCATGCTTCATGTATCATTGGGAACATATCCCGCGAGAGTGACACAACTAGTCCGTTTTGTAGTGGTGGATCTAGGGCTGAGCATAAACGAGACCGGACCGAAAAACCAGCACGAACCGGCCCAAAAAATCGGTTTTCGGGCTGACCCTAAACATATTCGGTCCGATCCTCGGTCCTTAATATTTGAAAATTTTGGTTTTCGGTCCGGGCCGGTCCAAAACCCGAAAAACCGCAGTCCGGACCGAATATAACCGAGTTACTGTAGACTAAGTAGTAAATATACTAAATTAGTAACCTAGCCCCCAATTCCCCAAATCACCAAACTTGCATGTTGCCTCCCTCAGCCGATCTCTCCAGTTCTGCGCCACCTCCACCTCACCCGTCCTCCTGAATCACATGATCCGGTCACTTGAATCATGTGCCTCGGCTTTCGGCCATTTACTCGTCGATCCGCCCTCTCCATATCCTCCTCGCTCATCTCCAGTCAGTCCAGACTTTATCTTGCCGCCTCCATCTCCGCTCATCTCCAGGGTTTATCTTGCCGCTCATCTCCTGTAAATCTGCTTGTTCGATTTTTGGTTGGAACCACGGCTTCCCAAGTTTCTTGCAATGTAAGCTTTCTATTATGTATATCTTGATATCATCATTGTTTTTAAAAAAAATTCCTAAAGGCATACTTAATTAACTATAGATTTCACTAGGTCAAAATATGGGGAAGAGTCATATAATTCTGTATTTGGTAGGTAAGAAGAATGCCCACTTTTAGTTTATGCGGAACTATAATAAATTTCGTAGGCAGGATTTCAAGTTTACTTGATACCCAGTTCAGTCTTTTTAGAATAGAATTTTGCCCAAACCAAGCACAAATACATTTGCCATAAAACCAGTACACCTTATTATATTTTACCTTTTTACCATATATATTGTATTTACAGTGTGTTTCTTGAATTGTAGATGCCACCGAAAAAAAGGTCAGCTTCGGTTTCGGTAGACCCTTCCTCCAACTCTTTTACTATTGAAGAATTGGAAGAGATTCGCAATTCATTACCGCCAAATAAGAAACTCACGGAGGGGCGGAATTATGTGAGGACTAGAGTTACAAAGAAGATGGACTATTGGAAGTGCTTCGTGGAGTATATGGAGGGAGATTCAATTCGGGCTGAATGTAAGTTCTGTAACTCCACTTTAGGATCTTGTACAATTAAGAATGGTACAAGGAATATTAAGGAACATGCTTAAAAATGTTTGCTTAATTCTGCTAATAAAGATAAACAAACTGAGTTGACATTTAGACCCGGGTTTGTGGATGGAGAAGAGGGGGGTGATGGGAAATTGAAATTTGGTACTGTGAATTTGACTGAAGTTAGACAAGCCATTGTTGAAATAATAATTCTTGAAGAATGTTCCTTTAGATTTGCTGAGTCACCTGGTTTTGTACGTGTTATGGAAGCTGTATGTCCTAAATACACTTGTGTGTCACGTTTTACTATTGCACGTGATGTTCTTAAGCTTTACAAGATTGAAAAGTTGATGTTAAAAGGTGTTTTTAGATATTCGTGTCAAAGAGTTAGCATTACTACTGACACATGGACATCTAATCAGAAGTTGAACTATATGTGCATCACTGCTCATTTTGTTGATAATGAATGGAAGTTACAAAAAAGGATCATTAACTTTTGCCCTATCACTAGTCATAGTGGTCAAGCCATTGGTAAAGGTATTGAGGAGTGTCTTGAAGCTTGGGGTCTTGAAAGAAAGCTTTATATTGTGATTGTTGATAATGCCACCAATAATAACACGGCATGTGCTTATCCGAGAAGAATGATTGAGCGTTCGGGTGGTATTTGTAAGGGCAAGTACATTCACATGAGATGCATGGCTCACATAATTAATCTTATTGTGTGGGATGGCATTAGAGATGATCAAACATCCATCAATATAATCAGATGTGCTGTGAAATATATTAGGAACTCTCCTTCTAGATTTCAAAGATTGAAAGATCTTGCGAAGATACTTGATATAGATACAAAATCTTTGTTATCTCAAGATTGCCCCACTCGTTGGAATTCCACATATAGCATGTTAAATGCCGCTTGCAAATTGAGAGTTGCTATTGATGGAGTTGACTTACCTCATTCTGATAAGCCCGATGAAATGCCTCCTAATGAAGATGATTGGGTAAAAGTAGAGAAGTTGGTTGTATTTTTGGAAGGGTTCTATGGATTGACAAAGCGCGTTTCTGGTTCTTTGTATATGACAAGCAACAAGGGACTAATGGAAATATGTGACACCCTTTCTATGTTGAATGAATGGAGAGAAAATAGAGATGAAAAGATGCAATCAATGGCCGTTGTCATGAGAGAAAAATATGAAAAGTATTGGGGTGATTTGGAGAGAATGAACATGATGGTTTACATGTCGGTGATTCTTGATCTACATGCCAAGTTTGAAGTTGTTGTAGTGACTCTTGAAGATATGTTTGGGAAAGAAAGAGGTAAATCATTATCTATTGAAGTGAGGGCGTGTGCTAATGAGTTATATGATGAGTATAGGTCAAAGTACACTAACTTGGCGCCCCAAAGTGGCCAAAGTAGTGATGTCAATCTTGGAGTTGGTGGTCGTCGTCAAATGCTCTTAGACAAAGCTAAGAGGTTGAAGGGATCAATTGAGAGAAGTGAGCTTGAAAGATATTTGGATGATAATTTAGGACCGGAGGAGGAGGAGTTTGGTGCATTATCTTGGTGGGCTTTGAATGAACATCGTTATCAAATTGTTTCAAAGATGGCGCGTAATATTCTTGCTATTCCTTTGACTACAGTAGCTCCGGAATCCGCTTTTAGCGCCGGAGGTCGTCAAGTTGATCAATTTAGAAGCTCATTGAATCCTATGGTAATGTAATTTTAAGCTTCTTTATATTCATTATTTAGCCTAGTTTTATTTATTAATTTACATTTTAATTCATTTGTTTCTTTGCACATAACTAGACCGTGCAAGCTTTGATTTGTACTCAAGATTGGGTTCGAACAAGGAAACGTAGAGAAATTCGTGACATGGAAGAAAACTTGAAGGATTTGGAAGAATTGGAGGAAATTGAAGAAGGTAATATATTGTTTGTTATATATAATTCTTGAATATATTGTTTGTTGTTTGATAGGCACTCCTTTATCCCATTCAATAACTAATCCTTGTTTCTTTTATCGTAATAGAAATGAGAACCATTGACGTTGATGAGGATGACAACGTCGTTTACATTGTGGAACCTTGATGAGATTTGAAGTCTTTTGAGTGTTTTGGACTTTGGAGTTTGGATAGCACTATTATTTATCGGCATATGTAAAACTTTAAGACTTATGTTTGAACTTTGAATCCGTATCTCGTATGACTTGTATCTTATTTATGGCTTGTAGTATGACTTTTGTGGACTTTTGTTTGGATTGCATCATGGTTGATTGAAATGTGCCTTAAAGTTTTTGGAGTTCTTGGTTGGTTGGAGTTTTTGGTTCAGCAAGGTAGGCAGGCAGGAGGCAGTATGCTACTGTTTTTGGAGTTTTTTTTGGGTTTTTTTTTTTCTTAACTTAAATTCGGTTCTGGACCGGACCGAACTGAAATTTTCGGTTCGGTCTGGTCCAGGACCGACCATAATTCGGTCCGGTCCTCGAGCCAAGGAAAACCTAAAATTTCAGGCCGGTCTTTTTCGGTTCAGTCTCAGTTCGGGCCGGTTCTGGCCCGATGCTTACCCCTAGGTGGATCGAACTTTTGACTACAATGCCATTTTCGGTCGTCCGGGACTCAATCAATTCCGACCTATACCTTCCACTCTCCATAATAGAATGAAGTTTCCGACCCCATGCGGGATTGGAGAAGAAGTAGGAAACATCCGAGAAGCTTGGGAATGTTACATCATGTCCACCAGGAGAGCATCCGCTCCCGTGTTGGCAGTCTCTCTGACTTCTGATCCGCAAATTATTCTCCCACCAAAAAAGGAAAATTCCAACATTGGAATATGGAGCCAGAAGGACAAATTTCCCAAAACTGCACGGATCGAACCTCATGAAATTCTCAAGGATGTTGAACTTGTTGTTGGAAGCCCGGACAAGAAAACTAGAATCGAAACGGAGATGAATGCGGAAGTGGAGATTAAGCTCATAGCTTGTCTCCGGGACAACAACGATGTCTTTGCTTGGAGTACTGACGATCTCAAGGGGATAGATCCAAGGGTCGCTGTTCACCGTCTGAACATGGACCCCTCAATTAAATATATCCGCCAGAAGAGAAAAGATTTTGGTCCAATCAAGGATGCCATCATATCCGCGGAGGTTGACCGGCTCATGAAGGCCGGACACATCGAAGAGATCCGTTATTCCGATTGGGTTTGCAACGTTGTCCTAGTGGAAAAATCACCGGGTAAATGGCGGATGTGCAATGATTTCACCAGGTTAAATAAGTTTTGCCCAAATGATCCATACCCTTTGCCACGGATTGACCAATTGGTTGATTTCACAACCGGATGCGCATTACTGAGTTTCATGGATGCGTATCAGGGCTTTTACCAGATTCGGATGGCCAAGGAGGATATTAAGAAAACATCTTTCTTTGCTGCGGGAGGGGTGTATTGCTATAAAGTGATGCCCTTCGGATTGAAAAACACGGGAGCTACTTACCAACGGCTGGTAAATCAAATGTTCAAGGAGGAGATCGGCAAGACCATGGAGGTGTACGTAGATGACATGCTCGTTAAAAGCAAAACCGAAGAACAACATATAGAGCACTTAAACAAATGCTTTGCTTTCCTTAGGAAATACGGAATGAAACTCAATCTCGAAAAGTGCACCTTTGGAGTAAAGGGCGGGAAGTTCATAGGCTACATGGTCACGGAAAGAGGAATAAGTGCAAATCCTGAGAAGATAAAAGCCATCCTAGACCTGCCTCATCCGAAGAACCTCAATGAGGTACAACAGCTTATTGGGCGCCTCATGTCCTTAAGTCGTTTTATTTCGCGGTCCGCAGAGAAGAATCTTCCATTCTTCAAAATCCTACGGAAAGGAGAGAATTTTGAGTGGACTGCGGAATGTTCTGAGGCTTTTGAAAACTTGAAAAAGTACCTCCATTCCCCTCCACTGCTCTCCAAACCCGTAGAAGGAGAACCACTCTACCTCTACCTAGCAATAACGGAAGAGGCAATGAGTTCCGTATTAGTACGGATCCAAGCTAATGATCACATACCAATCTACTATCTTAGTAAAGCCCTTGTTGGGGCGGAGACAAGATATGTAAAGATTGAGAAATTTGCATATGCTTTGGTTTACACCGCAAGATGGTTAAAGCCCTATTTCAAATCTCATAAGATGGTAGTCCTAACTAAGGAACATTTGAAACAGGTCCTAGGAAAGCCCGACCAATCCGGACGAATCTCTAAGTGGACAATTGAGCTGAGCGAATACGACATTAGCTATCAGGCTCCGACAGCCAGGAAAGCTCAAGTTATTGCTGATTTCCTAGCGGAATACCCAGAAGCGAAGTCAGAGAAAGTCTCGGCATTTGAGTGCCTGATTACCAAACAGATCAAACGAAAGTCAGTTCCGCCAAAGATCAACCCAGATAACCCTGAAGATGCTTAGTTCATCAATCAATCTCGAACTACATCATGGGAAGAAACTCGGGTCAACCAGATGTTCCTCCTTGATGATATCACAAGAGAATCGAATACTGATAACTCCGACCAGGATACTCAGAAGGAGGAGGGACGAGGGTTAAAAATTCAGGATCTCATAGAGGATCCCCAAGCCAAGGAACAGCCCACCGATATATGGACATTGGAAGTAGATGGTTCATCCACCGGAAGAGTGGGAGGCATTGGAATCTATCTTAAAATCCCTGATGGCGCGGAACTTGACTACGCGATATCCTTGGACTTCAAGGTTACAAACAATGAAGCTGAATATGAAGCACTGTTGGTCGGACTATGTATAGCCAAGTCCCTACAAGTCTGGAAACTCAAGGCTTACACGGATTCACAGTTGGTTGAAGCCCAGTTTTCTGGTGCTTTTGCTACAAAAGGTCCCTCAATGATTAAGTATCTTGAACTGCTGAAGCAACAAGTGAGTCTCTTCGAGGAGTTTACCCTGGAAAATTTTGATAGGGAATGGAATGAAAGAGCGGATACACTGGCAAAGTATGCATCCGCAACAGCTGCTTTAGATACAAGGAGAGTCATTCTGCTCACAATTACGAACTTATCCGTCATGAGTCCTACTCCGACCATTTTGATCACTGAAACAGGAAGAAATTGGATGACTGACATCTTTAGTTACCTCAAGGACGGATCTTTACCTGCTGATCCGAAGGAATCGAGGAGTGTGCAGTGCCGAGCGAACAAGTATTTCATACTTGGGGAAGATTTGTACAAGAAATCCTTTGCGGGGACACACATGAGATGTTTAGATCCACAAGAAGCGAGGACAGTGCTTGAGGAAATTCACAGTGGAAGCTGCGGAAGTCATTCCGGTGGGCGGACTCTCGCTCAAAAAATCATTCGACAAGGTTTACTATTGGCCTACCATCGATAAGGATTCCGCGAGCTTCGCCCGAAATTGCCCTGATTGTCAGTATTATGCAAATGTCCCACATCGTCCGACACACCCTATGATTCCGTCAGTCATAGCATGTCCGTTTGATCAATGGGGCATTGATATTGTCGGACCTTTCCCAAGAAGCACTCAATAGAAGAGATTCTTAATTGTAGCTGTGGAATATTTCACCAAATGGGTGGAAGCGGAAGCAGTGGCCAATATCACGTAAAGCCGTGTGCAGACCTTCATTTGGAAAAACATCATTTGTCGCTTTGGCTTACCGAGAGTCCTTGTCTCAGATAATGGTTCTCAGTTTTCAGGCAACAGGCTCAAGGAATGGTTAGCCTCTTTCAAGATTGAGCAACGTTTTACATCTGTCGGATATCCACAGGCTAATGGACAAACTGAAGCCACGAACAAAACAGTCGTTAAGATCATAGAGAAGCGATTGAGGACCTCTCAGGATAGTTGGGCGGCTGACCTGGACGGTGTACTCTGGGCCCACCGCACCACAGCACGGACTACAACTAGGGAGACCCCATTCGCTCTGGTTTATGGCACAAAAGTAGTCATACCGGAAGAAATTGCAGTTGAAACAATGAGGGTCCAAGAATTCCATGATTCCGCCAATCAGGAAGCTCGGATCTATGACCTAGATATGCTGGAACAGAAGACGACCGAGTCATTGGCTAATATCCACAGATACCAAGCAACTGCAGCCCGGGCCTACAATAAAAATATTCAAGCTAAAGATTTACAGGTCGGAGACCTGGTGCTCTGCAGAGCTGATATCTTGAGCAATGTTGGGAAGCTCAAGCCCAAGTAGGAGGGACCCTACAAGATTGTGGGTGCAAGGATGAATGGAAATTATGAGCTGGAGGACGAGCACGGACACCCACTCAAGCGTACTTGGAATGCCAGGAACCTTCAAAAGTTCTACGCTTAGGGCTTGTTACATGGAACTCCGTCACATGTTTTGACATTCTAGGTTTAAACAGTTTGTTGCGCGGAACTCCATCAATTCTGTCTTTGTTACTCTTTTGTCATTGGCCATGCAGCCCACAAGTTGTAATTGAATTTACGGCAAATCAATACAACTTTCATATTTCGATTCAAAAACGAAATTTTTACATGTTAAAAAGATTCTAATAATGATCTTGTTTGTACAAAAAATCAAAGGTACACACAATCTCCTTTGTACGTATTACGATCCGATATATCTATACGGATCCGTACAACATCTACACTACAACGGAAAATCCTATCATACTCTCCAAAATCTACCATAAATTCACCAAAGGGTCTCTCAAGCAAAGGGGTCCATCAGCACACCAACAACGGCAATCCTTCCATCGACAACGAGTGGTGGGATGTACCTGTAACACGGACAAATCAAGAATCAGTCTCCGGACATTAAGATTCTTCAAAACATACATTCGTTTGAATCCAAAACATGGATCTGACACATTGATCGTATCCTGACCCACCCGCCAACAGCTCCTCGGAAAGGACAAGCTCCTACCGGGTGGATCACGCATACGACCAATGGGGTCGTCCGTCAGCCTGCTCAGATCGGAGAATTTTTCCAAGATCTACGTTTCCTAACAACATATTTCGAGCAATCTATCCCTCTAGACCCGCGCCACTCTCAAAATCAAAACGATACATACTATTTTGAGAGTGGACGGGAGTCTCGAGGGGAAAATTAGTCAAGAAATCGTCTTCCTGCAGGGACCACTAAGCTCAAACCGCAAGATCGGTCTGATCTTGAGAAAGAAGGATGAAATTTTCAGCAAAGATGAAAATTAGAATTAGATATATGCGATCAATGTAGTGGGGAACTCGGGTATTTATAGATGGGACGAACCAATTAGCGTCCGCCATGTAAGAAGACTGACGTTAACGATGGGCTTGGGCCATCCGCAAGGGCCAAACAGTATTGGACCATTTGGGCTTACCGCAGCTGATCATATTGAGCCCATGTTTTTAACCTCCCTATAGGAGTATCCGAGTATTCATTCATCGGCAAGTCCGACAAATGTCATTTGCAGCAACATCCGAAGATTAAGCTTATTGAGTAGTCCGAAGATCAGCAAGTTAATCATTTGATTGTCTTGAATCAGATGTCATTCCAATGATCCGCGTTTGCAAGAGATATATACTTATGCAGACTACTAAGACTATGCATATCATGATGGGTCAAGGTAGCATGGAAACAAAAGCACGGGTATATCGAAAAGAAGCATAATTGTACTTACATTCTTATGACAAATTCAAAAATCAATGTACGCGGCAACAGATCCGTGCCATTAAAAGTATTCCAAAAGTTACAGTATTTCAACGGGGCATACCCCGGACTTCTCATTGAGGGGGAGGCTGGCTTGGCCCGGCTTCATCAGTTGCAGGCGGATTGGTGGAGGACGGATTGGCATTCGAGGCGCCCGCGCGTGATTCAGCAACGGCATCAAAGGTAGCCTTGATGTTCTCGAACAAGTTGAAGTCTGCGTCATGGCCTACGATCCGAGAAGGCATGAAGTACCAATCCTTCAGATAGTTCATGTTTTCATGGAATGGTGTGAAGCACACTTTCCCTATAGCCCTCGGGACACATTTGGGGAGAAAAGTTCCCCCATTGGTGATTTCAATCTCACCTTCCTCGGTGACCACCTCCGCAAACTCGCACGCCGCCAACCTCTCATCCGGGACAACTTCCACCGAGATCTCAACCCCACCAGCGTCCGCAGAAGGATTCAATCCTTCCGCCATCCAGTTAAAGTTTGGAGGCACCAACCCCTTTGCTTGTAGTTGGCCAATAGCGGAAGAGAACCCCTCTAGGCGGAGAGCGTCGGCCTTGTCCGCCATAAAGAACTTGAAGGAGTCCGACTTTATGAAGTCCTTCACAGCTTCAAGACGGGTGAACTGGAGATCTTCGAGGAGCACGTCCTTGGACTCCAGGAATGCCTTCATCGACTTATCGATAAAGTTCTCCTGCCATTCCAAGTCCGATTTTACCTCCTGCCAGCTAGCCTTCAACTTGGCAATGAGCGTATCCTTCTTTTTCAATTGAGCCTCCGCCCGTTTGACCTTCTCTGCCTCCTCCGCGTATGCAGCCAAAGCCTTATGCAGATCTTCCTCAATAGTGGCCCGCTCACTGGCCTTCCACTACATGGCCTTGATCATAAATCCGAGCTACAAGTAATCCGTAATGTCAAAAGTTATATCTCTAACACAGAAGCTGAAAAGGAAAAAAAAACCACACGGAGCTACTTACCCTTTGATGCAGCTCGTGGATCTCTCGGACCCTTTCAACCTCGGGGAGCCCACAGCTCCGTTCGAACTCCGCATCAATGGCCGCCTAGTCGGATAACGGCAGCACAGCGGAGAACTGTTGCCTCTTCGATGCCGGAGGTGCATCCGAGGTCGCGCCCCTTTTCTTGCCAGAGACGATGGCATCCCGCATCAACATATCCCCCGGAGGCGCGGATGCAGTAGAACCACCAGGACCAGATGTCCTCGGAGCACCTGCAGTCGGTGGCTTCGACGCAGTAGTACCGCGGGTCGCAGGACCTTTGCCCTTGTCGGGCACCTCCAAGACCTGCAGATCCTCACCCGCCTTCTTCCGTCGCTCCTCCTCAGCAGCAAAGAGGGCCGCATTTTTGGGGTCCGCCATAGGTAAACCCGCGGACGTATTGATAATTCTGGTCCTTTGGCCAGTGGCAAGCTTGAGGGCTTGCTGCTCTCTCTGATGCTTCTTCTTTTCGCGGAGGGTCGACATTATGTACTCGAACCAGTAAGCTGCAGAAGGAACAAACAATATCATATATGGATCCATAACACCATGAATAGCGGACAACTATGGAACAATCATGCATGACATTTAAAAAATATAAAAAATAAAAAAAAATCCTAAATTAGGGATCCTTACAGAAGTCGGTCTTCCCTCCGACCTCGACAACGTCAGTCAGTCCGCACAAGTATGGCAGCGGCTGACAGATCAATCCGTGGAACGGATAAGTTGGTGGGTTATTTTTCTTGTGGACCTCCGCCACCCACGGAGTCACATTCTTGGGGAGAGGGCGCCAATCCGGGATACTCACCCTTAGAAACTTCTTGGGCAACCCCCAGTGTTCTCTTCTCCTCGTGGACTCCCCAGGCTTCAAAGCCATCTGCACGAAGACGTACTTCTCCCACCACTTTGATCTAAGTGAGGAGATGGGATCAGAGATGAAGTTGTACGATTTTCTATTTACAAAGGTGTAAAAGAGGGGATTCCCAGGACTAAAAGTTACATTAAACAACTGCCGAAAATTCTCAAAATTTACCGGCTGCCTTCGCACAGAAAACCGCAAAACAAATAAGGTTCCCCAAGGATTTGGGGATAACCTAGCTCGGACTTATCCCGATATGATTCAAGATGTGCTTGAACTCGGAGGCAGTGGGGACCTTCCATCCGTAGGAGAATGCCGCTTCGTGCACACACATGTATCGAACGGGCGGATTATAAAAGGCATGCCCGGGCCCCGAAACCATAATTTCGACGGACTTAGGGATTTCCCACTTCCGCCTCCACTCCGGAATGTCCTCAGGCTTCACCTTGGACGGACATGTGGGAAGAAGACCGTCCACGTTAAGTTCACCGTATAGATCAGCTATTACAACGGCGGACGAGGGAATTTAGTCTGTGCCGCCTGAGCTCCACGACCAGCAGCAAGGGACGGAATAGAATGCACGGGCACTCTAGGATGAAGGACAATCTGGCGATTGTTCCTCCCGGAATGTCCCCGCGGGCGAGTGGTTTGAGAGGCTTCCTCTTCCTCTTCCTTGTCATCCTCATCTTCCTCTCCTTCTTCCTCCTCCTCTTCATCAACTTCGGGTCTCCCAGACGTACCTGGGTTGGTCGGACCTGTTTCCGCTACAACAAGGTCCTCCTCACCAGCCTCAAACGTCTCTACATCGTCTGCCTCCCGATCAGTATCACCTCCTTGATCCATCTGAGGTGCACTTCCACCAGCCGATATACCACCACTACCGATGGTTCGAGATTGGACTCGCACCCTTGCTCTCACAACATTTCCCTGGCTATACACCGCATCATTCGAAAGCAAAGAATTACCGCGACCCTTGCCAAAGATCAATCCCAGAAGAGACAACGTCCGCGTTCCTTTCCTCCGCGGGAAGGTTGTTTTGCGGAATCTCCAATCCCGGGTGGTCTGATGCGAACGAGGTCACCATAACAGATTCGGATCCTTGGTTTGATCCATCATCATTGAATTGGTACCTAAGTGATACTTGTGTTAGGCTAGAAGGGATCTCACACTCTTTGTTCTATCCCATAAGAGTTGTCCTTGCTTGTAATAATTGTGTCGTACCATATTATAATTAAATATAACGGATTGTTCTCTCCCAGAAGTTAACTTAGAATAGATACAAATACCCCTTTTTATATCTTTATGAATTTATTATGTATGAAAGATATTTTTTTATAGGCATGCATGTACTAAGAGTAGGAGCTTCGTGTTGATTTTGACTATCGCTCCCGGACATCCTAGGGCACAAGGAAACGGATCAGAAAATGATGTTGTGATCGTCCGAGAGTTCGTTTAAGTATCTTATTAGGTCCCATGGTCCGATAAAACCCCACGTCACGGTGCGTTCTTATGGGTCACTGATTCTACCTATTGGCACCTACATTGACACGCAGGGTCACGCCACAGGGGAGTTCTATGTGCCAATTGGCACTAATGTCTACCATACAAGGCGCCATAATAGAAAATTCAACAAGCCTACTGGCACTATATTCTACCATACATGGCACATTTACAAGGCAAATCTATGAGTCATACCTACAAATTGACACAAGTTCAACTACGGAACGCATGCGATACTAGAGTAACCAAAACTCAACATACGACACATTACTTGGCAAAAGAAGCAATACAAGCATCCACGGTAGAAGAAACAATATCTATCTCAACAGCATACAAGCACGGAAATTCCACAAAGCATACATGCATCCGCAGTAAAAGAAACAATACTCGAAATTTAGAGAAAGCAAGATTTACTTACTTGATAAAGTAGCTGGAGAAGGATTGACGGACGACGAAGCCTTGCTAGCTTTCCGACAACGACTTACACGGCAAATTTGATTACTCACTCGAAACCTTGATTGCTCGGAAGTTAGTTACTTGCTCGGATTGCTTAGGATTGCTCTGGAATCAATTTGGCTAAAGTGTGACAATGACAGACCTGGCAACTATTTATAGGGGGATAGTTGGGGAAGTTGAAGCGTCACATCACTCGGATTTCAACCCTAGTCGTTGATCATTTCAATCCAACGGTTGCAACGGTTCACATTTGGCGAAATTACATAACACTCTATTAAATTTACTTTGGAAATTCTCCACTATCTCGGGATCCTCACTCATGGGCTGAACGGACGACTAATTGGGCCTCTTGGATCACTATTCATCGGCCCAGGTGAACCATCTCACATATCCAGCCCAACGGATTACTTCCTACACACTCCTCCATAAGAGACCACTTCAAATCCCAAAAACTGCATTTCGGATCTCGATATATCTGGATAAATACCTTTTCCTTCTGATGCGAGATTTTTCCTAACTCGGACTGTAGAACGAAGGGGGGGGGGGGGGAGAGATATATTAATTTCCTGAAACACGGATACGGGTTTTTAGCATGAAAAGAAGGGATTTTCTCCCTCACATTTAACGATTCGGACACACTCCTAAACACACTTGTTCCTTCACTCATAGTTCCACAACTATCTTCTACTAAGATACTTGGAAACTAGGGGGACATATGTTGATACGAATATATGTACAATCCGTTAGGGGCGCCATAGAGCGTTCCTAGAGTGCATCAAGGCTAAAATAGCCAATTCAGTACTTACATGATCTTGGCTAGTCCGCCTTAAGGAAAGCCTTCCGGGTCAATCAGTACGCTCAAGTCAATACACCTCTTCAACTGGTCTGACCTAGCTAGGTGCACGACTTTCGAACTTGACAAGAGGTCATACGGTCTCACCAAGTACCACACACTGTCAGTCCTAGGATGCCAAACGGACCGGACGAGATAAACTCGGACGCCACCTTGATAATAAGACCAAACGTGTACATTGGAACCTCCAAGATACTTCCGAGCAGCTAGTATCTCGGACCGTCACTGAGCTACCTAGGAACAGACCAACTCAACAGAGCTCGGATCATTCTAAAAGGTCTCTCACGGACCCATCAACGGGAATAGTACTCTGAGGGGTAAAGGACCGATCTACCCTCCCAGGCCCATCTAATAGTGTTGTACCCTCACATACTATTGGGCCATGGGCCAAGGAAGCATTGTTGTCCAAATCCTGAACATACACTTGGCATCATCTTATGAACCTCATCATAAGTACATGATAACTATAAATATAGCACAAGGTCCAAGACCTTAGGGTAAGTTTAAGACATAATAACCTTCCTCATAACTACTACATTGAGAGCCTTCTTCTCTCTCTTGAGTAAAGTCTCTTTCCGGTTTGACATCTAGCAAACCGGGTTACCTATCTAACCCCCCCCCCCCCCCTCCCACTTAGTCTTTTCAAGTGTTCCGGCTCGGACCAAGTCACCAGGTCGGGCTTCAAGTTGGCGGCGGACCTTAGATTAGGGAATTGTAGTAGTTTAGTTAGTGTTTGAGGCTCAACCCCTCAACAAGTAGGGCCGGGTCAAGGGTGTTTGGATCCGCCACAACTCCTAGAGTTGTAGTTAGAGCTGTTATATTAATATGGCTCGAGCTCGTCTCGTTCAATAAGGTGTTCGAACCGAACTCGAGTCCAACTTAGGGCTCTTTTGTTATTGAGTCGAGTGGGCGTCGACTTGTTGATACTTGACTAAGCTTGATTTGGCTCGGTTAGTATAATTTTTTAATATTTACACGCATTTTTTAGCTCCAACTAAATAAGACGACTCGAGCCTACGAGTTCAAATGAATGAGCTCGTTTTATCACCGAGTAAATCTCGGGCTCGTTATTGGTCGAGCCAAGATTATTCTGAGTTGTCCCCGCTTGTTTAACATGTCTAGTCCGAGTCCATGTTTTAAAAAAGAAAAGTTTTATTTCTCTTTTGAGAGAATTCCGTGTGAAATTTTGAGTGCAAGGGATATTTCCAAATTATTTTGTGTAGTATTCTCCCGCCTAGTTTTAACGTAGGTCCCGGCTTAGCTGGCATAAAGATCCGAGCCAGATACACCCTCTGCCTTGTCAAACTCTCAGAGGTCAGCTATTTTAAAGTCTTTCTATTCTTTATCCTTTTTTTTAAATGTCTATTTCATTGTTTTATGTTGTTTAATTTTACACTACCTTCCCAAATTGATTTGTTTCTTTCCTAATGTTAGGCCCTCTTTGTTTTTTCTCCTAACGCAGGAACCTTTTATGCTAATTAGTAGGAAGGGTAAAATTCGGTCACAGAATTCTTGGATCAACATTATCGAATTACGTATGAAGCTCGCTATCACACTTTGAAACCTATTTTCTCGTTCAATAACGTTTTATTTTTTCTTAATTCACGAACTAAAACAAACTAATTATTTGATTGTGAATTTCTAAGGTAACTTAACATTATACGTGTATAGGAGGAAGGGAACGACAAAGAATCGTTAACTTACAAGAGTTTGTAACTTCAGGAAATGTAATATGACATATTATGGGGAGGGGAATTGTAGACATTACAAAAATATTTATATTTATAGAAATAGACAGAAAAATTATAAAATCAAGTAATACATCTACTATATTTGTGTGTGTTTATTTATTCACTTTACATTCGAACTATAGCGCTCTCGCTTTCATATATTTTTCAAATTGTCGAATTTTGCTCTCGCTTTCGAATTACACTCTATGTGATATAGTGTGCAATACTTTGACACTCCATTTTAAATCTTGTTATTACATTTAAGTCCTACTTATCAAAATAATTATATTGGGCCGTCAAGTATCTTTTTCAGGTTGAATTTTTGCTTTATAAAACAACCAAACAAGCATTTAAGCTTTTTATTGCAAAACTGCCCCCAAGTTCCAATTATTTAACTATAACCCCCGTATATTAACTTTTTTTAGTTATTATTATGAAATTACTATCCGGTCACTGGACTCACTAGAGATGTAAAGAAAGCAAAAGGAGCTTATTACAACGTTCGTTACAGCATTTTTTAAATGATTGAATTATTTTCTTTTGCATTTTTATTAATATAAGGATTTAAAAAGATATAATATAATTTACGTAAATGTAACATTCGTTAAAAGTTTGGGTCGACTTTCTTATCTCAATGATGATCAACATCTTTTAAAATATTTGTTTGGATTATTTTATTTTAAATTCACACTAGAGTTTTTTTTAGGTATAATGTGGATTTAAGTAAATGTAACATTTGTTGAACGTGTGGGTCGACTTATAGTTTAAAACAGGTCACACATTATTCGAGTAACTATGTTGTTGGAGTAAAAGATCGTCAAGAAGGGCGTTTTAGTGCGTTGTAGATTTGTATTCACACTACAAAAAAAAACTGATCTGTAGCGACGGATCCGTCGCCCCAGATCGGGCGACGGATAGTAATTCCGTCGCCCCACTGGGTCTTTGACAACGGATAGATAATCCGTCGTCCAATTCGCGACGGATTGGACGACGGATTATCATATTTGACTTTTTATTTTTTATTTTTTTTAAATCGATTATTGGCGACGGATAGTATATATCAAATCGTTTTATATTAGGCGGATAGTATCATCCGTGCCAATATATTATTGAATTAGTGAATGAATCGAAATTCGCCACCGTTAATCCGATCATTAATCCGTCACTATTTATTCCGTCACTGTTAATCCGTCACTATTTATTTCATATTAATCCCTGTTTTTCGTAGTTCACCTATTTAATCAATATAATGTTCGATAATAAATCAATAATACGGAAAATATTTCAATAAATGATAACTAAAATAAAGTAATATCCGGAGCAGGAGAAATTATCCGAACAAGTGTAAATATAATAAATCTGAACGTACATATACATAACTAGCTACCAGACAGGCGCTCGTTCTCCTCCCTTTGTTCTCTGACGTGCCGCTCCATCTCTTAAGTTAGGCATGACTGTTCCGGACTGCTACCGCACTAATTCGAGACACAGTCACGTGTGTAAACCGGACATCTAGACTGCTGGGATGATGAAGAGGAGCACCCCGGACTAGCCAAGCTCAAACCGAGGCTCCCAAGTCCATATATTCGTCCTTTGTTGTCCGATTTGTTGACCTCTAGGAAGATGTTGTCAACTTGTTCAGTTGACAACACATCACCCGTCTCTTCCTCCTGCCTCGCCACCTGAGCATCAACCTCAGCCTGAAATCGTAAATAGCAGATATCATGATCAGTTACTGTTTTTCAAATAACTTGTAATAGTGTACAAATATGAACTTTAAACAACATAAACATACCGCAATAGACGAGGCCTGACAGTCGGTCCATACCCCGCCCTTCTGCTTGGCCTTCTTGAAGATGTCATACTTGGATGTCACCTCCCCCCGTGAGATCTGAACAACATATATAGTCAACAATTTATCATCTCACAAGTAATCAGGGACACAATACATACATGTAATGCTAGATTGAAAAAAAAAACATATATATACATACCGATTGGTAATAATCAGTGAGAGTAGATCACCTCCCAAGGTGGTGAACGGCCCTTCCTGCCGCATCAGACGATCGGTTACATGCATTGATGTAAACATTATCCTGGACATCGATTCGGCGCCAGAGCATCCCAAAGGCCCACTCTACATCAACCTATGGAGGCATTGGGCCACCCGATCCGAATGGCCTTCAGTACATACCATATCCATATAGGTTTAGATCCCAGTCTCGTAAACACGCCAAATCTGGATCAACTCAGGAATGAAGTACTCCTTCTACATTCCCAATTTCATACAACATCCAAAGTCAATACATATATAACGTCACCATGTTACATCAATTTAATAAGATACAATAACATCACAGATATGGTGACTAACATATCACCCAAGCAAAGTGGCTAACATACCACTCACATATAGTGGCTAACATACCACTCACATTGTCCTAAATTTTACTAACACAATGGTGACTAACATATCACCCAAATAAAGTGGTTAACATACCACTCACATACAGTGGCTAACATACCACTCATATTAAAACGATTATAATTACAAACAAAGGAATGTCATATTTTAACTTACCCTCAGCTCATCAAAGTACTCGGTCCTCATGCGGTCCGAGATGTGAGACCAACACTCACCACCCTGTCCCGGTGGCTCTCTCCTGCTCCGGAAGATGTCACCTAGTTTGTTGTGGACCTCCCGTGGCCATAAACTGTTGTCAATGTATAAGATACAAGAAACAAATATATATTACTTTAGTACAACAATTTATACTTGTCAACTATCATAAGTTATGTTTTACATATTTAAGAAGAATGTATAATACTTACTTGGCAGGACCAGCAGGAAAAATCATAGACAAGCCGTTCCACGTGACGTTGGGATTTAGTGGATCGAACACGAGGTAGGGACAATCGTCATGGTCGCCCTCCAGTATGTGTCTGTGCTGACTGGTAGAGCCCCGGCTACTCTCTCCTGCTGGGGGGGTCTCAGGAATCCGAGACATCTTACGACTACAGAGCCCCCGACTGTCCCCCGACCCAAAGACTATCATGCGGTGGCGTGTGTGTGTGGGGGAAGCGATAGGTGCGTGGTCTCTGTCGCGGCATCTGCAAAAACATGAGACAAATACAATAAAATGTGTTAGTACGAGTTATAATACAAAACAAATTATAATAACACATATAATTACTCAAGTGTTATCAACTACTACCTAGTTATAATACACATAATATACCATTATCGCCGTCCTCTAAGTCTACATATTGGTCATCGTGCAGATCAAACAACTCATCATCTGCTTCTATGGGATTTTCTGCTTGTTTATCGACATCCTCTTGTTGGTACGAGTTGGTAATTGAGTCGTCTTTCTCAATGTACACTACTTTCGAGCAAGCACGAATAGGTACCGCAGCTAACCATTCCGCCTTATCGCGTTTCCTGCTTGGATATTCAAGAAACACCACTTGTCGTGGTTGAGTCGCCAGAATAAATGGTTCATACTTGGTTCGGTACCTCTTCTTTTGGTTCACATCAACCATTTCATACTGCTCGTTCTTCCTCGTACCTCATGGATTAGGATCATACCACTCAACATCAAACAAGAAGGTTCGTTTCAATGGCAAGCCGGAATATTCAATCCTCACTATTCGTTTTAGCTTGCCGTGGAAATCAAACAAAGCAGCATCTCCATAATCTTCTGCACCCTTAACACACACCCCGGAGTTGCTTGTCGCCATGGCCGTGTTACATTCAGTCGTGTGGAACCTAAGGCCATTGACTATATAACCTGGGAATGTGTAGACCTTTTTGAATGGCCCTTTTGCGAGAGCCTTTAAGTATATGCATGTGACGTTGTTAATAGGATTTCGGACATACTCTCGGAACCAATCTGGAAATTCTGTAGGAATTTTTGAGTCAAATAGTTCCTCTAGTGTATCCTCTGTCATCTGAGGATTTTCTTCCAAACAACGCTTTTTGAAAAAACTGCAAACATTGATTCGATGATAAGTCTATAATTGAAGTAGAGACTTACGTAGCTATATTAAAATTTAAAGAAAGTGTTGCTCACCTCGCAAATAGTATCATATACTGGTCAACCTCAGCACAATTCGTGAGGACATAATATTGAGTTGTTTTCAACTCTTTATCCGTAAGATATTCTTTCTTAGCTGCACCAAGAGGTCTCCCTGATACCCTGAAGACAGATAGGGAAAACTCATCATCCGCTTGAACTTCGAATGTGTCTGCGTTTCGAGCCGGCCTTGATGTCTTCGTAGGGACGTGTTCATCAAAGTAATAAGAGCAGAAGGTTGTAGTTTCCTCTCGAATGTAGGCATTGGCAATCGAACCTTCAGGTTTATCTTTGTTGTTGACATACTTCTTAAATTTCCCCAAGTACCTCTCGAATGGATACATCCATCGATACTGAACCGGTCTAGCAAGTCTCGCTTCATGTGGAAGGTGAACCGGCAAGTGCTCTATAGAATCAAACTAGCTCGGTGGAAAGATACGCTCAAGCTTGCATAGAATCAATGGTATGTTCCTTTCAAGATTTTCCAACACTTTGTCATGAACCACTCTTGTGTCTAAATTTTTGAAAAATAAGCTCAACTCGGTGATAGCAGTCCATACATGTTTCGATAGCAGCTCTCGAAATGCTACCAAGATAAGCCTCTCCATGAACACATGACAGTCGTGGCTCTTCATCCCATAAACCTTTGTCTTCTTCAAATCCACACACTTCTCTAAATTTGAGGCGTAATTATTTGGAAAACTCAATGCCCTCACCCAATCAAACAAAATTGACCTAGATGCGTTGTCAATTGTGTAGCACGCTTTCGGCCACTTACCATTCTCATCCCTGTTTGTCAACTCAGGCCTTTTACACCACGTAGACAACTCGGCTCTAGACTTCGCATTGTCTTTTGTTTCTCCCTCAATGTTGCAAAGTGTATTGAATAAGTTATCGAACACGTTCTTCTCAATGTGCATGAAATCTAAGTTGTGACGGATAAGAAGACTGCTCCAATAAGGCAAGTCCCAGAAGATGCTTCTCTTCCTCCAACCACAATTTTTACCAATTTTCTCGTTATGCTTCATCCACCCAAGTTCAGTCACCTTCATAAGACCCAACCTATCAATCTCCGCAAGAATTTATGCACCAGTAAGTCTTCTCGGGGATTTTTTGTTGACGACTTTATTTTTCAAGAATTGATCCTTGTTCTTCCTGAACGAATGGTCACTTTCTAGCAACCTACGATGATAATCAAACCAACAAAATTTTCCACTACCCTTCAGTCTGAATGCATCAGTATCCTCCAAGCAATGTGGACATGAATATTTTCCTGCAGTTTTCCTTCCAGATAGCATGGAGTACGCAAGAAAGTCACTCACGGTCCAAAGAAGAGCTAATCTCAAGGTGAAGTTCTTTTTGGTCGACACATCATATGCAGGGATACCATCCGTCCACAACTCGATCAGCTCCTTGATTAGGGGTTGCAAGAAAACATCCAACGTCAGTCCAGGATCTTTCGGCCCAGGCACCAACGCAGTCAGAAACATGAATGGCTCCTTCATGCACTCACTGGGGGGCAGGTTGTACGGTGTTAGCATAACTGGCCAACAAGAGTATTTTCGTTGCACTCCCGAACGGGTTAAAACCATCCGTACAAAGTTCCAATCGTACATTTCTAGATTCGGCTACAAACTCTGGATATGTCTTGTCAAACGATTTCCATGCGGGTGAGTCTGCTGGATGGTCCATTATACCATCTTCTGCATTATCCGAGATTACTCGCTCCTTATGCCACCGCATTTTATCCGCAGAAGCACTTGAAGCATACAATCTTTTCAAATGAGGTGCTAGAGGGAAGTACCACATTTTCGTATGTGGGAGATTTTTCTTATGTCGTTTCTTTGCAGCCCCCTCCTTGTAACGCTTGTACCATTCCTTACCACAGAACTTGCATTGTATTAGATCTGCATCCTCCTCCCAATAGATCATGCACATTTTCGGACAACAGTCTATGGTTACCACAGGCAACCCTAAACCCCGCATCTTTTTCTTCGCTTGGTAAACGTTGGTGGAAACTAGGTTTTCTTCAGGACAAAGGTCCGACATTACGTCAACCCATTCATTGAAGCTCATTTCAGATTGTTGGCCATTAGCCTTACAACTCATTAGCCGAGCCAACAAAGACAACTCAGTGAGCTTACACCCCGGATAACCGGCTTCCTTGATGATTCTAACAAGTCAAAGAACACCTGATCCTCGGGATTCGGTGGTTCCTCCACCTCCACCTCGGTTTCAGTGTTAGTTGTGTCCATGAACTCTGCCCCTGCAACATCATACACCATTTGTTCGACTCGAGCTCGAATAGCATCGCCTTCAGATGTACTTTGTTCCCCGACTTGTTCATTTTTTCTCTTCCACGCCGTATTGGTCATATGTATTGACGGTCTGCTTCCTCACCATGATGATTCCATACGTCACGCAGGTGAATCCATTTTTCTCAAGTCTTTGGACTACCTGTAGGAGTCACGTATTGCTTGTTTGCACTATTTCATTGCACAAGGGCACTTTATCAACCCATCCTTTACAAGCGGATTTGAGATTGCAAATGCAATGAAACCTTCAACCCCTTTCAGAAAACTCGATTGAACTCTGCCATTTAGAGTACGACAATACATCCATGAACGATCGGTATTCATTGAATAATTAGATAATAACCTGATACATTTGAATTCATTAGACCGAGGTCTATCATTTATGATAATAAATCAATTTCAATCAATTGCTACGTAATATAAGTTATATTAGCTTCAACATCAATTGTTACGGCATTACATAATATATATAAGTTACATTAGCTTCAATTTTACCATAATGTTTGGTTTCATATATCAACTAATGATTACTAGTTATACAAGCCTAGAGACAAAACGGATTATCAAATGATTCTTTCTCTTGCAGCCCCCTCCTCATCACTTGTGACGCTCTCTACCACAGAACTTGCATTCCAACAGATCTACATCATCCTCCCAATACACCATGCACATGTTCCGACAAGTAGAAAGGCACTCAATAGGCGACCCCAAACCCCGCCTCTCCCTCCATTGGAGGTATGCCATGGACTGTGCTTCCTCACCGTGATGAATCCATACATGATACTTAGGCATGAATCCATAACGTCGCAAGTGCTCGAATACTGCTGTACGAGTCATAAATTGCTTGTTTCTACAGGTTTTCAATGTGCAAGGACACTTTATCAACCCCCAGTTGCACAAGCCGGACGTCCCATGGAAAATGCAATGAAACTTATAACCCCTTCTACAAAACTCCTAGAAACTTTTTCATTTACCGCCGTACGATTGTACATCCATGAACGGTCGGAATTCATTGTATACTTTTTTAACCTGTTCCAATTGATTAGATCGTATTTAATTTATTAAATCGATTCCAATTCGGATAAGAAGATTGTAGAGATTAATTGTTAATTATTATACGTTCCTTATAAATTAATTATTAAGTGTTCGATATGTTACAAAATTTATTAAGTGCTTTACTACTACGAGTTATAAATTATAAATTACACGTTAATATAATCAACATATTATTCGTCGCTCAAAACACTTAACTACATCCTCGTAATTTAGTACATATACGAATTTATCAAATCAACTCCAACTACTACTTACATACATATCAAATTAACTAAACTAACTACATACATACTTAACATACATATCAAATTACACATATATATCAAATTACTACATACATACTTAACATACATATCAAATTAACTAACCTAACTAAACCAACTACATACATACTTAATTAACATACATACTTCACTACATACATACTTATCGAATTAACATACATACATATTGAATTACTACATACATTCATATCAAATTAACTAAACTAACTATCAAATTACATATACAAATCAAATTAATCAGATTACATATACATATCAAATTACATATAATTGATCAAATTAACTAAACAAGCTACTACATACTTCATATAAACATACAATTGAGAATAAGTAGTCAAAAATCAAAAAAATTCCAATTTTTCAAAAGTTAGGGTTTAGAAGTAATACATTTGATTCCGAAGAAAATAGCCGATGAAATTTGAAATTGAAGGAAGAAACGAGCTCCTCGTCCAACGATCTTCAAATTGACACCAAGATTGGGAAGAATCGACAACAAGTGGCCGGATTTGACGGAGGAGAAAGGAAGAAAAACGAAGGAAAATGGCTTCGCTCACTTCTTCCGATTAAAACCTTTCCGGGCCGGACACGACATCGGCCCAAAATAGCGATTCGTCGCTATACGGAGCGACGGATAGTTATCCGTCGCCCCGTAGCGACGGATAACATATCCGTTGCCATTTTTTAATTTTTTTTATTTTACATATAAATATTAACGACGGATAATTTACCGTCGTTAATATTTAATTTTCTTTTTTTTTTTAAAGTCAAACACCGGGCGACGGATTAATAAAATCCGTCGTCCATATAGCGACGGATAAAATTATCCGTCACTAATTTTAATCCGTCGCTAGATTTGGCGACGGATAAAATCCGTCGCCAAATCTAGCGATCCGTTGCCCCATTCCATCGTTTTAACTCAATATTCTTGTAGTGTCAAGGCTTTTATCATTCCATAATGTCACGTGAATAACATTCGTTAAATGTTTGGGTCGACTTTATTATCTCAATGATGATCAACATCTTTTAAAATATTTGTTTAGATTATTTTATTTTAAATTCACACTAGAGTTTTTTTTAGGTATAATGTGAATTTAAGTAAATGTAACATTTTTTGAACGTGTGGGTCGACTTATAGTTTAAAACAGGTCACACATTATTCGAGTAGCTATGTTGTTGGAGTAAAAGATCGTCAAGAAGGGCATTTTAGTGCGTTGTAGATTTGTATTCAAGGCTTTTATCATTCCATAATGCCACGTGAATCGTTATAGAAACATGTGAAGTTATGGCTAACCCAATAAGGAGAGTTTCGAGGCGAGACTGGAGTATGCTACTTTTTTGCAATTAGGTAGTGATTTATATTTAATTCGCATGACCAAACAAATTGGGGGTGAATTTGCCCCAATTTAAAATGACTTGACCGGAATCATCATCGAAGTACTACAATTAGAATTTTCGAAAACTTAGAGGACCATAAATGGCAGCGAAAAAGTTACATGATCAAATGGGCAGAGTGGTCAATATATAAGACCAAATGAAGTATTTTTTTTTCCATTTATAGCTTAGTCATCGTCCATGTTTTAGGTAATTGATTGATAGCTCCCATCAAAGTGTAAATATATAACATGTACTTGTATGCTTGGAAGTTGTCATACCAGTCGAGTGTTTTACCATCATACTCGATACTCACTAAGAACTGAGTCGAGTTTGCTCGTGATTGAGTTGTATTGACCGAGGTCGAGCTGAATTTCCTTATGAGTTGCTTGCAAACAATTTGATATGTTTACAATATTTAACATAGGTGTGCAAATTTGGTACGGACTATAAAATGGACTGAAATCGGACTAGTAATTCCATTATCGGTGTAATTTGGACCGATGAGTACATCTCTCGACCACAACCACTTTATCAATTTATTTTATATAACAAATAATTCCCTGAGTGAAAAAGCTGACATGATAGGAATTAATTAAAGAGTTTAATATAACTATATATTTCTTTTATAAGTAAAAACACCTATTCAACAACGCTCCAGGTTAAGTTTCAGAAAATTTAAAGAGATTGAAAACGTTGTTCATATCAACAATGTGCACATTTCTTTTCGGAAATTCATTCATAATAACTTCAGAGTTAAGCGTGCTTACTTTGGGGTAATTTTATGACAGGTGACAAACTGAAAAGTACCCCGGTGCGCGAGTGTGTAAGGACAAGGTGTACATGAAAGAACATGTGTTGGTACGGTGAGACCAACGTATCACCCAGAGAGCTGCCTATGAGCAACCGCACCGATCCAAGAATCCGACCCTCGATCAATTAGTGGTCGGGCTAGTATATAACCTAGAGAGTTGTCCATGAGTAACCGTGTTGTCCCAAAAGGTCGAGACTTCCGACCCTTGATTGATTAGTGGTTGGGTCGCTACATAATCCGTCTGCATATAGGAGTAAAACTATGTTCTCTTTGAACTGAAACTTTTTATAGTATAAAAAACAAATAAGTAAATATGAACTGAACTGAAATTAATAATTCTTTAGATGAAGAGAACAAATTCCAAGAATATTTGACATGGGGGAAACGGGGAAACTAACAATAGTTGAGGGAGCATTGAGCAAACACAGTGGAGTAAACTTCTGACGACTTTCCTGTTCCTCCGTATCATCGCCCACGTTCAAAATCCCAAATCATAGCCGTCGATCTCAATCGCGTAACCCTAGCTAGCTATGTCCTCCCTATAAATCCTCATTCAACCCCCAATTTTTCAAAATTGATTGCTTTAGATAGAAGAACAAAACAAACCTTTGCCTTTGTTTATACACATCCAGCTAATTCACCAAAACTTTCCCTTTCCTTCTTCCATCCAATCCCCAATTCCCTTTCCCATTTCAAATTTCTTCTCTTTCGAATTAGATTAGAATCTAACAATGGGAGCGATGGCTAATCGTTCCACAACGGTGTCGTATTTGGGTTTCAAGGAGGCTGTTGTGGCTTGTAACGACAAGGGCCTGCGCGAGGTCCGTTACTACCTCAAATATGCCGGAGGAGGAGCGGATCTTGTCGTCGTCGGAAAGGAGAGGACCGGAAAGCGTATGTCGTATCACTACGCCAACAAAGATTTGTTTTTGAACCGGATTTCTATGCCCAAGCTTAGGTCTAGGAGAGATGTCGTTGATTGGCTTAACGCTGTGATTTCAGGTAATTTCATACGCTGCTCTTTTCTTTTCTTTTTTTTTTTTTTGGTTGAAAAATTGATTATTTGACTTTGCCTTTATCTTTATCTTTGTTCATGGTTTTGGTTTTTGGGTTGGAATGTTTTGGTTTTGGTTGGATCTATTTAGGTCACCTTTCGTTTTTGAATATGGTTTGGTTTTCCTGGTGATGTTAGCTAAGAACAATTGATTTGAGACCAACAAAGAACAATTCTCAGCTGAATATCAATGTATTTGGAACTTCTGTTTTTACTTATTGACTTTGTTCATCTTCTTAATTTCCACGAATTTGATTTTTTTTGGGTTTCGTTATTAATTCTACAGTTTTGTATTTGTAATCTTAGGGTTTTGTTTTTTAGGTTTCGTTATTCTGATTTCTAGTTTCGGGAATGAAAAAATTGTTCATATATATATGTCGAAAATCTCTCACTGTCAAAACGTATGGAGTTTCTCCGTTTTTCCTCTTAATGATTTTTTTAAAAAACAAAAAAAGTATATAAAAAATGAAGTGCCCAGTAGTATTGTCAATGGGAAGGAAACCAGAAAGCCTATCAAGGCTGTGAAATTAGATGCATTTATGATTTGGAAGCTGGATCCTAGTTTTGCAAACATGTGGAACCTTGCTTTCTGTTTTAACATTTGAATGAATTGATAAGATATTCTCTCTCTGCAGTGCCTTTCACCGCTTGCTAATTTTTAGCTTGGTTATGTGCTTATATAAAATCCGGGGCGTATGTTTGCCCGATAATATTGTTTTGCCCCTCTCTTGCTTGTCATCTTGAGATATAAGATGATGGTTAGGATAAACTGAACATAGCAATGGCTGTGATTAAAGCTTCAACCATGATTCTATTGGGGTTTGTGAAAAAAGAAGAGGTGCTTTTTAAACTTTATCACTCCTTTGAAAATTTCAAATGAATTTACTGTTTTCTAGCACTTGTTGCCACTACGATGTCATAAGCTGTAAGTTGCCTAATTTGATCTGTAGGTCTCTGCAGACTTTTACAACAATTAATAGTTTCACGCTGGTGTTGGTGATTCATGCTGTTGAGAAAGAGGAGAAAAGTTGTGTTCTTTTCTTTCTCACTACCTATCTATGATTTGTTGGGACAGTCATTCAGTATATGGTATTAATTTTTTCCTTCTTAATCTCAGGTTTAGATCAAGTCCCTGGCCCTACAGCTAGGCAGTTTGGAGGTAAATCAGAATCAAAGTTGGGAGCTGGTGTAATCAAGGTTAGATTGTGTCTTATATCCTTTAGTTCTCCATTTTATTTTTATTCCGTTTCATTCCTTAACAGCCGGAAGTCATTTATGCATTGTTTGATCACTGAAATATTGATGTGTATGAATTTCAGAAATACGGTCCTGGTAGTGCAGAATTCCTGTGGTTAGGTATGCCGTGGACTTGTCGGAAAAGGCGAAGGCATTACGAATCATTCAGTCGTAATGGTTTTACACTTTCTGTAAGTTCCTTTGAATTACAAACTTCCATATTTTGTTAATTTACTATATTGTTATATGTCATTCCTGATTTGCTTTCCATGTTCCGATTATTGGCAGGTGAACAGCTTTGTGTATGTGTTGGCTGAAGAAAACAAAAGACTAGTTGCTTACTTAGATGATATTTACGAAGACTCTCGTGGAAACAAGTTGGCTGTGGTACGATGGTTTCACAAAATTGATGAGGTTGGTTTTGTTTTGCCTCGTATTTATAATGACAAAGAGATTTTCTTTTCTCTTTGTCTTCAAGATCTCAGTATTGAATGCATTGATGGACTGGCAACTGTTCTCAGTCCAGAGCATTATGAGAAATATATCAGTGAAGCTACTCGTGCCGGGTTGGAGGTGTTTATGTGCCGCAGACAATTTGACAACGATGTTGTCAAGCCATTTGACATAACGACTGTTAAAGGTTACAAGCAACAGCGATTACTAAAAGGTACATCACCAACACCTGAGCCATCTGATGCTAATGTGAAACAACCCCTTGGTGATGCTGTTGTGTGTAGACCCACTAAGAGAATCCGGTTGTCTAAAGTAAGTGAGAAATACTTGAAGCCTTCCGGCAAAGATGTTTTCGCTGGGCCTTTTCCGGGAAAGAAAGATGTCTCCCCTGTGTCTCTGTCTGGGAAAGGTGAATCTCTTCAGACTTGTAGCCAACACTTCGCTGTTGGTTCACAAGTTGAGGTTCTTTCTCAAGATAGTGGTGTTAGAGGTTGCTGGTTCAGGGCTTTGATTATTAAGAAGTACAAAGATAAGGTCAAAATACAATATAAAGACATCAAGGATGCAGCAGATGACGTAAATCATCTCCAGGTGAACGAATACACCTTTTGCCTTTTACATAGCTCTATCATGTCAATTTTGATTTCTTATCATTGATTTTTTTTTTTGTTATATAGGAGTGGGTTTTAGCATCTCGAATAGCTGCACCTGATGTGTTGGGAATTCGGATTTCTGGAAGGACCATTGTCAGGCCGAACCCATCTTCGGAAAGCAGACTTTCATCTGTTGATGTTGGAAGCATTGTTGACGCTTGGTGGCATGATGGATGGTGGGAAGGTATTGTTATGAATAAAGAATCCGGAGATAAGCTGCTTGTTCACTTCCCAGGTATGTATATTGGCTATTCTGATGTTAAGTTATCATTTTTTTTTTTATCCAGTTCTTTTTCCAAAGTTAATTGTGATATCTGGTTTCCTTTCCTGTAGTTATGTTGCAGTGCTGAGTGCTTGATCATTTTGAGATAGATTACTAATATCACTTAAAATTAACTTTCAGGGGAAAAGCAAGAGCAAATTCTTGGTGTAGAGAACCTGAGGCGTTCACAAGAATGGTATGAAAATGGGTGGAGAAGTTTCAATGCAAGGCCGGACCTCCCTTCAAAAATTTCTTGCTGTGGGAAAACTGTAATATCTTCCAAATCTAGTGAACATCGTAACATTAATGCTCTATCCGGTGGCACAGATCATGTTGCTTCAAAAGAACATGATTTGACCCGAAATGTCCTTACAGTTTACTCGAAGAAGAAAGAGAACACCACGCAAGCTGTCAGAGATCTTTCGAAGGATGGTTTGCTTGCTCAGTTGAGGTGGAAAGCCTCAGGCAAGAGAAGACCACGTCCACGGAGCCCAGTTCAAAATAGCAGTAGTGATATCTCCGGGATGCAAACTTGTGAGAGGTTCTTTGTAGGCTCAACCTTGAAACTTCGTCCAGACAACTGGAAGTATGGCAATGGTTTCAGCTCGTCAATGGTTTCGCCCCTGGTTATGTCAAGCTAACAACTGACCTAGATCTTGTGCCCTTTACTGTTCTTTTTCCTGTATATATCACTGTAAGAGTAAGTCTGATACTTGTATGTACTCTTGCTGTAATTTTGTTTCACTAAAGGGATATAGATTAGTTTTTTTTTTTTTTTTTTTTTTTTTTTTTTTTTTTTTTAACTTTCTGAAAGAATTTTGTTTGGCCCTGTGTACATAAAAGTTCAAGGAAATACAATTACTCATAATTTTTTTTTGTTATATTTCTCATGTTATCTGTTTCCTCGAGTTGTTTATTTTATGCTGATCTCGACTTCAGTGCACCAGCTACTCATAATTCTTCATTTAGTTTGTGATTAGTTGATGGATGGGTGAGACCTGAATGGATGGGGTTTGACACTTTTATAATACATCAAATAATCCAAAGTATATACTGGTCGTTCAAGCTTTAACACAATACACATTGGATACCTTAGACAATCCAAAGTTCAAAAGATACAAGTTTAGTTTTGCTTTTTAATCCCCTTTACAATCCATCATGTAACCTAGTTCATTGTGATTATTGGATAGACTCCCGGCAACATGGTGGGCTACTAATTTCGTTAATTATGATTATCTGCCTAATAAAACGTGCAAGAATAAGTTAAAGTTAATTAACAATTAAACCATTGGTTTCAACATTCCTTTTAAGAATACACCCAGAAATTTCCAAAACCAACTCCAATTGTATATGATACACTACAACCCAATTGCTGAATTTTTCACGAGACCTTGACTCATTCTTAGTTTTGGTTTTTTATATACGTATATAGAATGTCCAAAGCATAAGCTCGGAGATGATTCTTTGAATGAAGTACTATATGAAATATCGATTTTATAAGGAAATATGTATTTCATTAAGATAATTATTACATAGATTAGAAACAATACCTATAAACTAAATTTTAATGGTCAAATCATATAAACTAAAAATCGATGCCAAAGTTATCAACAATGGCAACGTTGTAACTATGGATGCAATAATTTCAAAGATTTTCAGATAATATTGTATACGAAATTCATAAGATCAAAATTCCAGAATTTTTCGATTAAACACGTGGAGGTGGTAAAAATTTGCTCCCCAAATTTATGCTTACATGTAACTTTTAATAAATCAAATTGGAAATCAAACTCGATTTTATACAATAATTGGAAAAAACATAGATGTATATTAGTAATTCCACTTTGCTTTATACAACTGAATAATCCAAAATTAATTCAGAACAAAACTGGATTTTATTGAAAATAATCCAATTCGTAGAGTCCAACCAAACAAGATTTTTAGGTGAAAACCCCAAACATAATCCAATTATTTAAATGGACCGAATAATCCAGTTTTGTAAAATGAAATATCCCTTTTCAAACCAAACGGGCACTACCCTTTGTTAAAGTAGTATTTTAATATTTTATAAAGTAGAGAGTCGGTTAGACGCTAGTGACAAAAAGAATCCGGTATACATGCTTCTACCAACATACATGATGGATGGTGATACATGAAATATTTAATTATGAGTGAAATTTATAATCCCATATTTTTCATCTCATGCGTAGAATAATTGTTTTTGTCGATTGAAATCGACATCGCATATGTTTATAATCCCATCTAAACATAAATTTTCCTACATTTTAAACATAAAAGTTTGAAGCATGTAAAATACCAAAGTCAGTGACGGAGCCATAATTTTAGGTCAGGTAACTTTTAACTGTATAAATGTTATTTTTATAATATATAAATTAAAAAAATCCACATATATGTAATTAACGATGCATATTTTGTATTCAAAACACATATACTTCGCCTATATTCTGTCAAAATTTGCACATATTTAATATGCTAGAATATTTTTTTTAAAATAATGAAGAAAAAATGTTCTTGAACCGACAACTCTAAATTATCATTGTTATTCTCATAAGCAACGCTAATAATTTTTTTTAATTATTAGTATTGTTTTGTTTAATCATTCTTTTAAAAAGGTTGGTTATACTATTAAACAAACGAAATTAATTTTGATGTAAATACATAAAATACGCCAAAAAACAAAAGTATAAAAGGAAAATATTGTCTATAAGTAAATGAGTAGAAAAGAGAAATAAAGATTACAAGGGTCCAAAATGAAAAAGAAATGGTGCAAAACTAGGAAACCATTAGGGGGAAAAAAGGTGGAAACTAAGGAAACGGAAAAAAATGAAAAAGAAAGAGTGCAAAACTAGGAAAATATAAAAAATGAAATGGAAGGTGGAAATTAGGAAGAAAAAAAAGTGCATTGATGTGAATCGATTGGTGTTCTTGGATTGGGATGGCATATTTAGTAATTAATGAGAAGTTTGTATAAAATTAGACATTTCACGAGGAATAAAATAATCCAAAATAAATACCTCCTCATAGAAGGTATTTGAAATTGAATTATTCATGTACAAATTTGAGGGTTTGAGGCGGGCTGGAGAAATTGAATTATTTCAAATAATCCATTTTTTCGAGCCAACAAAAAGGCAATCAAACTGGATTATCGAGAGTATTCGGACAAAAACCTCCCTCAAACCCCTCAAACCAAATTGACTCTAAGTGAACATTAATCCCAACGCTCCATGAGTTACACTTAACTAGCATCTTTTAACTCGATAATCTATCTTTTACCTTAATCACCATTTCTTTTAACCTAGCGGAGCCATAGTTAATCCGTTTTTCAAACCGTCCATATAGAGGTAAACTTATCCCCTATGAATCATTTATGTTTTTGATGAAACAACACTCATCTGTCCAGAAAGTGATAGAATGGAAATAATCAGAATACCTACCATTAAATATTAATCTGACCTGATTGGTGTACTGCAACTACTTAGTCTTTGAAGCAACCTACTATTGGAGTATTTATTAATGTAATTAACAATAGTAATAATTTTAACAATAATTATTGTGTGTAAATAAAGTAGAGAAACACACAGTGGGGCTGCTTATATAGGAATTAAAGTGCCTTTGTTTAATTTAACTAATAAAGACTTTTCCACTTGCCAATTGCCAACGTCCTTATTACAACAGAGAAAGAAAGTTTCCATTTTTTCCCAACACAAGAAGCATATGCAGCACATATATAATCACCATCAATTTTCAGGCTAGATGGCAAGAACTTGATATATGCATCACTCTTTAATTGTTGAGATATCATTTTCACACACCCACAGATGAAAACCATCTTTTAGAGCTTTCATCTGGCCTTATTTGTGATCAAAATCTCTTCTTTAACAACACACACTCCAGTGCAGAAGCAGAGGAGGCATGTCTTTGCAGGGCCATGGCGGAACTACGCTAGCCGCAATCGAATCCTTGGCCATTCCTCTTGTGAGTTTCTTTCCTTTTATGCAGCTTCATGTTTATATTTACCTTGTTGGATTATGTGTTGATGTTTAATGTTGATGTTATGTTCACTTTTTAATTTGTGGGAAAATGGGCAGGTTCAAGAAGTGGTATTTTTAGCTGATTTTCGATGTGCAAGGTGCCAGCAGAGGGTGGCTCAGGTCATGTCCAAAATGAACGGTGAGCTCGCCCTGAAATCGATTTTACAGTATAGACGCTTATGGCCACTCTTTTTACTAATTTTTACAAGTTTTAATCTCTTTGGAGATAATAATGGCTGTTGTTTCTGTCCATTGTTTGCCAGTAGAGGTAGAGTGGGATGGTGGTCCTGAGGTTATAATTGACAGTTTCAAAGTTGGCTTAATTTGTCAAAATGGGAAATAATTTACTTTCTTGAAAATTTTGCAGAAGCGTTTACCAAAAAAAAAAAAAAGAAAAAGAAAATTTTGCAGAAGCTGTCATTAGCTGTAGACTTTAACCATAGGATTCTCTAGCTCTTTCCCACTCATAATCTCTCACTAGTATAATGTTTTGTCCACTAATTCTCAATTTATACGTTTTTGTTAAAATCTTTGGATTATTATTAATTGACATGACATAAGTGAGTGACTGTTTACAATCTTTAACGGTACTAATATGGCATTGTCACTTGTCATTTTCCCAAATAACACATGGCATAGAACATTATACTAATTCGGTTTTAGTATAACTAAACAATTGAAGTTTTTTGACATCAAGATGATCTCATTTGAATTGAACCGTTGATTCGCTCAGGAGAGACTCAATCTGTGATGATCAGTGTGCTGGAGAAGAAGGTGACGCTGACTTATACGTCGAGTACTCATAAGCCAGAAGTTGCAGCTCTATCCTGCAGGAGTAGCTCATGGAGAAAAGTTTTGATGCTGACATCTTTTCGTTCTTCCTGTAGTTAATCCCTCACACGAAGATTCAAAACGTAGACAGATATACTAGCCAGTTATATAGTTTTGATGCCAAAAAAATATGTTTGTAAATGAAATTCTTCTTGCCTGCTTGCTTTCATTAATTTGTTCCTTATTTTCTTTTGTTTTTGATTGATGAAGTTTAGGTAGGCAACAGAAAGTGTGATTTGTAACGGCTATCCACGCCATTTTGGTATGTAGTAGTAATTTCTATCGCGACCATGTCCAAGTGATATGAATGGCATAAAGTTTAACTGTACCTGCAACTTTTCTCTGCTAAAAATAAACAGTACTCAAATAGGATCTGCAGGCTGCATTGTCCTTCCATAATCTCCACCACAAGAAGTTGCTGATCATGTATGAGTAGTTATTTAATCGCATTAGGCTGTTTTCGCAGTTTATTTGTAGATTGAACGTGCGATTAAACTTAGCCTTATCGGTTAATATGAAAGTACATTTAGGTCATATATCAATTTATTGTATTGGTACAGCATATCTGCAAAGTTTTCTTTTCAGAAAAAGTAAATGATTCTTCCCTTTTGAACAACATGGTAATACAGCGAGTGTTGTTGACAAGGCAAGGCAAAGATGAGAAGATTAACAAACTCAGACATTCTTCTGTTAAGTAACTTGAGTAGAATAATATTCCTTGATGATCAACCAAGAAAGTTAATTAGCTCCTATATAATCTGACCAATTAACATGTCATAATGTAATCTGGCCTTTTTGTCAAATTAACAATGAGTTACATGTCAGGACAGGCAAGGATTCTACTTTCTAACAGCATTCATATGTAGAGTTTGAATCTGATCTTTTTCAATACCACTGTTTGATGTTATATTTGGTATTCCAATTACACCAGGTGTATTGCATGGTGATGAGGATTAATCTGGACTGCAATTCTTGTTGCAGAAAAATGAGAAGAGTCATCCTTAGGATGAAAGGTATATATATATATATAAAGGCCAAATTAAGTAATGTCTGCCATAACCAAATACTGTGAAATTTCCCATCTGTTTTAAGGGTACAACACAATTTGAGCTAACAATACTTCATTTTTGTGACAACAATGTTTTCTTTTTGTTGGCATTTACAGAAATAGAGAGACATGGGATAGAGAAGCAGTATAACATGGTAAGCGTCTGTGGAAGATTCGTTCCAGCAGAAGTGGCAATAAAGATAAGGAGAAAGATGAAACGCAGAGTCGAGATTCTTGAAATTCAAGATTTCAGCAACACTGATGATCACGGACAACATGCAGAGGAAATGCCTCAACCTGTTTAGAGTTCAAGTATTTTTCAGAAAATTTATTAGTTTTCAGCAAACAAAGTCAAAACAAAATAAATAGAGATGAGATCCATTTTCAAATATGTAAGTACAGCTTCAGAATGATTGGCTAAATCCCTGAACAAACCATAGCTTGGTGGCGTGTACAAGTTTTATCATGGTTTTATATGTTTGCCATTTGTAAATATGATGGACTGATAAATACTTTAACTGCAGAAAGCCGGAAATAACTATGTACAATGACATCTGCCAATACTGAATCTCGTATTGACAATGTTCTGTTTTCTCTTTTCCACTACTTGGTATCGGATAAACTGACGAAAGAATCTATGAGCAACGTTATCCGCAGGGCGTAATCCCTGATCCTTAAGCAAACAAGATGAATATCGGCATAGTATTCGAGTCGGAACTGCATAGAAGATCATGTTTGTCCTATGAATACTTCGACATGTATTTCAGAGGAAAATAAGATTGCTCTCTAGATCACACAGAACAGTATTCTCAGCATAAAATTGCTTATTGTCCATTGATGCAGTGACAAGATCCCCAATAAACATAACCATCACAAGCAAACCATTCCACCAATCAATCCCACAATTAAAACCAGAATGTTATTGCTCTAGCTAAAGCTGAAGTAGTAGCCATACATAATTCAACACACTAGTCAAGATTGAGCACAACCCAACTGATACGTCCCATTCATTCTGAAATTTTCTTTGGTCATCCAAAAATTGAACAAACAGATGGCGAAGAACGTACTTATATCAGTTTCACTCCTGCTTCCCTCACTGAGTCAATTACTGCTTTAACCTTGCCATGGTACTTCTGACTTCCCTTCAAGCTATACGTGACAGCAGGTATGTTCTTAGCGAGAAGTCGCTCTCCCAGTATCCTCCCAATTTTAGCAGCAGCAGCCACATCACTTCTGCTTTCTTTGGCCTCTTCCATGGCCAACCTCAGGGCCCTCTCCTGTGTGCTGGCGGCAGAGACTACTATTGCAGTTGGCGAGTGGACTACTTGAGCATCTACATACTTATTGGTAAAATGCATTTTCAAGATATAAGGTTTGAGGAACTTCGTCACCCTATCTGGCCTTGCAGGTGGACGAATAACCATTTTTCTGCTAAAACCATGAACAAATAAAATAATGAATCAGTGCAAGTGGTAAAGCTTGGGTGAAACATCGGCAGATGTACGAGTTATTTCATTGATAATATATAGGGTGATTTAACAAACATTATCTGAGGTATAGCGTACTCACAGTCACCTCGTATTTGAAAATACACAAAAAACCCCTTTTGTGTATTCATCAGGTGACTGAATTTGTTCCGAAAACCACACCAACCCCAACCAGGTTGTGGGCACAATCCCTTAATTTTTTACAAATGTAATGTCCATACTAAAGGCGGGTGTCTGCATACAGACTTCTACGTCATAGGGCTTATTTACTACTACAGCCCCCATTCTACAACTGAAGCAAGAAGAAAGATCAATGGGTTTTTAAGCAACAGGTCATTCACAATATGTCAATATCAGTATCACCACATCTCATTAAATCTTATTAGTATGTTTCAATTTTCTGAGGAAGACATCAATGAACTACTGCAACCTGCCATTTTCCTTCCCATTAGATGATGAACCTTAACAAAAATTAAGAAAAGAAACTTATCAGACTTTAGGTTCACTCTCCAACCCCTGTTACTTTGTTAGTATAAAACAATTAATTTCACAAATTACACATAAATAAGTATTTCCTAAACCTCAAACAAGTTGCAATCTAAAAAGCCTTTGTTTTTTCTTTCCTTCTCTCAGATAGACTATAGAAATGTGAAGTAGAAACAATTGACTTTGAATACCACCAAACAACCCGAGCACCTTATTACACTACACTAACTGCAGGGCATTACATTATCATTTAGGGTGGATAAAACATTTAAGAAGCAGGTTTTGGTGGCCAAGGAATCAAACCAACCGATCTTTTATTCATTTAACCCCATAACTGCAATTGAACCAACATTAAGGGGCTAGTTTTTGGTGACAACAAACTAGACTACGAAAACAATTCACGAGTAACTCACACGCAGCCCACAATCACAATCACTATCATTACCAATTTACCATCGGCGTATCATTGAAGCCTAAATCACACAACTTCCTGAAAACAACTCACTCTTATGTCTTATCACCAAACACCTCTTTTCCTTTTCCAACACAAGCTTACCTCCAAAACCCTAACATGATGAATGAATTCACTAAAAGAACCATAAAGAACCTATCTTTATCTTAGAGCCATGTCCCGGGTTTTTCTATACCAGTAAATTTTTATAAGGAAGTAAATTGGATATCGCAATGAACTGAAGTCATCAATGCATTATAGACTCTATTACTTTCTAGAACACTACCAGGATTTCAAAATTAAAACTTTATACATATCATTGATTTCAGCAGCCGAAAACACTTTATACAATGAATAAAGAAACAATTTTCAAAATACTAGAAAACACACTTTAAAAAGATGGATTTCTTTGCAACCCTTAACAATGGAATCATCAAATATCATATGGTAAAACATTGTCAGCAGCTCAACCACTTTTTTCCTTCCTACTATGTCTTCATCAAGTCTATCAATATATACTGTATGCACCTAAATCCCAATTATCTTTCTTCTTTTTGCATTCACATTTGATGCATTTCCTACCTCATTATAAGTTCTCGTATATCCCATTTTGACAGCTAAGCTGTGGAAACATAACTGAAGCTAATGTAGTTAATAAATTAGTACTCCTAAGCTCTTAGCTTTACTAGTTTATACTATACTTGAACTTCCAAAATAAAGAGCTGTACCAAATAATCACTTGCATCTAGGCCTGTAAACGAGTCGAGCCGAGTCGAGCTTTTATAAGGCTCGGCTCGTTTAGCATTAAAACACATGGGCTCGAACTCAGCTCGAGTTCGACCGAACTTCACTTATTGGACTCGAGTTCGAGCTCGATATATATTTTTCCAATTCGAGCTCGGTTCGCGAGCTTCAATTTTTTTTAAATTGACTGATTGAAACTCAGAAACTCGAATCTAGCTCGGCTTGTGAGCTCGAAAATGACCAACTCGAATTTAACTTGGCTCGTTAGCTCGAAAACTGCTATGGAAATATGGTTTACAATTCTTGAAAACTCGAGTTCCAGCTCGAATTTCACCAATTTCATACACAAGTTACACAACACAATGAAAAAGTCATCCAACACACTGTCAATTCAAATTGGAAAAGAAACCATGACGCTCGAAATTGGGGGATTTACAGAATCCTTAACCGAATCCTTAAAAACTAAGAATTTTTTTACCTGGGATGTGAATTGGGGGATTTACAGAACCCGAAATTGGTCGGCGGTCGGTGGTGGGGAGGTGGTGGTCGACTGGTCGGTCGGAGATTTTGGGGGTGACGGAATTGAACCCTTTCTGATTTCTGAAGAAGAGAAGAATTTGTTGTGATAGAGAAGAAGAGAGGGGGAAAGAGAAGAAGACGGTAGGGACGAAGAAGATGAAGGCGACTGGAAGAGAAGAAGGGGACTGAAAGAAGAAGCGATTGAAACTTGAAAGAGACGAAGAAGAAGGAATCGACCAGACGGAAGAGAAACAAACGGCTGAGTCTGTAGATAGTGAATTGGGTACGGCAGGGTTGGGTTGGGCTTGTAAAAATTATAAAAATTATAATATCGAGCAGCTCGTCGAGCTTTCGAGCCAAGTATATATATATATTCGAACTCGACTCGATTAATGTATCAATCTATAATACATACTCGAATTCGAGCTCGAGTTCAATTATTCGAGTATCGAGTCGAGCTGCTCGAAAAAAGCTCGATTCGTTTACAGGCCTACTTGCATCCATAGATAAATCGAACATGAATCAACAAGAACTAAAGGCAACAACATAAATAGTACAGTATCTCATAAATATAGAAAATTTCCAGCTCCAGACAATGGGGTAAAATTTTATTTACAATCATAGATAAACTCACATCAAACATACCAATACACTGGAAAATCCTAATTAGTTGAGTAATCAAAGCTGTCTAAAAGTAAAGTTCAATCGAATGCCCTAATTAACCTAATAGCTAATTGGTTTCATCAAAGTCTTAAACCCTAGAGAGATTATAATCGGAAAAAAATAGAGAATGAAGATTGAATCGTACCTAATCATGTTCCGATCGAATTGATATGCACCAAAACGCCGGTACAATCGAACGACTGAGAGTGAGCTTGTGCGGCGGAGAAGTGTGAGTGAATAGGAAGAAACTCTGAGAAAAGACTCTGAGGTATATTAAGTCGATAAAGTATAAGATCGCGAACTATAACTCACGTTCTATTCGCGAACCCTACTAAAACAAAACAAAATACTTTACTAGTTATGAGCTAGATCACATAATTCGAGGAGAATTTGCGGTGAATTCTTATGATTTGAAAATTCGCAGTACCTTTTCCTGAGGAAATTCTTGCTTCGATTATGTTCTGCGGTTGGGAGAATTGTGGAAGTCGAACAAGGTCTGGGTTCAACGCAAATGGGAAGAAACTCTGGAAAACAAGCACAATGAGATGTAGAAAGCAGATCGGATCGGATCGGAATAAAAGAGCTTGCCGCTGCTCATCAACTTCTATTCCACACTTATTTGAGCCTAAATATACTAGTGTAAGTTTTATTCTTATTTCCTCAAACATACGAGTACAAGGATTCCTCAACATAGTTGACTTTTAATAATAAATAAAAAGGGGATGTTAAAATAAATTAATCGAGAAAAATATGGTAGTTAAATTTATGTGAATAACGTTGATTATGGTGTCGGTCGGTAGTCCTTCTTCATTCAGTATTATATCATTAAGTGTTTATTTATGTTAACTATCGAAAATGTAAAAATAGGTTCCTACCGTACCCGGACTGTTAATTAGTAACAGGCACATTACATGCAAGAGGTTCGATCAAGGGTGATCCCATGTAATATAATTAGCTTATTAAAAAATATATATGTTTTTTTAAAAAAAATATTATCCCTCAAACGAAACCAAAATAAAATATAAAAGTATACACAATCAATAGGATTGTTCCAAACAAACCCCGTGGTAGTATGTGGCCACCCCACAACACACACAAAAAAAAAAATTATACAAACTTAATTTCACATATTACGGTTGTTTTTTCCAACCCACCGGTTCCCAACAACCCTGCGGTGGTATGCGTCACCCCACTAAAGACACAAAAATTATTATTCTACAAACATAATTTCACATGGTACGGTTGTCCCCCCCCCCCCCAACCGGCCCGTCATGGAGATCAAGTAAGTAAAAAGAAGATCGAAGACATTTTCTCCGCCTAGAGAGTATAATCTGATCCCCCTCCCCCGGCTCGTTATGGAGATCAAGAAAGTAGAGAGAAGATCCCCCGGCGCGCCAGAGGAAAATGTACTTTTTACTAACTTAATAATAAAATGTTGCGCTCGGGTCTTGTAACAAAGGTGTGGAACGGGTTCGAGTATATGCTAGACCGGACCTGAACATCATTATTTCACACGGGGTTGAATTCGGGTTGGATAGAACCAGTCCTTCTGGACAGAGACCGTAGAGAAGAGAACCATTATACCTCATCCTACCGATCGAATCTTATACATATAGAAAAGGAACCTGAAAGTCTTCACGTGTAAAATGTTGTTGATAGACATGTAAAGATCAACACACCACCAATTAGCTCATGTGTATCTATTCTATATCCTGGAACTGAAAAAAGCATGTCTAGTAACATATATACCACTATAACAATATATGCTAAAACGATCTTGGTGTGGATAATACAAATATACCAAACCAACATCATCATAAGAACACCGATAATATATGTGCTAAAACGTTACCCTCACGTTTAACTTGGCAAAGCTTAATTCTCCATCAAATGCCTGAATTTCTTTGAAAAGTGAAATAAATGGGCAAAGCTAAAATTTGTCGATTTAAGAGATCTAATCACCAAAGAACAATCCCTTTCAATTACTATATGTTGCAACTCAAAATCTCAAACAAATTTTGTTCTTAATTTGGCTGGCCAACCTTCCGCATTTTCAGCAACCATAAGACATAAAAAAAAAAAAAAAATCACCAAGCAATAATATTGCCCTCATTATCCCTAGCAACAACACTAATACGTCCCCCTATTAGGACTCTGCTCAACCGTATCAACATTTCACGTAGGATGGCTGGAATTTGAATGAATCTGGTGGATTTAGCCCATCAACTTTATATATTACAGTATATTCAAAGTAGTATAATAATTCAAAAAGTTTCACTAAGTTTGTAATTCAATTTAAACCTTATCCGTTGATCTTGCTAATTCAATTTGAATCTGATACGTACATGTGTCATTGTTTCAGGAAAAGGTACATGGTTCAAATCCCATTGGCGTAAGTTTATCCCTTTTATTTATTATTTTTCAATATTTTCAATTAATTCATTTTATCTTATTTAATAGATTTATATTTTATTTTAATGAATAAAATGATTTCTTGAAATAATACTATCCAAGATTGGTGTCTATGGATTCGTCTTGTCACGACGAATTCAAATATATGTTCAAAATATTTTTCGGATTTTTATAGATAAGCAAAACTAGTTGAAAAGCTAGCTGGTAGCTGATTAACTAGCTGGTAGCTGAATAGGTAGCTGAAAAGCTAGCTGATTTTAATGTAGGTGTTTAGCAAATTAGCTGATAAGCTAGCTGGTATTTTATAAAATGACATAAAATTGCATTACTCTTATTTTTCTAAATAATAGTACATCACATTTTTGTCTAATTATTTTAATATATAATCAATGTACTTTTCACCGCCACTTTAATAACATCATTGAAAATTATCAGAAGTTGAAAATAAATATTCATTGAGCATTCTAACTTAATACGGAAAAAAAATTAGTAACTTATGCAAGTTGCAAACAAGTACACAAAATGTATAACAAAGGTTCCAACAAATATAAATATAAGTCGTCTATTGAAAAAAGTAACTAAGCTAGATCATCACTTTCCATATCAAATCTGCAATGTTGTCACAGATTACATTCATCTCAGTAGATGTTTGTCTTGAATTTTCACGGTTGGTGGCACTAGCAGTGTCAGGGAGTTCTTCAAAGGGTATATAATCCGGATGACTCTCAACTACATTAAATATTAGATCATCTTCTGAGTGTATCCTAATGTAATTATGTAAAGCAACCGCAGCCATGATAACATCAATCTGAGTCTCCATGCTATATTGTGGCATTCCAGCTAATATCTTCCATCTTTTCTTCAACACACCAAATGATCTTTCAATGCAGCTTCGAAGTGATGAATGTAATTTGTTAAATGCTTCTTGCCCATTAGATGGTCGTTCATGCTCAAATTGAGATTTGTCGTTCAACCAAATAATACCTTCCATGTGGTGGGTGTGGAAAGTTCATTGACGGCGTATTGATCGCATGAAGAAAAACACGAGTATCATGAGCTGATCTAGGCCACCCTACTGAAATGAATGTGAAACACATATTAAAGTCACAACTTGCCATGACATTAAAGGTAGGTATCCCCTTTCGTCCTCTATAGGGCAATCGTGCATCTCTGTGAATACATGCATGTATGTGTGTACCATCGATACATCCAATGCAATCCTACACGATTTATATAAAGATATTATATGAAAACTTGTGAAAGCATTATACATAATAGTGTATAATTAATGTTAGAACAATAAGATATGATAACAATAAAACTAGTACCTTAAAGTAGGGCATGTATCTATCGTCATTTGAAATTTGTGGGGGTATAAGTTGAAAAGTTGGATCTGACGGTTTTATGATGTCACGTGCCAAACCCATATAACCTTGACTTCTACCACTAATTGCTTCAAGAACATCATGAATCGCTTTCGGTGATAGTCGCCGAACGTTGAAAGCGCTCAGCAATATCTCGATTGGAAATTCCTAGCGCAAGGGTATAAACAAATATACCAACTTTCTCAACAACAGACATGTTATAACTTGCTTTCAGGCCGTATTTATTTTGGAGTTATTCACACAATTTCCCAAATACACTTGACTCCATCCTAAAAGCATTAACAGATCGAATAGGATGTCCATTCAAGACCTCTCGCATCCAATCTTCTCCCCTTTCAAGTGAAGTCATGCATGGTTCTTTGTAAATATACTTATAAAAATATGTCGCAATAGACCCTGTGGTACATGTTGCCATAATCCAAAACAATTTACGCCTTTTCTTTATTCTCCTTTCGATGTCTATAATGCACCTATTAGCCACATAGTAAAAATATATCAATAAAACATGGATTAATCCAAAAAGATCATCATAACATGTTCATACGAGCAGTTCAACCAACAATAGAAATGAGTATTACAGCAAAATAGGCCCATCAAGCCAAGCAATATAAAGAAATCAAACACACTAGTTAGATAGAACTCAAGGATAAGGAATTTATTTCTCTCGGGCATGCATGTAGTTCAACCAAGCCATTCGGGAGTCGCCATCATCCATGTTTATAAATATCTCCCGTCTAACACCATCTTCAAGTAGATGCATCAGAAAGCACCAAAATTCACTATTCTTTTCCAAGTAACCCTCATCTACCATGCTTTTAACAATATCCATGGCTACAACTATACTAGTACCTCCAGTACAAGTTCCACTGTTATCAGAACCACCATTAGAACCACCCTTTTTATTAGGGGAATTAGAATCCTCCTCCATCAACTCCAATGCATGGTTACATGTGTTTTTCAAGTCGTAGATTTGATTAGATAATATAGCCGATCCAACAGACTGTCTTCTTTTTCGCCTCACTTGTGTAGATTTGGTAGTGGTGCTTTTAGTGTTTTTGAATGAAGCTTGTGCACCAGCACGACTTTGGCTATGAACTTGGGTTCCATCAGTTGTACGGTTAGGTAAAATTGGTGGCATCTCTTAGAAAATCGCTAAAAAAAGAATTCTCTTGATTTTCCAGATCATCAGCTCGAGAAGAATAGGCAACATATTATGCATAAGCATCGTCCGCACCACTTTCTTTGTAAATATCATCTTCATTTACATCACCTTCCTCCAAATTAACCATATTCACACTTGAAGGATCCATACCTGGTGCCACAACATTCTCACCGGTCGCACGTTTACCTTCAAATATCTCATGATATAGCTCTTCCATACTAAAATTGAAACCTTAATTGCGAAACCTTTTAAAATCTTTGTTTTCCTACATAAAAATAAATAAATATGCTATGAGAATTATTGTATTACACAAAGTAAATAATATTTGTAAGTGTAATAAAGTGCAGATCATACTAACCTGAATTTTTCATGTCCACCATTCATCTGAAGCCTCAATTTTTCCTGAAACGGGATCGCGCCCAAGACCAGTTTCTCGATTCAACAACTTCTTCCATATATACCAATCAGTCCTCATATAATCAAATTTATTCTTCACGACTTTTGATGTACAATTTCGGCTAATTTTCTGATTTAGCTCAATGGTGATTGATTTCCAATTAAATGTTGTTGCACGCCCATTCTTTCTAATGAAGTTGATACAAACGCCACACAAGATCTTCACACAACCCTTCCACATCCATTAAATTTAATAGACTAGACGAATACTGATTAAATAATCAACGAACAAGAACAAATATAAAGAAAAATACATGAAGATCTCATTAAAGAAAAATCAGTTCTCTAACTAGAATACCAAATGAAATTTGTCTCTTCTCTTCAGTTTTAATATAATTATCATGTCAGTGTACAACTCAATATACTCACTAGTCACTACAGTTTCTGAGAGTGTAGAAGATCACAACCAATTCAATACATGAAGGTTTATTCCTGTTATATGAATGAGCTTGTTGGGGATGAGACAATCCAATTGACTTGGATTTATTGTGATGAAATTAGATATGGAAATTAGAAAGTATGAAAGTGACCTTAGGAAATATATGACATGTTTTCTGTTCCAGTTACTTACGCTTGGTTTGAGAATGAATTGAGTATATATGAATCATATGATCACTAACATTAAGTTAGCAAACAAATTCCACTATCTATAGGCCAAATAAACCAGATGCACATAAAACACTGCTATGCCCATTACAATAAGAACCCGCAAGCACACAAACAATCCAAAATGATGAGGTCTTCTGCATAGTCTATTCAAAGACTCATTTTAACCCACCTATACCACATTTTGGTAGAAATCTGCTTGCTAATCTAAGCATGTAAATAAAGAAGTACAAACACACTGATATGCCCATTACAATACTCCTAGGCTTCCTAGATTTAGCATACAATCACAAATATTGTTGCCTGTACTAATGGTACTATCAACCTCTGTTATATCAGGTAAATGTCTCAAGAACTGCCAGAAATGAATATACAGATTACCGTCTACGAAAAGGATCAAGGAAAGATTCAGATGATACCTACCAATTCTTCTATCAAAGTTTACCTCAAATGACCAACTTTAATGATAAACTACTAAACGCAAGAAATTGAGCTAAAACGTCTCACTAATACGAAATCACAGGACATAGCTGGTAAAAAACACAGTGCATACAACAACAACATGATTTACCTCGATCAAACATCCATACAAATTCGCGAAAAAACAAAATTCAAGAATTCGCATCTGTGTGTCCATACTCCATCAAACTGATATCCCCTGATCACTCAGAAACGTCACGCAATCAAACTAAACAAACATAAAACAGGGCAGAACAGAGCAGATAACAAATCCTCTACTGAAAGGCCCAGGCATTCTCATTACGAACAACCGCTGGTTTTTTATACAACTAGCGCTGAAAATAAACTCACAAAGGAACACATAACGCTGGCAACGAGAATTCACAACTCGATAAATTCATATTATGTAATTAAAGAAGAGCAGGAGCAGATTAACTGGAGCGCTGGCAAGGAGAGACGATGGAACACAGAACGGCACCGCAGTAAAAGATAGAACATGAGAATAATACTAACGATTGGTTTTAATTTATTTAATTTAGGTTAGAGATATTTTCGGAATAAAAAAATAACAAGTAGTTTTTTTTTTTAAAAAAACTAACTGGGTAGCTTCTTCAACCAGCTAGCTGATTTAAAAAGCTGCACGTTCACGTAACAAGCTTTTTACTAGTCAATGGTAAAAAAAAAGCTAATGGAGCTGAAAAGCTAGTGGTAAACAGGGCCAAAATTATATGAGATTTAATAAAAACTATATATGTAGACAACATACCAAAAATAACAATGAAATATATACTGGCTAAAATACAACTAATTCCATAAAATTCCACGTAGGATTGAATTAATCTGGTGGGGTTTAGCCCCTTGTGCTTTACATAATATATGGATGGATGGATGGATGGATAGTATTATATACCCTCCGTGTCCCGGTTTCAACTTTCCGCGGACCCGAACACAAGTTTTAAGGAATATAAATAAGAGTAGGTCTCCTGAGAGACGGACTCTAGATAATTTATCTAGAAACGAACCTATATTTTCAATAAAATTATCGATATTATTAATCAAAACACCTATGTTCTTAACATTGGTGTTTTCTTATTGATAACATAGGCCGTCTCTAAATAAGTTATTTAGAGACCGTCTCTCATGACTTTTTGTGTATAAATAAAGTAGGATAGATGGTGATAAAATAAGAAAAAAGAGTGAGTAAAGTATGAAAGATAGTGAATAAAATATGAGAGATATTAAATAAATTAGGGGATAGATTTTGCATTTAAGGGATGAGAAGCTGAAGTTGAAATTGAGACTTCCCCAAAACGAAGGGTGGAAAGTTGAAATTAAGACACTTCTGGTTATTTTTTAAATTATCGAATTATCGCTCTTGCTCCTGCTTTCGAATTATGTGATCTAGGGTATAACATATGTCGTAATGACTAATGAATTTCAATTTTATCGGGAGATTTGACATGGTTTCAGTGACGAATTTCGTGTTAGTTTTTGACCATTTGTAATTAAAAGGTTTTTTTTTTTTTTAATGATATGTGCTCATGATATATGTGAAATTTCTTACATGCAAAATCTTAAAGTTGCAAAATAATTTTATTTGTGTTTTTTTTTTTCTACTTCTACTAAAAGTTGATTAAAATTTATTTTAAGTAAAAGTTCATTTTAGTGTTTGATATATCAGATAAAAAGCAGCTTAAAATTGAAAAAACAGAAGTTTTAGTGTTTGCAAAAATTAATTTAATTGAAAAAAAAGCTACAACTTGCTTAAAGCAGTTAGAAGCAGCTATTGGGTTGCTTCTCTACTTTTGGCGGTTACCTGCTTTTTTCCAGAGAAGTTGCAGCAGAAGTTGTGATATAAAACACTAAAAAACTGCTTTTACTACTTGAAAATCACAAAATCACTTTTTTTAAGCATTTGCAAACACAAGCTGAAAATGGAAACGTCTCGCCACTTTAAAAACTAGTAATAAAGTCATTATAGTTTAAAATGAAAAAGAGTTTCTTGTTTCGACCCAAATGACATATTTTGCTCCTTTTTTTTAGAAAAATGACATATTCTTCTCTAATTAACTTTGTTTGTAGTTGTGCCCAAGTCAGAGAACAATTTTTGTTATTTTTATATCAATTATGTTTAACTCAAAAAAAGTAAAAAAAAAATCAATAAACAAACTTGCTCTCAATATAAAACTCGTAACTAACTATATTTTATTTTGCAGTTACAGTTTTAAAAATTGTATGCAAAATTGTAAATACTGATTAGATCTTTTATATGACGTTTGCAGACCACTAAAACCACCAAAACCTAGTTAAAAACACCTATTTTAACCTGATTTTATTTTAATCGCTTGCCCCACACACTTAATTTCCTTCTAGAGTGTACATGTCAGTTTGGAGTAACTAATCTTGCATTTGAGGTAGTCATGTTGTGTAAATTGAATTCATCGTTGCTCGGAAACTTCTGGCTTGAACCATGAAATTAGTCTTGTTCGTGGGGCTTCCTGCAATTACGTGGGTATATTATATTTCCTTGCTGAATTTGTCAATAATAAAGTCCTGATGTAGTAACTGATTAAGACCTTTGATTTCCATACGTTTGTCTTGAAAATGAAACTTGTTGTAGACTTGTAGTACAGGGTTGCTCAAGTTTTATGTCAAGGAATTTCTTTTATCTACACTGGATTTGTAATATAGTACTAGTACCACTACCTGGAGTATGCATTTAGCATAAATCGATCTGGGTAACCTCGATTTCTTGCTGTATATAATGTTGCTTTTGTGTGATTTACTTATTTACATTTGTGAAGGAAGCTCACTTTCGTAACTTGTCTCATATCTTTGGCACTTTTGTATCATTCACATTGCTAGTAATGATTGAAGAGTGTTAATCTTAGCAGGCCACCAAACAATGACTTTCTACTTCTACTCGCCATTTCAAATTGGACTGATCCCTTTGTACCTTGAAAAAGTTAATCAGAGGTCGATTTTGACGATACCCATATACTATTATACATGAATAATAAAAATGGTGGAAGTATCTAAATGTAGTTTTATAATCTAATTTAATTGAATGAATTTTAGTGGAATTTGTGGTTAAAGTATAACCAAAAGTATGTTGGTTTTTCGTTTGATGGTTGAGAAACTGGTGATATTAATGAATAGGTTCGGTCCAAAAATATCAAGACCCATGCCAATTTTAGAAATGGGCCCTGAAAAATAATGATCCTGTAAGAGTAAAAAATAATACTCTCCTCCATCCGAAAATAGATTCCTATATGATTTTTTTATTGATTTTATATTACCTTCGTTTGACTAAATATAATCTTAAATTATGTAGAAAAACATAAAAGAATTATACTATGAAAATACAATGGTCATACTTAGTAATATAAGAAAACATTATGAATTTCATGTATTACACATAAGTAAATAAAATGAATTTTGATGTGTAATGAATAATGTAACGAAAAAAATTGCACATATAACATTGAAAACAATTTTCAGATAAATATTACAAAAAAATACAACTATATCACTTGAGCCTACAATTTTAGGCCTTCAATTGCCGTTTAACATGCCGCATTCGCTCAGGTCCACCCACGTTAGTGTTTTAGGGGCAAAAGTAAAACAAAGGGATTTTGAAACGCTCCGGACGTGTGAAGTAAGTTCAAAACGGCGCCTGACCTTTCTTCTTCCCAAGTCCTAACTCAGCGCGTAAACCGAAACCACATTCCCATAAACTCCTTTGGAAACCAAAACCTTCGTCTAGAAGATATCTCCACACGTTTCATCACCATGCTAAACTAAGTAGCAATACTCTTCAATTTTCATACTTGTACAAAATCTGTTTCAGTCCAAATATAAGAAAAAAAACTACTAGTAAAGAAAGAACACAACAACTAGTCTTCTTCCTCTCGTCACCAACAAAAGGTTCAAACGACCAAGCTTCGTTTGTTTCCTTGTTAAATTACCCAAAATCCCATATTCTCATCACTTTTCAAACTCACTTCACCTCTTTCCACTAGCTTCTGCAATTTCTAAGCTAGAAATGGGGAGAAAGCTTGATGCTTTGCTGGGGAAAGGCTTTAAAACTTCAAAATTCAAAGCCACTGCAAACCTGGCCACATCCCGTTTGGCAGTGCTCAAGAGCCAGCGCCAGGGAAGATGTTCGGTTGCACGGAAAGACGTGATCGAGTTTCTTAACACTGACAATCATGACAGGGCTCTTCTTAGAGTAATCAAAAGTTTTACATGAAAGAAATTCTTTTTTAATGCTTTTTTACTTGTTCTGTTTTCTGATGGTAGTTTTGTTTTGGTTTGATAGGTTGAGCAAGTGATTAAGGAGCAGAATATGCTGGATGTGTTTGTTGTTTTGGAGAGCTATTGTCATCTGTTGATAGAGAGGACAAATCTCATTGCGCAAGAAAAGTCGGTTTAGTTTTTCCTCTTAAATTGAGTTTCTTGTTTATCTGTTTTCGAAGGAGCTCCAGTCATGTGTGTTAGCTAGATGCTTATCAGTATCTTTCATGTTCTTGCAGAGTTTGTCCTGAGGAACTTAGAGAAGCGATCTCAAGCTTGATATTTGCTTCCACAAGATGTGGAGAATTCCCTGAACTTCAAGAGATTCGGATGATTTTAACATCTCGCTTTGGAAAGGAATTTGCTAGTCGCGCAATTGAACTGCGCAACAACTGTGGTGTTAATACTAAGGTAGAGAACTAGGATATGAACCAGTAACGCCATGATCTCCCTAAAGGATAATAGCTTAAAGACATAGATAATAGCTAAATGAAGTAGCATCCCTGCAAGATAAATTGATTGTTTAACTGTGTTGTGTATGCAGATTATACAGAAGCTGTCGACAAGGATGCCTACTTTGGAGACAAAAATGAAAGTGCTTAAAGAGATTGCTTCCGAGAACAACATTGTCCTGCGAACTGATTCAGGAATCACAGAGGTATCTTTGTCTGTTCACTCAAGAACAGGAGATGCACATGTCTATTAAATCAAACTTATCTCTCAGTTCTTCATTTCTTATCAGCAGAAGTTTGATTTGTCATATTTGTATTAACATCATGTTGTTAACTATATTAGGAATATCAAGATGCAATTTCATCAGCAGCACCATCAAGAATTTCTACTCCACGGGGAAGTAGACCCGTACAGCTTGAGGATGTAGAAATAGGAGAAGATTTCTCAGGTTCAGGTAAAATGAAGAAAAAGTACAGGGATGTAGCCGATGCAGCCCAAGCAGCTTTTGAATCAGCTGCTTATGCTGCAGAAGCTGCACGGGCAGCTGTGGAGCTCTCCAGGTCTCAGTCAACTGATCCAGATGATCCTACTAGCCCAAATATCCGTCCCACAAGAGTAACAACCACAATGGGGCTAATGCAGTCTGAAATTCAAGTCAGTGAGGAAAACGAAATGGAGGAGGAAACAAGCAATGGAGTGAAAATTCAGAAAAAACACCAGGTTCAGAACGATGACTTTGAATCTGTTCCTGGAACTGATAGTGCAGAGAAGGATATGGAACAGTTCAGGCAGAACAACAATGAAACAGGGCTAAGGAGATATTTATCTGATTCGAGTTCAGATTCAGTAGATGACCATGTGAACAAAATGGCATTCCCTTCTCAAGAAGAGGGCAAGGTTCAACCACTTGCGAGAAAGGTTGTCTTTGATGCAAGTGACAGTGAGGATGAGCTGAAAAGGGAGCCCAATTCGGAAGCTGATGAAAAGAATGAGGCTGTGGAAGGAAGCAGCAGGAAGTTTTACTATTCAGGCCATTCTCCTCTAAGATCTCCTGGATTAAAAATGGAGTCAGGACCTGGAAATTCTCCAGTAGAGCCTTTGAACGTTAATAGGAGGCCAATCTCAATGAGGACCAGATGGGCACATGTGCGGTGACAAAACTCTTAACACATATATATATGTATGTGTGTATGATACTATGATGTTAATAGTATTGAGGTTTTCTGTTGTAACATATTTTGTGCGGCATGATGTTTTTGTGATTCATTTGTTGATTGTGAAGTTTGCGGTTTCCTGTAATGTTTCTGCAGAGTTAAGCTCCAAGTATGTACTGTTGCACATGCGGATTATACAGAAATGCCATTGAATCTCTAAAATAACAAAATTCTGATTCCAATCACAGCTGATATAAGGAAAATGTTCCTAAAGGTCATTGGCCATTAATTCTACAGGTGGAGTTTGCATTATTGGAAGGTAGAACTAAATTAGTGAGATTTGAAGACCAAACATCTCCAGCAAAAAGAACTGCTAGTTATTCTAAAGGACTGTGAGATTTGAATCTTTAACTCCTACCAGCAGAGATGAAATGCTAAAACAATGTACTATGCAATTAAAAGCAAATTAGATGCTGTCATGTCCCCCTGGTGCCTTGTCTAACCTAAATAATGAACAAGATATAATGCATATGTAGATGGAAATGCGGAGCGGGAAGAACCAAAAACAACATTACACAAAGGTTACACCATGTCATGTATACTAACTCAATCAAGTTACCTTACAGTGACAACGATCCAGAATCTCTAACTATATCCACTGCCAGAGCCCAACTCAGTTGCATCTGGCTCGCTTCTTTCCACTTGGCACTAGTTCACCAAACGACTGCAGGCTTACCCCAACATCTTCATCATACTCAAACCCAAGTTCTTCCTGCAATAAAAAGATTCTTTTCAGTAGTCGCAGGATAACATAAATAGAGCATAAACCCTTTTAGATGAATAAGATTACCTTAAATTCTTTTGGATTCTTTGGGGAGTTCTCGGTTATTGCATCCCACACATCTTTGAACATCCTCTTGCGTTTTCTCCACTGGTTCACCATAAGTGTATACGTTTTCTCCACAGCCTGCCTCTCTTCAGGACTCACCAAAGTAACACCCTGCCTTAACTTAATCAACTTTTCCTCCATTTGCGTAACCTGCAGCCCATTACCATACCGACAGATGCATCCATACTCCATAGCTTCTACTCGAGATTAAAAAAAAAAAAAGACATGTCTGTAAAGTATACCTCATCTCCCAGTTTCGCTTGCCTAGCTTGTATCTCCTCCAATGTCAAATTTGATTGCAGTGATTTAATCTCTGACATAAGAAATGCATTTAGACCAGACTCGACAACAAAGCACATCATTCGGGTTTCCCAAAATCACACACTTGCATCACACAAACACATTGGTTCATTACTCTCCTAACTCGATCCAGCATATCTAAAATTCACAATCACCATCCTCAACTGACACAACTATGCTTCTCAATCTCATGAATAACACACACCACACTGTAACAAACAGTAACATAAAATGCACACACCTCCTTCAATTTCAGAAACAGCTTTCTTCTGTTCCATAAGCTCCCCTTGCAGCTTCGCATTCTCGTCTTTCATCTGGTTGAGCTCATCAGTGTTCGGAATATCAAACTGGTCTTGCCTGGCCAGGTATATTTTCTGCTTGCCATACTCTTTAAACGAAATCTTCCCACTATCAGCAAGGCTATCGAGAGCTTTCTGCACCGCCGTCTTTTTGAGATTAAACTTTTGCAGCGAATCAGCCGCATTTTGGGAATTCAAAGGCTTATTTTGCTGCAGAACAAGTCAATAACTAAACATTACTAAACCCGCAAGCATCCATCAGATCTATCGGAAAAATACACAGTAGTGTTACTAGCTCTGAGATCAATTAACTATACAAATGACAAAAATGTAAATTAATGAAGAAGATCGGAAGAAATTTTACCTCATTCACGAAATTGAGCACGATAGCTGAAAAACACAAAATTAAATGATTATCAATGGGAGATTTGACATTTTGGTGTGTGTTTATGTATTAGTAAGGTGAAGAGTGTTTGTTACCTTCAGTGCTATCGATTTTCGGAGCCATTGATCGGAGAGAAGAGCGATGAGTGAGTAGCAAACTATCTGCAGAGGAATGAAAATTTTGAACTGAAAATGAAAATGGTATTTCACCCGCCCAAAACGAAGTGACCGCCAAATGCGAGTGCCTGGGTCATGTGTAATATACCTAATGTAGTCTACTAGAATTCAGGGCGGAACCAAGAGGAGTCATCGTGGGATGACATCCGACCCCTAAAATTTTTAATTTTTCTTTTATATGTAACATATTCGATAACTTGACGTCCCCCCTAAACTTCGATCGGGAGGGGCACAATAGGGCATGACATCATGGATTTAACTTGAGTTAGGCGGAGGAAGTGAAAGTAGAGATTGATGGCAATGCTGTGGCACTAGCTTAGTTGTATCCGAAAATGAAGAGAGAATGTTAATGAGGACACAAGTTCCTATTCAAGATCGATCTCATCATGCTATTGTTAACTTTCAAATAAGTCGTGACAACAATGGTTTGACGAAGATATTCATTGACTGGCTAAAAGTGATTCTAGTCCCCGTCATTGGTAATAAGGAAGTAACCTACGTATTTTGAATAAACTATAATTCTGAAGTTTAATGTTTCTTCTTGATACGGGTTGTCTTTTATAGGAGAACTCAAACGTTATATGATCGATGTATTGTAAGGTATATGGGCATTCGCCCATTTAACAAGAGTGAAATGTTTCGCCTTATATGTAAAGCATTTAATCTTGAGTGAAATCTTCATAACAAGCATATATTCTCCATATTTTTAGCAATTACATGAATAATGTACTGAGCAACTGTTGTGAGAGACCGTCTCTCATAGATACTTGTTCAAATATCCAATATTTAGTTATAAACATTACATGCTTAGCTACAAACATCACATATTTAGAGCAATTACAATGTATGTTTTATTATATACACGATGTTTGAAATTAATAATATGATGATTTAGTCAAATATGTGATCCTGATCTAATCTTTTCGATAAAAGGTCTCTCGATAGTATATTCTATGTACATTTGTAGTTTATACTCCCTGCACTAGGCGTATTGGGCTGATCCCGAAGCCCTCAAACTGTTAGACCAACCGGCCCATTTGAACAAATCCTATCCTATCATCAGCAATAGTACCTTATCCATCATGATCGTTCCTGTGTGTGTACATCCATGCCTTGTTCTCTTTGACATCGAAACAACTCTCTGTAACTCAAGATGATGACAATGGCACTTCAAGCAAATGGCACTTTTACGTGTGGCCCATCTTTTGTTTCCAACAATCTCTCTTCTTTACCATCCAAAACCTCACTGCTTACTTTCAAGCCAAAGGCTTCATCTTTGCATTCGTTAATCTCCAGTAGAAGAACCCAGAGGCTAAGTGCTGCTGCAGAATTGGCTCAAGCTGAAACTATGGACGAGCTTTCCGATTCGCAACTTGCTGAAGAACAATTTGAGGTACAATTCAATCATCAACTTTTTTTTTTAATTTCATTTTAATCTTCTCTTTTATTTATGCATTTGAAAGTTGTTAGCTACATCGATCACTTAAAATTTCGAATGATGAGACGAAGATTGAATGTGAGTATTAAACTAGCTAGTAAATCAACATAATATATGTAGCAGTTTGTGTTGTGTTAAGGTAGTGAAATTCTTGTAAAAGTCATGATTTTATTAGTCGTAGATTTTCCCAAGTGTACTACATAGCTGCCCAATAGTAGTGTTACTACATAACTGCCCAATGGTAGTAATCTTCAGGTTGAATTGACAAATTTCCCGGTCATCTAATGCAAATGTGTCACCGGAATTACAGTTTTGTCAATTTACTGGCCAATTTAAGTACCTTGGGCCTTGTGCAATGCAAACATTGGTAACTAAACAAAACCACTTCGAAAATGAACAGACGACCTAAACATTTGTTAGTGTTGCAGTTGGGCTACTTGTATAAAATGAAATCCTGGATTTATGAGTTCAATTTTAAGTTCAATCTACGGTTGTCTGCCTATGAGAAGATAAACGAAAAATGCAATGCACCCCATCGCTCGGTGTAGTAAAATTCTTAGGGAATTTTCCTGTTCTTTGTATCACTGAAAAAGACCACGTCACCGCCATCACTACAAGTGTTTGACACATATTTCCATTTACATCAGCGCGAATTGTTATCCGCCTATGTTCAGAGAAAACAGATTTTGTATGAGTCTTACTAGTTGAATTTGTATTTTGTAGGAGGAGGACGAAAAGGTAAGAAAAGTGGAGAAACCGAAGCTAGTATTGAAGTTCGTATGGATGGAAAAGAACATTGGTCTAGCACTGGATCAAGAAATACCAGGCTATGGAACTGTGCCTTTGAGTCCTTACTCGTTTTGGCCCAGGAAAGACGCATGGGAAGATCTCAAGACGACGCTGGAGAGCAAGCCTTGGATTTCCCAGAAGAAAATGATCATACTTCTTAACCAGGCCACTGATGTTATCAATCTATGGCAGCAGAGTGGTGGCAATATATCCTCCTGATTCAACAATTCTGTATCACATACCATTTGTTCTGTGTACTTATATAAGTTTTGACATTTTTGTGTTACCTGGAGCCTTCAATTGAGCTAGTGATTCCAACTTCCATGTATTTCTTAACTTAATGCACAAGTATATGGTAGTATGGCACTGCCAGTTTTGCAAATTTAAGTTTGTAACACAACCTAGAAGACACACTGCTTCTGAACTTGTATATAATGTAGTCTGGACAAAAAAGTGCACACAGTTTAAACATATGCAATTGTCAATTTTTTCATCCACCCAAATGTGACACATATTCATTTAAGTTAAACAAATACCTGTAACTAACATTTCATAGATATTTTATTTTTATACAGGGCAGCACAATAATTCAACTCCAAGCATATAAGCAACTAATAAAATGTGTAACTGCCCAATAAAATATTTACACAATCACACCAAACTGGCAAACACAACAAATATATGTGAATTAGGGTAGTTGATCACTTTTCTTTGTTTGTATTATTAATTATATAATAAGCTAGTTGATTTTGCTAAATGTGGTACTTTACATATGACTTTTGTGAAGTCGGTTAGCTTAATATTAAAGGAAGTAATGTAACATAGTGTACTGAAAACACTAATGACAAGGATAATGGATGTGTGGTGTTAGAGTGTGCTGAGGACACTTGGATATAACACTGAGGATTACATAAGATTGGTTGTGTGGTGCGGTGATAACACTGAAGACACAAGTGCAGTTAGAAGTCGAATCTAACTGGGATTCTTTTACTTGGCGACGAAGGTTTCTTTTCTAGTTAGAAAAGAATTCGTTTCTGATTAGGAGAGGCAATGTATGTTGATTTCTCTAGTATATATACACATGTAGGTACTAGAATAAATCGATGAGAACATAGAGAGAACACATTGAGAGATTTCTGAGAGAAACACGGTGAGGAAGAGAGAACAGAGGAGCGTGTAGCTTGAAACTCGGGAGGTTTGGTCTACTCCTTGTAAACTGTGTTTTGGTTCTTAGTTAATAGAAATCTTGGTTATCCCGTGGGCGTAGACAATTGTCGGACCATGTTAAATCTTATGTTTGTGTTTATTTTCTTGCGTTTGCTTGTTGGTTGGTTTGGAGTTTATTGGATTGAATTGGGTTGATTTGATTAACAATTGGCGCCGTCTGTGGGAAGAGAATCAAATGGTATCTATTCATCAATGGCGTCTCCAAAGTTCGACCTCAAACCGTTGGAAGGAAAGACAGACTTTGATCTGTGGAAGAGAAGGATGAAAGCTCTGTTAATGCATCAGGGTGTGATCGATGCACTGACAGAGGAGTTTGATAAAACCATGTCTGATGATGATAAAACGTCGATAAAAAACAAGGCGTACAGTTCTTTGTTATTAGCTTTGGGAGATAATGCCCTTATTGAAATTGGTGATCTTTCATCGGCAAAAGCAATATGGGAGAAGCTAGAAGAATTGTACAACGACAAGTCTGATGCAAATAAAATCTATGCCAAGCAATGACTATTTGCATTCAAGATGGTTGAAGGAAAATCAATCATGAGTCAGTTGGATTTGTTCAAGAAGATGGTTGCACACCATGACAATCTGGAAACTGATGAGAAGAATAATATGAGGATCCAAGACAAGGCAATTATCTTGTTGAATTCACTCCCTAGGTCTCTTGTTCCATTCAAGGATGCTTTGGTGTATGGGAGGACAGAAGCATTGACAATGGAGGCTATTGAATCTGCATTAAGATCAAGGGAGCAGGATCAGGATGGTGTTCCACCAACACTCAGTACTGGTGAAAGCCTTATGGTGAAACAATATCACAAGTTTCCACCAAAGAAGAAGCAATATCCAGATCAAAGGAAAGCTCAGTATAACAAGGATGGCCCTGAAACAAGGAAGTGTTATTATTGCAAGAAGCAAGGACACTTGAAGAAGGATTGTATGAGTCTAAAGGCGCAGAAAGGGAAGGGTGTGGCGACAACACCGAATACTAATTATGGCACAGACATTACAAACAAATCAGAAGCTTATCATACTGCGGAAGCTCTTGTTACTAAGGTACTTTCAGTCACTCAAACTAGTCAATCAACTGAATGGGTTATGGATGCAGGCTGTTCGTTTCATATGACACCTATTAGAGAATGGTTTTCAACTTTTGAGCATAGAAACTGTGGATCAGTTGTTCTTGGTGATGATAGACCATGCATAATAAAGGGTATGGGAACAGTGAGAATTGAGATGTTTGATGGAGTAGTAAGGGATTTGCTTAATGTGAGATATGTACCACACTTGAAGAGAAACTTGATATCTTTAGGATTGATGGATACTAAGGGTTATAAGTATTCAGGTAAGAATGGTGTCCTTCAGGTCAAGAAGGGTGGTAAGGTGGTTATGCAAGCTCTTAAAAGGAGAGAATTGTGTTATCTACAAGGTGAAAACTGTAACTGGTGAAGTTTCCAGTGTACAGTGTTCTGGGAACACCCGACAGTGTTCAGACAACACCGTTCTATGGCATAGAAGACTAGCACATGTTGGAGAGAAAAGTCTAATGGATTTATCTAAGAAGGGACTCTTAGGTGGAGACAAGATACATAAGATGGAACTTTATGAGCTCTGTGTGTTAGGGAAGTCCAAGAAGAACAGTTATGGTGTTGGGAAACACACCACACAGGACATACTTGAGTATGTGCATGCAGATTTATGGGGACCGGCGAGAACCACCACTAGGAATGGAGGTAGATATTTTCTATCCATCATTGATGATCTATCAAGGAAAGTGTGGGTGTTTGTATTGAAGTCCAAGGATGAGACTTTCATGAAATTCAAGGAATGGCTTGTGGAGATGGAGAATCAAACAAACAAGAAGCTCAAGGTGATCAGAACTGATAATGGGCTGGAATTCTTGTCTAATGAATTCAATACCTCCTGTGTTGGGAAGGGCATCTTGAGACACAAGTCAGTCCCTGGAAATCCACAGCAGAATGGAGTAGTTGAAAGGATGAATAGAACAATCATAGAAAGAGTGAGGTGCATGCTTCTTGGATCAGGTTTGTCAAAAAGTTTTTGGGGAGAGGCTGTGACTACGGCAGCACATCTTATTAACCTATGTCCATCATCAGACACCTGAAGAAGTTTGGAAGGGTACTCATTCTGACTACTCATATCTCAAAGTATTTGGATGCTTAGCTTATGCTCATTTTAAGCAAGATAAGTTGGAGGCTAGGGCAGTAAAGTGCTTGTTTCTTGGTTATCCAAAGGGAGTTAAGGGATATAAACTCTGGTGCTTAGAACCAGGGGTAAATAGACGCTTCATCAGCAGGGATGTGACTTTCCATGAAGATGTGATGCCATTATTGAGGAATACTGACAGTGTTGAGAGAACACTCAGTTAGGTGGAGCCTGTCGAAGATGGTGTGTCAGGAACACTAAATATGGAGCAGACGGACACTGGTGTGGTGATAACACCAGTTTTCGCATACCATGGTGTTTTGACAACACCGCATGCTGAATCTCAAGGAAATACTGACATACATGATCAGGTGGAGCCTGAATCGAATAATCAGATGGAGAGGCATGTGATTCGAAGAAGGACAGGGATAGAGCTCAATAATCCAGATGATGTTGTGGATTATCAACTCATCAGAGATAGAGAACCAAGAGTGAGAACCTCTACTGCATATCCATATATGGTGTATTTTGCACTAAATATTGCCGAGGATATTGATTGTTATGAACCTGAGAACTATCAAAGAGCTATAAGTTGCTCAGAGAAGAATAGTTGGTGCATTGCTATACAGCAAGAACTCTTGTCACTTGAAAAGAATCATACATGTGATATTGTAGCTATACCTAAAGTAAAGAAGCTTGTCAGCTGTAAGTGGATCTTTAAGAAGAAACTTGGAGCTGATGGTGAGCAAAAGGTGAAATACAAAGCCAGACTAGTTGCTAGAGGTTTCACACAAAGAGAGGGTATTGACTACAATGAGATCTTTTCTCCAGTGGTGAAGCATAGCTCAATCAGGATCTTGATTGCTATGGTAGCTCAATTTAAGCTACACTTGCATAAGATGGATGTTACTATTGCATTCTTGCATGGGAAGCTGGATGAAGAGATTTACATGAGGATACCTGAGAGTATTGAGGTAGATGACAAGGAGTACAAGGCTTGTTTATTGTTGAGATCACTATATGGTCTTAAACAGAGTCCAAGGCAATGGTATAGAAGATTTGACAAGTTTATGTTGAGTCACAAGTTCAGGCGGTGTGACTACGACACCTGTGTTTACTTCTATGGTGAGAATGTCAAAGATATGATATATTTGCTTATTTATGTGGATGACATGCCTATAGCAAGCAAGCATATGAAAGGAATCACCTATGTGAAGAATCTCTTGAAGTCAGAATTTGAGATGAAAGACTTGGGAATAGCTAAGAGGATACTGGGCATTGATATTATTCATGGAAGTGATGGAAAGATCATTATGAATCAAAGTGCTTACTTGGAGAAGGTGTTAAGGAGATTTAAATCCAAGCATGCTGCAACACCTCTGGGGTCTCAGTTCAAGTTATCTAAGAAGTCTTGTCCTAATACTGATGAAGAGAAGAGGTGTATGGAGAACTCACCGTATGCTAATGCTATAGGGTCGATTATATATCCCATGGTATGTTGCAGGCCGAATTTGGCTCATGCAATGAGCTCAGTAAGCAGGTATATGGATAATCTTGGCAAGGACCATTGGGAGGCAGTTAAGTGGCTGCTCAGGTATATTGGTGGTTCGATTAGACTGGGATTGGTGTTTGAGCAACACCAGACGAGGAATGATGCACTGATTGGGTATGTCGACTCGGATTATGCTGCAAACTTGGATACAAGGAAGTCTTTAACTGGATATGTATTCACATTATTTGGTACAGCAGTGAGTTGGAAGTCTACTCATCAACCTGTGGTTGCATTATCAACTACATAGGCAGAATTTATGGCCATGACGGAAGCTGTGAAAGAAGCTATTTGGCTCAAGGGAATTTTGGGGAAGTTCGGTGTGTTGCAAACACCGGTGATTATAATTTGTGATAGTCAAAGTGCAATTCATTTGTCAAAACATCAAGCTTACTATGACAGGTCCAAACACATTGATATAAAGTTTCACTTTGTCAGAGATGAAGTTGAGAAGGGTACTATCAAGATTGAGAAGATCAGCACAGATGTTAATCCGGCGGATGGATTTACTAAGTCAATTTATGTGATGAAGTTTGGATCGTGTCTAAATTCTATCAAGTTGATGGAAGGAAGGGTTGTATCCTAACTCCAGGGACATGAATTGTGTGGTATACTGTGGTTACATTAATATGAAGCTAAGGTGGAGAATTGTGAAGCCGGTTAGCTTAATATTAAATGAAGTAATGGAACATGGTGTACTGAAAACACTGATGACAAGGATAATGGATGTGTGGTGTTAGAGTGTGCTGAAGACACTTGGATATAATACTGAGGATTACAGAAGATTGGTTGTGTGGTGCGGTGATAACACTGAAGACACAAGAGTAGTTAGAAGTCGAATCTGACTGGGATTCTTTTACTTGGTGACGAAGGTTTCTTTTCTAGTTAGAAAAGAATTCGTTTCTGATTAGGAGATGCAATGTATGTTGATTTCTTTAGTATATATACACATGTAGGTATTAGAATATATCGATGAGAACATAGAGAGAACACATTGAGAGATTTCTGAGAGAAACATAGTGAGGAAGAGAGAACAGAGGAGCGTGTAGTTTGAAACTCGGGAGGTTTGGTCTATTCCATGTAAACTGCGTTTTGGTTCTTGGTTAATAGAAATCTTGGTTATTCCGTGGACGTAGACAATTGTCGAACCACGTTAAATCTTGTGTTTGTGTTTATTTTCTTGCGTTTGCTTGTTGGTTGGTTTAGAGTTTATTGGATTGAATTGGGTTGATTTGATTAACGATTTAAAAAAAACAAAAAAAAACCTACATGAACAAGTTTAACAGAATAGTTAATTTATAAGATACAAACTACACAAGTTTACGAGTCTCAGTTCACAGGCTGCTGCTACACGTTTCTAACCTTGAATTTTAATTGTGCTTAGTTAACCTCACTAATGATTGACTTTGATTATCTTAGTGATGAGACAGATGACCATGAATTGATTCAATCCTATTTTATTATTAGATCTGCAATATTTCTGCATCATTGGATCTCACTTCATGTAATAACAGCCACGTCTTATAATAATTGCAACTCCAATCAATTTTTTTACTATATGTTAATATGTCTTATGTCCTAATGATTTGCAAGAAACAAGAGTAGCTAAATAATAGTCTTCTTCACTTTCCTTCTTCAGGCCATCCATGATCCACCTACCCTTGCCATATCTCTGCACATTACACATTGCCATAATTAGTTGAAATGTCTTTTTAGTGAACAAAAGGCACGATTACTATGTTAGGGAACAGTTTTGCAGGGAAAAGCAGAGAAAGATTGCTAAATTTTGGTAGCTTGGAGAGCCAAAGTCAAGAGGATGTAACTGGATGCAACATTTTTAAGTCACTCAAGTGCAAGATCACAAGTTATTGGAATGAGTTCTGTTAGAAAACAAGAAACACACAAGAAGAAGATCGATTTTATTGATTCTCAGAGTTGTAGAGTGAAATCTCTTACAGAAACCTAGCTAGAGTGTTGAATATTTATACTGTAAGTATACAGCTACCATTTGCCCTAGCTCGATGAAATATCAATTCACGCAGATGCCAAAAAACTCAAAAATAGGACAAAATCAGTTACAATTGATCAGGTGCTCCATCATTGTGTTCGTCCTTGTATAGATCCATCCGTTAATCTTGAAATAGAGGGCTGAGATCATCTGTACTGCTTCGTACTAGCTTGCTGAGCGTTTTGTTCTTTTCTGCAGATTTGGGGAAGACGAACTGGAGGCACGCTCTGGCGATTTGGGTGCGTGATCGTGGGACAAAACGTTTGACACGTTTTGTCCTGATTGGTTGGTTTCTTCTATCTCGTTTTTACGCTTTATCCGTCGATCCCTGTTCTCCTTTTCTTTATTCAATTCAGTCCCACAGACTTTGGCGCCTTCTCTTTTGGTCCTTGTAGTTTCAAACTTATTGCATTTAACTTCTGCTGAAATACAATTTCTGGTCCCTGTATTTACTCTTTTCTTCATAAATTTCCAATATTCCCCCTCAAGAGGAACATATGGATTTCTTATGTTCATCTTGATCATTGCATTTACAAGATTTGTAGAAGGCACTGCTTTAGTGAAAATGTCCGCAAGCTGATTCATACTACTAATGAAAACAACTTCTATCTTCCTTTCTGTGATCTTTTCTCTTATAAGATGACAATCAACTTCTATATGTTTTGTTCTCTCATGGAAAACTGGATTCTTAGTTAGATAAATGGCTGATTGGTTGTCACACATTAGTCTGACTGGTTTGGTGATATTGATCCTTAAATCTTTCAATAATGATAGTATCCAAATCACTTCACAACAAGCAAAAGCCATAGCTCTGTATTCAGCCTCAGCTGAGGATCTACTCACTGTGATTTGTTTCTTTGACTTCCAGCTCACAAGTGAGTTTCCTAGCAAAATGCAATAGCCAGAGGTGGATCTTCTTGTCATGGGACACCCTGCATAATTAGAATCACAATATGCAGTAATGTCTAAATTTTTATCTTTTGATAGAAAAATCCCCAAACCTATGTCACTCTTAATGTACTTTATTATTCTCAAAACTCCATTTAAGTGATCTTTGCATGGATTTTGCATGAACTGACTGAAGATCCCTACTGCAAATGTTATATCAGGTCTTGTAATAGTTAAGTAAATCAATTTTCCAATCAAAGTTCTGTAAAAAGTAGGATCTTCTAGTGGTGTTGAACTGTTCTGTATGAACTTCACATTTTGCTCAATGGGAGTTACTACAGGTTTGCATCCCAATAGTCCTGCTGTTTGTATAATCTCAGATGCATATTTCTTCTGTGAGATATGCATTCCTTCATTGTTTTGTGCAATTTCAAGCCCAAGAAAATATCTTAATTGACCTAAGTCTCTTATCTTAAAAGTATTATGCAGTTTATGCTTAACAAGATCTATTTCATGTTTATTCTTGCTTCCTATTATTATATCATCTACATAGATCAATAAAGCAATGAAGTCATGCTCAGTTTCTTTAGTGAATAATGAGTATTCACATTTAGACTGAACAAATCCCAATTCTTTCAGATAGTTGGTCAATTTAGAATTCCATTGTCTTGATGCTTGTTTTAAACCATATATAGATTTGTTTAATTTACAAACTAGTCTATTTTTATCTTCCCCCTGAATTGAAAGTCCTGGTGGTATTTTCATATAGATGTCTTCATCTAAATCACCATTTAAGAATGCATTATGAACATCAAGTTGGCATAGACACCAATTCTCTTTAGCTGCTAATGCCAGGAAGAGTTTAACTGATGTTAATTTTGCTACTGGACTGAAGGTTTCAGTATAATCAAAACCATATTGCTGTGTATATCCTTTTGCCACTAATCTGGCTTTATGCTTATCAATATTTCCATCTGATGTTAATTTTGTTTTAAAAACAAATCTGCAGCCAATTGGTTTGATATCTGATGTTTTCTTAACTATTGTCCAAGTGTTATTTTCAATCAGGGCTTTCAATTCATTTTGTATAGCATCTCTCCAATGCTTTTCTTTAACTGCATCTTCATAACTGTCAGGTTCATGTATAAGAGCTAAATTTATTGAATATTCTCTATAATGTTTAGAGAATTTATCTTATGAAAGGAAAGCTGAAATAGGGTATTTAGCTTTTATATCATGTTTCTGTATTGTATAAGCTTTTGCCTCATGATGATAAATGTCCAATTTTGAAGGCAATCTTCTTATTCTTGCAGTTCTTCTTAAATTAATTTCCTCAGGAGATCTCTGTACAGGTGTTCCTATTATTTCATCAACCATATTTTCTTCTGTATCAAGAATATCATTTTCTAATGGTATATCATATACATGATTGTCAGTTTCTATTTCTTGATTATGATCTGGTTCTGTATATTTATTGTTCAGCCAATCATAGTCCATATAATCTGGTGCAAGTATTGATATATCATTTTCATTTTTATTTTTCTCTTTATATGGAAAAACAGTTTCAATAAATATCACATTTCTTGATACAAAAGTTGTATGTTTCTCAAGATCATAAATTCTGTATCCTTTCACATTGGATGGATAGCCAATGAATATGCATTTCTGTGACCTTGAGTCCAACTTAGTTCTTCCTACAGTTTCTGTACAGGTAAAACACAAACATCCAAAAGTCCTAATACCTGAATAATCTGGTTTCTTGTCATAAAACAGTTCAAATGGTGTTTTGTTATTCAGTATTGGACTAGGTGTTCTATTTATCAGAAATGCTGCTGTTTGTACTGCTTCTCCCCAAAATTTCTTGGGTAATTTTGATTGAAATAACAGTGCTCTTGTAATGTTTAGGAGATGTTGGTGCTTTCTTTCCACCACTCCATTTTGCTGTGGAGTATAAGAGCATGTCTTTTGGTGTTGAATCCCATGTTTATTCATGATATCAGGCATGTGAAACTCCATCCCATTGTCAGATCTTATTATTTTCACTTTACTCTGCATCTGATTTTGTATAAACTGTATGAAATTGCTCAGAGTTTCTTTTGTATCTGATTTATGTCTGAGCAAGAATGTCCATGTAAATCTACTATAGTCATCCACAATTGTTAAAAAATAGTGTTTTCCATTTAGTGTTGCTACTGAATAGGGTCCCCACAAATCACAATGTAATAGTTCCAGGATAGAGCTAGAATTTTTATTGCTAAGTGAGAATGAAAGTTTCTTCTGCTTTGCTTGCATACAAACATCACAGTAAGAGAACTTCTTACATTGCATATCAGGATTAGAAGCCTGAATAATTGAAAATCTACTCAAACTAAGATGCCCTAATCTAAAATGCCACAGATGATCTTTCACAGCTGCTGCTTGATCTGGATCCTGGTCATTTTGATTGGAGATGGCTAGTGCCTTAGGTGATTGAAAAACATTCTTCAGTTGGTAAAGTCCTCTCTTTCCCTCAACCAGTCCAATCTTTGTCACTGATTGTGTCAATGAACAATTTATCTGCAATACATGACAGGTGTTTTTAATAAATAGAAAAGCAATAGAGTTATCTCTACACGCCTTGTTTACAGACATTAGATTTAGTCTAAAAGTTGGTACACATAGAACATTTTTCAATATGCAATTTTCAGCTATTTTAATGTCTCCTGAGTGTGAAATAGGAATTTTAGATAGGTTGGGCAACTGCACACAAGCTGATACTTTCTTAACATTGTGTGTAAAGAGCCTCTTGTCATGAATGATATGATCTGAGGCACCTGAATCAACTATCCAACATGATTTCTTATTATCTGTTGAAGTGTTAGCTATACTGATTTTACCTGCATAGTTGAGCTCAGGTGTGGTGGTGCCTGGTGGTGCAGTGTTGATGGGACTAGCATTGACAGCTGCATTCATCTGGCCAGAGTTAACAGATGACCCTCCATTGGTGTGAACATAATCCATGAGCTGGTGAAGTTGCTCATTAGTGAGATTCACTGTGCTGCTGGTGCCAGCATTGGCACTGTTGGCATGGTACTGATTGGATCTTCCACCATGGTTGAACCTTCCACCTCTTCCTCTAAAACCTCCCCTAGCATTGTTGTTACCCTCATGCATCTTCCTTGAGCTGTTATGTGGAAAACCATTTACCTTGTAGCAGTTTTCAATAGTATGGTTACTGAGATTTGGGCGATTAGAGACGAAGCCCTCTCTTATCTTTTCTTTTATAACCAACACTCATAGCAACATTGTCATTCATGGGAAAGATATCCCTTGATAATTTCTGAGTTTCTTCCTGCAATACTAATGAGTAGGCCTTATCAAGTGATGGCTTAGGATCCATCAAAATGATTTGTCCTCTCACCATTTCAAAACCATCATTCAAACCCATTAGAAACTTGAAGATTTTATCAATATCTTGCATCTTTTCAAATAGATCAGAGATGGTACAGGTGCAATTTTATAAACCTGACTTGATGCAGCCTATAGTCACCTAACTCTTCCCATAGACGGAGAGTTTAGAAAAGTAGTCGATTCTGATGCTATTGCCACGAGTGATTTTCAAAATTTCTTCTTTGCGAAAGATCTTGGTCATTAGAGTTGAGCATATCTCACCTTGATTTGTACCTTTTCTTGTCTTAACATATAGTAAAGCACTCTTGATGTATGGTGATACAGAGTGCATCATCCAGGACATCACAATAGTGTTACATCTAGACCAGGCTTTGATTTTATCTTCAGTATCATTAGCTGGTTTTGTTACAGTTCCATCTATGAAACCAACTTTGTTGCGAATGCTTAGAGACATAGTGAAGGCTCTTGACCAAGTATGATAATTACTTTTGGTCGAGAGGTGTTATAGCTTTGAAATAGCATTTACGAGTGATGAAGATACAATGGACTGAAAGGATTCTCATGGATGGAAGCAGCAGGAGTAGAGTTGGGTGGTGTGTTCTCGTGATGGGAGGTGTCAGATTCAGGTGAAGACATTGGTAGTGATTAGGTCAGAGCTAGAGTAAAGATGCAGAGAAGGAAAAAGAGAGTCAAGGTAGTGATAAAAGAAATAAAACTGAGAATCAACAAGCCTGCTCTGGTGCCATGTTAGAAAACAAGAAACACACAAGAAGAAGATCGATTTTATTGATTCTCAGAGTTGTAGAGTGAAATCTCTTACAGAAACCTAGCTAGAGTGTCGAATATTTATACTGTAAGTATACAGCTACCATTTGCCCTAGCTCGATGAAATATCAATTCACGCAGATGCCAAAAAACTCAAAAATAGGACAAAATTAGTTACAATTGATCAGGTGCTCCATCCTTGTGTTCGTCCTTGTATAGATCCATCCGTTAATCTTGAAATAGAGGGCTGAGATCATCTGTCTTGCCGTACTAGCTTCTTTGAGCGTTTTGTTCTTTTCGCAGATTTGGGAAGAAAGGCAATCGAGGCACGCTCTGGCGATTTGGGTGCGTGATTGTGGGACAAAACGCTTGACACGTTTTGTCCTGATTGGTTGGTTTCTTCTATCTCGTTTTTACGCTTTATCCGTCGATCCCTGTTCTCCTTTTCTTTATTCAATTCAGTCCCACAGACTTTGGCACCTTCTCTTTTGGTCCTTGTAGTTTCAAACTTATTGCATTTAACTTCTGCTGAAATACAATTTCTGGTCCCTGTATTTACTCTTTTCTTCATAAATTTCCAATAAGTTCAAGGTTTTTTCTTGCAGAGCTTTCGAGATGGGTCGTGACGATCCTCGTAAGATCATGCATGCTATCAAGATGGGACTGGCATTGACCCTTGTTTCATTGCTCATCTATTGGAAAGAGCCTTTTCCTGATATTGCTCAGTATTCTATATGGGCGATTTTAACTGTAATTGTCATGTTCGAGTTCAGCATTGGTATGCTAAGTTTTTTGTAGTTACCATGTTTCTTACATTAGTACTCTACTTAATAATGATATTTTTGTTATATATGTATGATATTGTTTTTTTCGTGCAGGAGCAACGTTCATAAAAGGATTCAATCGCGGTCTAGGGACGTTTTGTGCTGGAGTACTCGCATTCTGCTTCGCAGAATTGGCTCTGGTTGCTGGAAAATGGGAAGAAGCTGTTATTGTCACAAGTATTTTCCTCATAGGTTTGTATTGGTAATTTTTAGTCGTACTAGCTAATAGGTTATTGTATCGTAATTCTTGCTAAACCTTCTAACTTTATTTCGAAAATTTGCAGCTGCATTCGCTTCGTACCTAAAACTGTATCCGACAATGGCTCCGTACGAATATGGATACCGTGTTTTTGTGTTGACTTACTGCATCCTGATGATGGCTGGAAACAGGACAAGGGCATATACAGAGGCAGTACTCACACGCCTAATGCTTATAGCTGTAGGAGCCGGTGTGTGTTTGATCATAAATATATGCATTTATCCCATTTGGGCAGGCGAGGATTTTCATCGTCTGGTTGTCAGGAACTTCAAGGATCTTGCAACCTCTTTAGAAGGTCTGGTTACATAAAGCTCAACCCTTTTGATTCAAACCTTTTTTTTTCTTCTGTGATTAAATGGTGAATTGAATCAATATGCAGGATGTGTTAATGGTTATTTGCACTGTGTTGAATATGAGAGGATTCCATCTAAAATACTTGTTTACCAGCCATCTGATGATCCATTGTACAGTGGTTACAGATCAGTTGTAGAGTCTACAACAAGAGAAAATGCACTGGTACATATATTATGAACTTTATAACTTCTGATCATTGTGATTACATTACATACTTTAGTTTCTAAATAAGAAGGGTTAAATGTTGATATGTACTTTGGTTAAAAATAGTTGGGATTCGCCCTATGGGAGCCGCCTCATGGCCGTTATAAGATGCTGAACTATCCTTGGAGAAATTATGTAAAAGCAAGTGGTGCGCTCAGGCATTGTGCCTTCATGGTCATGGCACTACACGGCTCTCTCCTCTCGGAGATTCAGGTACTTCAGTCGAATCAAAATCACATGGTTTGTACATGACTACATCTACTTCTCAACCTTTTTTTTTGTATACCTATCTAAATTTGAGTGAGGTAATTAGTAATTGATGCGCCTAAAACCTGGGACTGTAGGCTCCTCCGGAGAAGAGGGAGGTTTTTCGTAGTGAACTTGAAAAGGTTGGGACAGAGGGAGCAAAAGTTTTGCGCCATCTTGGGAGCAAAATTGAGAAGATGGAAAAGCTTGATGCGAATCCTATACTTAAGGAAGTGCACGAGGCAGCCGAAAACTTGCAAAAAAAGATAGACCAGGGGTCCTACCTTCTTGTTAAATCCGAAAGATGGGAGATTGGCAACCGTCCCCAGGAGTTGCTAGGGCTCGGAAGTGAATATGAGCAGAGTGAAGAAAACATGAACTTAGGCTTCAAATCACTTAGTGAAGCAGTGTTAGATCTAAGATCAATGCCTTCGTTGATCCCAAACTCCTCGCGCAATGAACTAATATCAAATGGCAACTTAAGAAAGGAAATGAGATGGCCGTCGTGCTATTCACTTGATGGCGAGTCTATAATCAATGTCGATGAAATCAAAACATATGAAAGCGCAAGCTCTTTGTCACTAGCTACATTTGCTTCCCTCCTAATAGAGTTCGTAGCAAGGCTTCAAAATCTTGTTGATGCCATCGAGGAATTAAGCGAAAAGGCTGCCTTTAGAGATGTGATCCGCCAACGGGAGAACGGATGCAGGGTTGTGGACACGGCTGATGAGATGCCTTATGTTAAAGAAGTGATGTCCCAATAACACTACTTGCAGTTCATGGCTTGTTAGTACAAAATGATTAAGATTTAAGAGCAATTACATAGATATTAAATGTATTTGTATCCAATTTTCATATATTGTAAGCCATGAACACTTAGAAATTTGGGGCTACATGGATGGTATACGTAAATGTATGCAATGTAAGTGCAAGAAAAACAAATAAAAACTCATGCTCCATATATTCCATTAATAATTTCATATATATTTCCTTTTGGAGTAACTCTTCTGAGAGACGGTTTTATGGAGAGACTAAAAGAGACGGACATGCATTGCAGTCATCAATAAAAACATTAGAGGTTTTACTAAAAATATCAGTGATATAAATATACATAAAAAGTTATATGAAATATACACTTATAAAACATCGGTGATATTGTTTAAAACATTATGCATATATTTAAGAATATCAATTCGTCTCCCAGGTCTCTCACTAAAACACGTCTTTTATAAGACTTTGTGTTCCTTCTGTTCTATTAGAAAATTTTTAACCCATATATGTATAGTTTTTACCCCATTAATTAATTCTTTATTATTTTTATTTTCTACTTTATCATCACTTTATTAATTATCTCTTTAACGTTTTCACCCACTTACAACTTTACCAATATAATTCCTATTACAAACTATTTTTTATTATTATTTCCTTAACTGAAGAGAAAGTGAGAGTTTCGTAAGCTCTTAATGGTAACATTATATTGTAATTATTCCATATTACTACTATATTGTTTAAACATTATACTTAGGGTCGTAATGGTTGTGTGCAATTTAAGGTTGACCGCACACGAGGAGATGATTGACAATGTGCAATTCAGCCCATATGCGATTTGCTAGGTCCGCGCGAAATTCCTGGATACAATCTCAAATACACTCTCTCGTGCGATTTTAAATGCTTACGAAACCTAGTGCATTTCAGTTTCGCTCATAAATGTACAATCCGGACATGATTTGAACTGATCAAACACACATCTGAATTGGACTACCAAGCATTGCATTTCGTGGTCAATGCAATTGCGAACCAAGCAATCCGGGTCCTGGTATGAACTTTTGAAAAAGGAAAGGAGCCATAGGAAAGCAAACACAGGCCCTACTTTTCCTCCTCATTCTGTTACGCAAGAAGCGATTTTCACTGAAGGACAGTCAAAATCGTGTTGTAGCACAACGCTTATAGTGGATGGTTGTAATTGTAAATACCGTCTCAAGCCATTTCACAAAAGAAAACAACAAATCTCTCTTCTTCTTCTTCTTCTTCTACAAATCTGAGGACCACCGGCGGGTATTCGTTGCTCCGGTAAGTCAGTTTCTTCATAAATTCGTTTATATACTCTATCTATACTTGTCCTATTCTTAATTTGTATCTGTTTCTTTTCAAGAATGTACAGATCTTAGGTTTTCACCTCTCGATTTGGATTTCTCACTTTATTCCAGCTAAGGGAAAGCAAAGGAAATTGCTAGTGTTTAGATTCCGTAAGTTCCATTCGATTAATCCATCAAATTGGTGTTGCATGATGCTATGTGACCTGAATTTCACTTTTTTTCTTGTGGTTGGCTGCATTTCCTTCGATTTTCTAGATTTGCGAAAGTAAAGCTTTTGTCTTTATCTCTTTTGAGAAAAAATCTCGCTCCTTGAGGTAGCAGATGGATCCTGTTGGATTCATATGGCCTTATCTTCACTAAAGGAAGATTCTTTTTGTTTTTTGGTTTTTGTAACAAGAAAATGACGTTAATATTAAGTCCCTGGAGGAAGATTCGAATATTGGATCCTTGGGGATTCACACGGCCTTAGCTTCATTGAGGAAGATTGAGTTTTTCTTGTATACTTTTGCGGCGATTCTGTTTGATTTTGTGTATTTCCCTATAGTGTTTGTAGCTGAAACGGGATTTGCACCATGTCGATGGTGGATGAGCCACTCTATCCAATAGCAGTGCTGATAGATGAGTTAAAGAATGACGATATTCAACTGCGGTTGAACTCTATTAGAAGACTATCCACCATTGCACGTGCGCTGGGGGAGGAGAGGACACGGAAGGAGCTGATTCCGTTTTTAAGCGAGAACAATGATGATGATGATGAGGTGCTGCTTGCGATGGCGGAAGAATTGGGTGTTTTTATTCCGTACGTTGGAGGCGTGGAGCATGCCCATGTGTTGCTACCTCCTCTAGAAACACTTTGTACTGTGGAGGAGACATGCGTCAGGGATAAAGCGGTTGAGTCATTGTGCAGAATTGGATCTCAGATGAGGGAGAGTGATTTGGTCGACTGGTTCATTCCTCTTGTGAAGGTCAGATGTCATTTTCTTGTCAGTCATACATGTTTGATGCCACTTAGTAGTTGCATTCGCTTTTATAAACTTGGCAGTCTTCAGAATTGAATTACTAGCTGTTTCACTTCTAGTAACTTCCATCCTTTCTCTCAGCAGAACTATGCAAGTTCAATTAGATATTTTCTCAAAAACTAAAAACCTGCAATTTTGGGAGGGTTGTCGGAGCCTGATTTATGCCAAATAATTCTAATAACTACTTTATTTGCAACGCCGTTCCATCTTTACCATTGCTACTAAGAGAATGCTGGCGAACCTAAGTTGAAGAAGTTGCTCTTTATAATTTCTGTCTCTTCTACTTTCCAATATTGCTTTTCTTGAGTTCAGGGATCATATCTTAAGTCTTGACAAAAAAAGCGGAACATTATTTATATTCATGTTGGAAGTCAATGATGGGGATCAAGTAAATTTATATCTTCTTCCGTCATTTATAGAGTGCAATACAATTTCCTTAAACATTACGAGTCTGATTTCCTTAAAGCGCTAGGTCGTTTGTTTCTTTTTGTAATTCAGTTCCTTAGGTATTAACTTTCTCATGTTTGGTCATTATATTATTGTTTTGATTGGATTTGTTTCTCTTCTAATTACAGAGGTTGGCAGCTGGCGAATGGTTTACAGCTCGAGTCTCAGCTTGTGGGCTGTTTCATATTGCTTACCCCAGTGCCCCAGATCTCTTAAAGACAGAATTGAGGTCCATATACAGCCAACTGTGTCAAGATGACATGCCTATGGTGAGAAGGGCTGCTGCAACAAATTTAGGGAAATTTGCTGCCACTGTAGAAGCCGCTAATCTAAAGACTGACATCATGTCTATGTTTGAGGATCTTACCCAGGATGGTAACCAACTAACCACTTACTCTTAGTTTTTCTTTCACAATTATTACTAGTTGTGATCAGGTGATCATGTCAGACCTAGATACCATGGTCATGTGTGTTAGATGGTCGGCATGAAACTGCATATATGTAAACTCCAAACAAGTCGATGCTGGAGAATGTGAACAATACTGTTTCAATTTCATTAGTTAGAAGTAAAGAATCTCCACGATTGTCTGACGGTATTTATCAACTATAGAAGTAACATATTGTTATCGATTTCTTTTGATGGTACTAGAAGTTGCAAGTGATTCTCAAACTGTTGGATATTCACACTTTTGGCCTCTAATATAGACTTTCAAGATTTTTCACTGAAATTTCACCTTTCTATTATTGTTTTCTTTGTAAGCTACCTTCATTGAATCTAATAAAACACATGCCAATTGTTTGATACTAAATATAATTGGTATTAGATGGAGGATCTTTTGATATGCAGGTATGGTTTGAGGATATATATTGCATCAGATACTCCCTATGTCCCAACTTCAACTTCCTGATTTCTTTATTTGTTTCTCCCAACTTCAACTTCCAATACCTAAAATGGAAATACTCTTTCCTACTTTTATTCATTCTCTCTCCTGTTTTATTCATTATCTTTCCTACCTTATTCTTTCCTCTCATACTTAAGACCCATTTTTTATTATTTATTCATTCCTCTTATTATTTATATATTGTACTATTGATATTCATGCGCAGCTCAACAAGAAGTGGAATCTGGGATTGATGGAGTATTATATTGTGCATTCAGTTTGCTTGAGTCGCCACTATAAATCTATAAGAAATTCATCTTTACTTTTATTCCCCCAATGCTCCATTGCATCTCCAAACCCTCCGGCCCCTCTCCATTGTTCTCACTCTTAGGAAGCTTGGCCAGGAGAAACATTTACATCTGAGAACTTTAACTGTGTCGTCTATGAGATCATTGAGATTTTTTTTTTCATAATATAGTGCTGGTTTTGAAGTGTAGTAACCTTCTGAATTTTTTTTTCTAGATCAAGATTCTGTTCGATTACTAGCTGTTGAGGGCTGTGCTGCTCTTGGCAAGTTGTTGGAGCCTCAGGATTGTGTTGCACATATTCTTCCTGTGATTGTCAACTTCTCACAGGTACTACTTGCATTGCTTGTTTTATTTTAGCTATAATTGCTAGAACCAATGGTTGGATCATTTGCACTTTTCCTTTTATATTATATTGCAGAGTCAATTGGCGTTATGTCTTCATATCATATTTTATAAAATTGTGAAGATTTTGGTTGCCTCGAATTGTTTTAAACATTAAAGATTAATTAAACCCGTAACTTGCCAGTACAAGGGCAAAGATCTTTGATATTTTTCTTTTTGGTTCTTGCTTCTTCCTTTCTGTTTATCAGTGTATTTGTGTGTGCTCGGGTGGGAGGTTGCATGAATATTCCCGTCTTTATTAGTTACTTGAAGTGCCTCTGTGCTTATTTATTCTCTTCATTTTTACTGGCTGCAGTTGTTTCTTTCATCATTATTATTTTTTAATTTTTTAAATACATAAGATTGGGTTATTTTATGTATCAGGATAAGTCGTGGCGTGTTCGCTACATGGTTGCCAACCAGTTGTATGAGTTATGTGAGGCCGTGGGACCTGAACCTACGAGGTATCTTTTAATTCCCTTTTTCTTTTATTTTTGTTCGATAGTTCATAGCTGATGTATTGGTATGAATAAATGATAAAATGCTTTAGGTTGAACTAGCATAAGCAGCATACTTTTCTGTTTTCATATGGATATGAAGTTATGTTGTTAATCACTTTTTATGTCTGTAAACTGAAATAAATTCCTGTGCACATGCAAATTGCTTCTTGTCACGGGAGGATCATTTAATCCTTCATATTTGGTTCATGCCAAGTGCATTATAGCTGGGTTTCAAAAGAAAAAGCCGCCTTGGAGTAATGTTCTTTTGATGTAGACATGTATACCATCTTATAGGCATGGTCACAACCCAGCTGAACATGCCTTTCTGTCATTGTTTTATAAAATAAATTTGTTGGCTATGAAAGATGATTATACCAAATCCTTAGTTGATATGGATATTTATACGAATGGTTAATTTGATAGTTTCCTTTTATAATTATCCCTTTGGAGCTCAAAAGCTTGATATGTGTTACAAATTTTTGAAGGACGGATTTGGTCCCTGCTTATGTACGCTTACTTCGAGATAACGAAGCTGAAGTTCGAATAGCAGCTTCTGGCAAAGTCACAAAGTTTTGCCGGATTCTTAGTCCTGAACTTGCCATTCAACATATTCTTCCCTGTGTGAAGGTACCTCCCATGATGCAATAGATGGGTTTAAATGTAGTCAATGGATGTGCTCTGTGTTACGTTATCATTCCTCGACTGTCTAATAATGGGGAGGGGGTTAAATTGCAGGAACTATCATCTGATTCTTCGCAACATGTGAGATCTGCACTGGCATCCGTCATAATGGGCATGGCTCCTGTCCTAGGAAAGGTAAACATCTTCGAAGCTAATATTTAGTTCGTAGATCAAACTATGATTGGCTGGAAAGTAGTTTTTTTTATGTCCGAGTGTATTACTACTGCGTATTTCATTTGTGCTATAGTTTGTGATTTGGAAATTTCGGATGATTTTATCATATGAAGGATTGGAACTAGCTACGAAAGCCATAAAATAAAGAAGCAAAAAGAGGGCTCGTCAAATATTCCGTCAAATTCACTTCTTCGTCACTCTGGGCCTCACAGGCCAGATGTGTTGTACAGTAACCACCCAGTGGTATGGAAAGTGCCTGCCAAAAACATTATTTGCAAGTCCAATAAATTAAGGGACAAAAAATTTAAGAGTCCGTCTTGCGAAAGACCCCTATATATAGGAAAGTCCCGAAAGTCCCCTTAAAGCATTAAAACTAGACAATTATACATTTTTTCTTGACTTGGCTTTCTGATGGTTTTTCGCGGATCTTTTGACCCGGATTCATTAAAAACGGGTCAAGTAAAAACTGAGTTAAATGCATAACACCCCCCTGAGTTAACGAATTAGTACCAAACCCCCTTGAGTTATTAAAACTGGGCACAAAACCCCCCACCCTTTATTTTTAAAGTGTTAGGTACACTCTTATTAGGTGCGACTATAAATGTTTGTTTACGTTATCTTACACCAAATCAATGCAAAAAAAAAAAAAAAATCATAGTTATTAAAAATAATCGCAAAATCCCATGGAATTCTTAAAAAGTCATTGCAATACCCCTTTTACATGAATACTAAATATACATGATGAATTCGTATTGTGTGCAGTTTGACTCGTTAGTCCAAATTTTCGAAAATATTAAAATGACTTAAACTTGAGCTATTAAAAATAGTAAAATTTTACTTTTTTTCCTAGTTAAATGAACAACAAAAATCGATCACACACTACTGGTTATATAGCACTGAAATATATAAATAACAACCATAGATAACATTAATTAAAATTGTCACTACATTATCAACAACATATACCAATTCATTATTAGTCATGTAAACGGAAAAAAGTGAAGGCAAAAGATAATAAACTGAAATTATGAATGTCTAGTCCACCTAGTTGCGTTAATTTGGAGTAAGAAAATCTAAAAGAACATTCATTGTCGCACCTAACACGAGCACATTCATTCCACGCACATGTTTTAATAACTCAGGGGGGTTCCGCGCACATTTTTCATAACTCGGGGACTAATTTATTAACTCGGGGGAGTTTCGCGCACATTTTTTAATAACTCAGGGGGGTTTGGTACTAATTTGTTAACTCAAGGGGGTTTTGCGCACATTTACAATAACTTAGGGGGGTATTTTGCATTTAACCCAGTAAAAACTAGACATGATAATGTAAAACTAGGCAATATAATGTAAATTTAATATCATATAAAAACTAGAGAATTTCTTTCATAAACTAGACAATATAATGTAAAAACTAGACAATATAGACAATTATGTTACACTGAGTGAGTAAATTTCTGGACAAGTAATAAAACTAGACAATTCATTTACAAAACTAGACAATTCAGTTACAAAACTAGACAATATGTCGTAAAAACTAGACACTAATTTTTCTTCGATTGCTTTAGTTTCTTCAGAACATTCTTCTTCAAATCATCCAATCCACCCTCTTCAAAATCATCATCAGCAGCAGGTCTCTTAGATCCTTGAGAAGTTTTTTCAACTTACATAAAAACTAGACAATACATACTAAAAATTAGACAGTTTAAAACAACTGCACAACAGAAAGATATAACATGAAAAAACTAGACATATATTGTTAAAAACTAGACCATATGTGTTAAAAGCTAAAACATAAGATATTTACATAAAACCACACAATATATGTTAAAAATTAGACAATTTCACGCAAAAAAACATATATACATTCAAACTAACACTGAACAAACTAGATAATTTCGACTAAAATGTAGACCATTTATACAAAAAACTAAACGAAATCGGGAAAAACATAAGTGACCTGAAAATCGAGGAAACGACAAGGTAATGACTTATGTGTGTTGAGTAGTCGGAGATTCGCCGGAGAAAACAACCAGAAAGCTTCGAAGTCCGGTCAACAATTTTGAAAGTCGACAAAACGAAAAAACGAAACCGATAGAAAGGTAGATCGGCTCATGAGCTACTTAAATATGCAATCGGATTTGGTATTGGTGGCCGGACGACGGAGTTACGACGGATTTAGCGGTGGTTTTAGAGAGAAAGAGATTGGAAGATAGAGAGAGAAACATGAAGAATGAAATGAAGAAAGTGAAAGAAAACCCTAAACAATTGACTTTATACTAAAATCGTTTTCGGATTCGGATTCGGATCCAATTCTTAAAAATCCACCTTCAATCCAGATCCGCAAAAAATATTAAAATAGACAAATGTAAAACATAGACAATTTTTATGTGAAACTAGATGGACTTTTTGGACTCTCACAAATGAGTAGGACTTTTATAAGACTTTGTAAAAATTTAATTGTAACATTGTTTCGCACTAGTTCAGATACTGTAGTTAATGGGCCGTGCTCTTATTGGCTCTGGCTCGCGCTTTTACAGCAATTAAACTTACGTGACAGTAGTGTTTCACAGTGTTTTGGTTTATCATGTTGTCCTTTTATAGTTTGCTACTGTTGATTTCCAGGTTTGTAGCATAGATTTGTGAACATTGAGTCCTTGAGTAGCTATTCAGTGTAAATACACCATTCAGTTTACTCCCCTCTTTATTGGGAAATTTTTTCCCTATAACACTTTTAGGGGTTTCTGGCTTTTAATATTTTTGAAAAATTATGCTCTTCTGCTCGCTCTTCAAGTGACTATATGTCTAATATAGTGTTTTGCGATAACAGGAGGCAACAATTGAACAACTTCTTCCCATATTTCTCTCGCTTTTGAAAGATGAATTTCCTGATGTCCGCCTCAATATCATCAGCAAGCTAGATCAAGTCAATCAGGCATGTGATGTTCAAATCAGCTGTCATTTAAATTAAAATCATTTCATTGATATTAGCTTGTGTATTTACTCCTTCCTCTTATTTGTTCGTCTCATATGCAGGTCATTGGAATTGATTTACTATCCCAGTCTTTACTGCCGGCTATTGTTGAGTTAGCAGAAGATAGGCACTGGAGAGTTCGACTCGCCATCATTGAATATATTCCTTTATTGGCTAGTCAGTTGGGTGTTGGATTTTTTGATGATAAGCTGGGTGGCCTTTGCATGCAATGGCTACAGGACAAGGTCAGTGTTTCACATGGAAATTCACCTTTTGGATTATAGGATCATCTGAGCTCCTGCAATTCTCTCATTTTATTGCAATTATTTGGAGAACATATGAAGTAGTGATACACATCAATAACGACTCCTCCATTGGCATATTAAAGCTTTGAGACCGCCTGTGATGTTACATTTAATGAAAATCGATCTGTTTACTGTTTTATAGTTGTTTTTTCCCCTACAATTACTTCATCATTTGATTTCTTCATTTGCCCTTCTCTTACAATTCTTCCCGTCAATGAACGATGAGCCATGTGTCTTCCTTTTTCTATTATTTTGTGTTATATTAGCACAAATATTGAAATCTGAATAAATTTGTATCTGCCTTGTGGAATTTGTACAGGTCTACTCCATTCGAGATGCAGCGGCTAATAATTTGAAACGTCTGGCAGAAGAATTTGGTCCAGAATGGGCGATGCAGCATATAGTTCCTCAGGTATGCAGCGGATGAAAAGCAATAGGATTCTTGTTTCGTTTGGAAAGAAATATGCAATAAGCATACTGGACTTGAAGTTGATTGCTTTCAGCGACCTTTGTTCGCAGTTTCATTACTTCCGGCTTCTTTCCATTTCAGGTGTTGGAGATGATGAATAACCCACACTATTTATACCGAATGACCGTGCTTCGTGCAGTTTCATTACTTGCTCCAGTCATGGGTTCTGAAATAACCTGTTCCACATTATTGCCTGTGATAGTCACTGCATCAAAGGACAGGTAATTGATTCTCATTCCATACTCATTCCTTCATCACAATTCCACAACCGGCATACGACCAATGAGCCATTTCTTGTGTGTTGCAGAGTGCCAAATGTGAAATTTAATGTGGCTAAGGTGTTACAATCTATGGTCCCCATTGTTGATCATACCGTGAGTTCCAGCCTTACTGAGCTTATGTCGTACTTTTTCATTAAACAATTAAGTTCTACATCTACTAAGCTTGGAATTGATTTGTCTTTCTTGATGTTAGGTGGTTGAGAAAACCATCCGCCCAAGTTTGGTAGAGCTCGCCGAGGACCCTGATGTAGACGTTCGTTTCTTTGCAAATGAAGCACTTCAATCGATTGATAACGTCATGATGTCAAGCTAGACAAAGATGATTCATGCCCTACTTAGATTATGTTGTTATGACTCCATATTTGTATGCCCTTGTTGTGTTAGTGTTTTGGGATCGCTACTACTACTACTACTAATTGTTTGAATGACATAATATCTATACATTTGTACTTGCTGGTAATATTAAGTGTAGTGCACCAAACATTTTTTCTCCTTGTGCTTTTTGTAAAGACATGGTTGCATAGTGCTTTGGTTGAAATGCAAATCAGATAATTTTGCTTTAATTAGTCACTAATCCTCTCTCAGCTGGTTAGCATTGTAGACGGAAAGGTTCCTGGTTGAATTTAGTCTAGTTTTATTTAAGATAGTGGTTAATCTACTTCAACAGCTTTACACTTGGGCATAATGATCATAACATAATGATCTTGTACTTGTAGAAACAGATTTGTTGCTAATAATTTCAATATTAAAATAGTTAGACATGAAGATCCATTGGCTCATTAACTCCACAGATTGTTTCAATATAATCGAGATCATCTTTAGGCTGTTTGTTTTTCCGTTAAAATCCGGTTTTAATCGAGTTATCATTTTCATTATGTTTGTCAGGCGGTTTTAATTGCGTTGAACAGTACCCGTTTTTAATCACCAACTATTCATAATTCAATTAAAATTTATCTTTCTACCTATTTTTTTTCTCTCACTTTACTTTTTCATTTATTATAACAACCTTAAACCAATCAAATAACATTAAAACCAATCAAATAATCTTAAAAACTCTCACACACATCAATTCACTCTTACACACTCCATATAACAACCCTGTAAGTATAAAATTTTAATTTCATTCCAAACACAATTTTTCAAAACCCTATTATAATTTAGTTACTATTCACGGTTAAAACTCAATTAAAACCCTGTTTTTAATCGCTTTTCAAATATCCACTTAATTTTAACATGTGTATTTTTTAATATACTATGATTATGATTAGAAGCTTTAAATGGGTCTTAATTCCAAATAAACAAATAATAGTAAGATCGGATCCGTAAAAGAAAAATGGAATCCGATTTCCACTTGAGAAAAGTATTCACAAATTTGTCTGCTTCTCCGAGGAACTTGACAAAATTAAATATCTGTCATTTATTTTATAAAAAAAAAGTAATAAAATGGAAGATACCGTATCAATATTCAACACGTTAATAACTGGACACAACACAACATTGACCAATCGATTTTTCGGAATAACTTGAAGACTGAATTTAAAATACATAAATCAACATCTAAGCCCACTTACTTGTTAGATTAGATATAATAAGTAAGTTTTTTCTTTATTGAATTGTGCACACAGATGATCAATGATTTGACATGAGCGTCAATAAATCATCATTCGTCTGTATCCTACTTACTCCGTCCCGAAATAAGGTTCTTATGGTCCACTTAATAGGTGCAAAATATATGCAAATAAAATAATATAATTGGTTATACTATATCATTTGTAAAGATGAAGTGCATGTATAGTATAGAATTAAAAAAGTTAATTAAAGAAAAAATTTAATTGATAAATATTAACTGAGTTAAATACTACTATGAGTTATAGAAATTGGTATTTGGAATTAAGTTAAAATTTTATAAATTTATAGGGTTGTTATATGATGGGTAAGAAAAAAATGATGGATTTGAATTTTTTAAGGTTATTTGATTGGTTTAAAATGTTAGTTTAATTGAATATATATATTTTTTTTTTGTAATCAAGACGGTCGGTCCTGAGAATAAATAAAAAATGGTACAACTTGCATTAGGAGTGTGATCCCCATCCATATCAATTCAAGTTAACTTTGCTAATTTATCTGTTACCAAATTAGTCTTTCTACTAGCCCAATGCAGATTAATCTCCAAAGGAAGATGCAAGAATTGTTTGCAATCAGCCAAGATGGACTGTAACAGCGGCTCAGCAGCCGGCTGTTCCTTCTCCTTCGAAACCAAATTCACAGCTTCTAAAGAATCGATTTCAACTTCAATTCTCTGATATCTTCTTTTTAGTGGAGTTGGAAGTGAGTTAAAAATGTAGTAGTGTTTAAAATGCATGACAAACATCCAAAAAAAATTACGGATGAATAGTCCCGTTTAACTACATGCCAAAGAGTCCAGAAGGGTTCCCACCAAACTTTTTGAATAATTTAATAGGGAATCTTACACCTAGCCACATTTTTAGATGCCGCGTGAATGATTAGGTCACTAACGATTCAAAATTTACAATGAGTCCAATATGAGCATAAAGTTTGACATTTGGCAAAAAGTAGTTTGCCCCTCTATTTAAGCATTTCTTTTCAAATACAAGTTTCATCTTATTACACATTTGTCTCAAATATTTTGCGTTTTACAATATAAACATAATACTTCAATATAATTCCTAAAACTTTCAAATTAAACCCCAAAGTTTTAACTTTTTATAGTTTTATCCATCTTCTTCTTCATAAAAAAAAATTTAAAAAAAATTGAAAAAGGGGAGCTTTCAATTCGGAGCTTCCAAGCTTCCATGGAATCTCCATGAAGCTCCATTTTTTCATTTTTTTTAATGATTTGAAGAAGAACATAGATGAAAATATAAAAATTTAAAACATTAAGGCTTCTTTATTATAACCTGAAAGTTTTAAGGGGTTAATTGTAATAAAATGAAATATGGAATTTCAAAGAAAAGGGAAAAGAAAATGCATTTCCACTTTCTCTCCTATGACATCATCACCAAGTTTATTTTGTACTTCGGTGTAAATAATGTTTTAATTCAGTGTTAAGTTTGTCCTTCTCCGTAATATTTGAAACGTTGGGGACTTAATCATTTATAGGGTATCTAAAAAGTTGGCTAGATGTAAATCGCCCATTTATTATAGTGGAAAATGAAAACAATGTTTCAGGATGGGGAGTTTTATTCCTATGCCTCAACGTCGAACATAACAAATCAATTCATGAACTTAACTCTAATCCGAAACCTTTTATCACAATCTTATAATCATAGTGAGTATGCTTTAGCTGTACTATACATATAACTATTAAACATACTCAGAACATCTTTTATTGTACTCAATTTGTTTCAAAATAAGGTTTTAAATTGATTTTGGGATGTAAAAAGTGACATGGAAAGGTTGTTGCGGGACAAAATTATAATTTTTATTGAAATTTCCCCACTGCACGAGCACTCATTTGGGAAGCCAAAAGACATAAAGGTTTAAGATGGATAATTTGAAGTTTTCCAATATCTTAGTAATGGTTACTGTTCGAGTTAGTTTACTTTTCATATACACCATTCAGAGTGACATCACTTAAACCAAGATTTTCATCTTTATAAATAAAGATTGGCTTCCACACGTTTTTGTGATAATAATAATAATAGAAGTTATTGTGTGGAGAGCGTGTATGTGTTTTATTGGATGTTAATTGTGATAAATCGAGACATTGAGTGATAACTCTGTAGTGATTGATATATGAATGATATATTAGTTGAATTGATACAATATATATGATTGTAATAGTGATATTTAAAAAGAATAATAATGGAATTTCGGATAAAATGGGAAGTTCTGATGATAAATCGAATGATGCGCCGGATTTATTGTATTATGATACAACAATTACATACATATAGAACATAATTTCACCTTATAATTACAAAGTGGAACACAACGAAAGTAGAACAATTATATGAAGCAAATCAACATTGCATTACAAATGAAATGAAATTATTCTGACCCGTACATAAATTATTGTGACCTTCTAGAAATGAAATTGTCGATATGACAAATCAATTCATGAAGTCGAGTTTGTGATAGAGGAGACTTGTTAAGAATCTGAAAGGCATGGCCGACACCTTTACTCACAACTTGCTCAACTTTGTTGCCCTTACTTGCCAAATTCCCACAAAACTCCAAGTTCCTATCCTTCAATATGTCCATTTCCGATACACACACCAAGATACGCAATCCATCGAACCTTGCCACCCCTTTCGCGACCGGGTTACACCATGAATGGTCGCGATTCGCCCCCGTTGGCAACGACAACCGCCAATAAGTATCGGATGTCATCAGTGTGAGTGGTGATCGTGATGGAACCACCATGTGCTTCTCTGAGTGAGTCCTTGCTTCCCCTCCAAAGAAGGGTTGGATTAATATGAGACCCTTGATAGAGTCCAATGACCCTAGCCTAAGGGCAACATTATACACGATATTTGCTCCGGAACTATCACCGACCAAAGTTATGCTTGATAGGTCACATTTATTAGTCCACCAATGACTCGTGCTAATGAATGGTTGTTGTTTGATCCAATAAACGGCTTTTACACCATCATCGTATGCTGTAGGAAGAGGATTTTCAGGTGCTAACCTGTAATTGACTGATAATATAATGCAATTTGTCTTAGCAGACAATTTTGCTAGGAACTCGTGATAGCATACCCAAGATGCGGAGCCAACGCAAAAACCACCTCCATGAAAGTACACTAGCAAAGGGAGTGATCTCCCTAGAGTCACATTTGGGACATACAAACGTGCCCAAATGTTGGTGTATTTGTCTATGATCACGTCCCGGCACGTGATCCCAAGCTCGGGAGCCAAGGAAGTAGTGACACATGGAACGATCGGAGGGCGTTCTACGTGACCATCTTTGAAGACCCTAATAAGGCCATCAATTTCCTCAACTACAACTCTATGTTGGGATTCTTTGGTGGTGATTTGAAGGGAGTGTGAAGGGTCATGTAGCAAGGAAACCATTCTCATTTTCTTTAAGGGCTATATTGTGGGGATGAAAATGGAAATATGGCTATTTTGAGACTGTTGATTGGCTCATTGAAGTGGATCTACTTATATAGGGAGTGGGAGTGGGAGTGATAATGGAGATTGGACGTGGGACATCAACAAGGTTAGCAAATTAACATTTTCATTCCTATGCTTTTTACGGGGTTAAAATATTTTAAATATAAAATAATTCGGTCTTGTTTTTTTTTTTTTTTTTTTGTAGGATTAAATAAGTCTAGTGGGGGAGCTGCCATATGTATTCACGTGACTCTACTTTACCCAAATCAATTGAAATTAGAAGTTAATTAGTGTCGATTTAAGAAACTTTTATAAGACTAGTAAAATTGTGCACAGGAAAATTTCACGTGCCAAATAAATTAGTCTTATATTAAAATTTAAATATGCATGACTTAAATATTATAATATATATTTAAACTTATATTTAGTTAATTAAAAATTCATTAAACTTATATTTAGTTAATTAAAAATTCAATCACAATATAAGTTAATTATATGAGTAATTAATAAAAATATAAATTTTGGTGATTATAATGGTGGAAGTAGTGGGAGATGATTTGCAACTCTCTTCTTTTTTTCTTTATTTTTATAGGTGAAATATAAAGTCAAAATTAATCAATTGGTCAAAATTAAATTGATTGGTGTAACAACTACCTTTGGATAGTTCTCTTTTAAAATAGTAAAGATGTTGAAGTAAAGTTTTATTATATAATTTAATTAAAAATTTTACATTAACGATTTAAGATTAAATTGAAATCAAAGTTGAAAAATATTAATTGCAAAAAGTCAAAATGTAACATTTATTCTGGGACGGAGGAAGTACTAACTTGGATTTATTCATTTTATAATTCATATACATTATTCATCACTTATTAACTTCCGGCGGAGTTTCATATAAGGTAAAGTTGTAGTACCTTTTAAATGTTGTACAATTATAATACTCAGTCCGACAGAGTCGTAGTAATTACTTAGTACTCCCTTCATTATTCATAAAATTTGTCATTTTACTATTCTGCGGTATTATTAAATTTTCATTATATGATTTATTAAATTATTTATCATAATTGTTTAAGAGAAATTTGTGATCAAAGTCGGAAACAGTTAACCAGTCAAAATCAAAATGATAAGTTTTATAAAAAACGGAGGGTGTAGATATTTTGATATCTGGAGTAGATAGTGTACTTAGTGAAGAGAAGGCAACAAAGAGGGGGGCAGTTTTAGAATAGTGAAAAGGTGGAAGACAACTAGTATTATATTCCATTTGGGTTTGACTCCGTGCACAGTTTGTTGCGCTTTGATTTGGATTATAAGATTTGCATGTGATGAGTCCATTTTTATCGAGTACACATTCGAATGATAATAATTACGGATTTTCCATGTCATAAATAATGCATGTTCGTGAACATAGTCTAATAAGTCTAAGCTAACCTAACTTCTGGTTGTCTCCCATAACATATCTGGCCTATATATCTTGTCACAAATAAAAAAGGTCCGCCTTCCCCACTAACCAAAATTATTACATTTTGTATAGCAATTGATGGTGGATGTTGCACATTTTTCATCCACTAAACTCAAAACTCAAATGGGTTCAATAATAGGAGTCATCTCTTATTGACTTCTTGTTCATCATCGATCGATGTGAGCTTTGACAACATAATTAAAGAAAAAACATAAAGTTTGATTTAATTTCATGTCTATAATGTACATTACTTACATGGCAAACTTAATTTATTAAAATTTAATCGTTTCAAGTTTCAACAGCGAATTGAAGTAACTTCGTTGTTGATTGGAATATTGATTTTGATTTGTAATAATTGTTTGGTTATGTTGTATTCTTGAAGAATTCCTTATGCTTAAGTAAACTTCAATTCATTTAATTAATAAGTATTTTTTTTTTTACCGTTTAAAAAAAGGTTTGAACGGCAAAAATATCTTACATCGAAATAGTACGTGCAAATTTTCCAGTCTGTGGTGTGGTCAAGTGTTGAGTGGTTTTATCGAGTCACCCGGTTTGAAATGATAATATTCCATTGGCAAAGAAAAGAAAGCGGATAGTGATCAAATACCGACTTTAATTGTTGGCTAGCTAGAATATTCATTCATTCACAGTCACAAGAATAAAACACAAGAGAAGTACATGCAGATACGTAATCCATCTTCGATCGGAATAAAATCTTTGTACCCAATTTTATGATAATATTCTTTTTGACGATCTATCTCATCTTTATATAGGGACTACACTCCGATCCATATCTTTAATTTTCATGCACCAAAATATTAATGCAACGTTGTTTCTTTTCCTTTTTTTTTCCAAAATCAATATTTTCTTGTGTGATTTTGTGTATTCTATTTAATCTGCAATTAAAATTATATTCTCGCGCCGCCCACCGTCTTATTGGTATAAACTTTCTATTTTTATCCATCATAGTTATTAGAATCTATACGTATAATTTTGCCAAATTTTGAAAATTTTCCACATCCTGAAAAATGTATCGAAAGTCAAACTCAGTGTGTGTTTGCAAATGCTTTTACTTATGCTTTTTTATCTGCTTCTATTAAAAGTTGATTAAAGTTAATTTTAAGTAAAAGTCAGTAGTGTTTTATATATCATATAAAAAGCAGCTTAAAATTGTAAAAGCAGAAGTTTTAGTGTTTGCAAAAATTAATTTAATTAGTTATTTTTAATTGAAAAAAAGCTACTACTTGCTTAAAGCAGTTAGAAGCAGCTATTGGGTTGCTTCTCTACTTTTGGCGGTTCTCTGCAGCAGAAGTTGTAATATAAAACACTAAAAAAGTACTTTTACTATTTCAAAATTACAAAAGCACTTTTTTTAAGCATTTGCAAACACAAGCTCAGTATATCTGGAATCTAGACAAAATTAAAGATAAGTAGTTGAGTAAAGTAAAGAGAATATTGGAATTTTTGTCGAATCATTCCACCCGCGTTCTATCAAGTGATATGGAGTTTTTGGCGGATCCATCCCACTTGGTTTCTTCGAAGTTTCGTCAACTTCTTTAGTTCTTTTGATGGCAAAGTCTAATCAAACAAGAATTATAACCACTCGAGACTAAGTTGAATGGAAAAGCAAAAGAAAAATATAAATATACACATGTAACTAACACTTAAATTATTATTCCTCAATGTTATTTGCAAAATCGTTTTGTTTATCGTAAAAGAATTCATATATCACATATACGAACATGGTTAACACAGTTAACACCAGTTTGGATCGGATATCCCACATATACATATTCACTCCGTCCCGGTTTCAATTACCCGCAGGGCCGGACATAAGTATTAAGAAAAAAATGAATAAAGTATTAAAGAGATTGAATAAATTAGGAAAATAGTGAATAAAGTAGGATAAATATTTTCCATTAAAAAAATGAGCAATTGAATTTGGAACGGGTTAAAACAGAATACGGGTAAATGAAACTGGGATGGTGGGGTGGGAGTATTAAAATGGCTTGGTGCATCTAACCAAAATAGTGGGTAGCGGAGAAATCCCACAGCAATAGTATTGTCAAGCTTAACTAACTGATCAACAACCTTATAGGCATTTTGATACACGAAACGGAGTTGGACTTTATAAACAGAGTGAAGACCCTAGAAGACCGAGTGAAAAGCTGTTGGATATATATCAAGCACCAGTGGTTAATGGTGCCACTGCCTCACTACTTTCTACCTGGACCAAAAACATTGTGGCTCAGGCAAAATGAGTTGCAGTCACACGTGACAAAATTACATTGATCTCATTTAAAAGCTCAAACTTGTAGTGTGTGTGGAATCTAATGATTCATGTTAATTTTTCAATATTCCACTGTACATGCGTCTACTTTCAACCTCTTTGGTGAGACAATTCGAGTGAAAATTTAATATTGTCCGCTATGGATCATGTACCTCTCCACCGACCACACGCTCGATAGATCCACTCAACACCATGCAGCATTGAAATAGATATGAAATGGACTTGAATCAATACAGATCCAATGGATCATATTGGGTTTTGAGTACTTAAATATTTGGCCCAAAAAAGCCTAGACGGAGCCCGTTTGAGGAAAATTATTGTCAAAAGTCCCAAAGATCAATTTTATACATAAATTAAAATCAAATCAAATCAAAAGACCAAATATATACAAACATAGTGATATATAGTAATTTAGTGTACTTACTCTTATAAGTACGAGCAACTCTTGTGAGGGACGGTCCATCGGAAAGACTAGATTAAACATCACATTGCTATAAATATTACATGTTTAGTGATAATACATTTATAATGCGCGCAACTTTATTATACACACGATGTTTAAAATTAATTATATTATATTTGTAATTAAATATGTGATGTTAATTTTATCTCTTGCAAAAATTTATTTATGTGTACAGTAAAAAAAAGAAAATGTTATATGCATAAGTAAAATAAAGAAATACAGGACATATCCGATGGCCCTTTTTACATAAAACTTTTAGGTACCAACTCGCATTGGTGTAGTTTATACTTTTGGATCCATCAGTCCCTCTCATACTAATAATTGTACGTGGACTATGGCATTCTAAATTAATTCCAACCTAAAATCATGTTTCATCCATGTTATAGTGTCTTACTACTAGAGTACTATTTACACGCGACATACATTATATGTTGTATCATATCAGTGAGACACTAATATGCTAATATAATCATGTATCATATTAAAACCCAACAAACATGCAACATTCGATAATTTTTTAAATAGTGAATAAAGTGAGATCATTAAAGAGTGGTGTATTTTCTAATTTACCCTAAATTAAGTTACTGAGATCATATCTCAAAGACTCAAACTACACGTCTACACTACTATACGAATGAATATTTGTAGAGCTATAAAGCCCTCTAAATTCAATGAACTATATGAAGTTGAGTACTTGAGTTGTACTAATATAATTTAGAAGTAACGAAGGTGTAGAATGTAGAAGTTGGTCAAATTACAGTGTATGTATTAATTCATTATTCCGTTATGGTCTTGAGAAAAAAGTGTATTTGTCATTAATACGTGGACCATTTATTAGATGTTCGATTAAGTGGACCATTCATTAGATGTACGAACGTGTTTCTTTGTTTTGAACATATTAATGATAAATACACCTCTTTCTCAAGACCATAACGAAATAATGAATTAATACATACACTGTAATTTGACCAACTTCTACGGTCTACACCTTTATTACTTCTAAATTATATTAGTACAACTCAAGTACTCAACTTCATATAGTTCATTGAATTTAGAGGGCTTTATAACTCTGCAAATATTCGTTCACCCACTAAATCATACAAGTTTTAATTTGTTATACGTATTCCTTCTATTTTTAATATAAAACGTTGAAATGGAGAATCGAGGCGATGAAGTTGAAAACTACAAAGATGACACGTTTTACTTGGAACTGGAAAGGTGGCTTGTGCAATTGATCGCGGATGATGAACAAGTTTCTGGGAAGAGAAGATTGATGGTTAATCCTACGAATCATTACAAGAACTTGTCTGCGAATTCTCCAAGAACTTGTAATGGCACTGGTGTTTTTATACCCGTTACTACTTGTACTCACTTGCAAATAAGGAGGGCTCCCAATTCCCACCCCAAATAATTGAGCAAATGAGGTCCAGTCCACCAAATGCTCTGCTAGATCTCGATGTGTAATAATAATGCTCAAATCTTGGTAGCTCAATTATTGCTCCAACCCCAACATCATACTAATATGCTTTCACTTTTTATCTTACTTGTTCTGTTTTCTTCTCCCTAAATTTATTGGATTCAATGAGAGAACATAATTAGATAAATGAATTGGCCAAATTGTTAAGAATTAAATTAAAAATGCAGAGTTTTCAAGTGAATTACCTACTATACACAAATCCACTATTTAGTTTATGTAGAAATGCAACACTAACCCTCTAACTCGAGCAATAAAGAATGAGAATCTTATAAAAAAAAGATGGATAATTTATTTTTACATACTAATATATTTAACAAATTAGCAAGATTATTACAAATTATGTTAACACTTATTTTCTTGAATACATATAGTGAGAGGTTGGTGTTGTTCCGCATTGAATCTATGATTGTTGCCGTATTTCATTTTGTCGCAATTGATTACCACAGTTACGTGCAAAAGCACACTTTCAACATCACAATTTAAAAGCTAGACACAAAATTGAAAGGACACATCATAAACCATAAACAAAAGTGCAATTGAACTACACTTTCATTATATAATTTAATTGAAAATTTTACATTTACAGTTTTATTGGAAAGAAAGAGAAATTAGAAGGACCAATTTGGTAAAGCGAAAAGGACTTGATTGCAAAGATGAAGGAAATTCGGGCTCAATGTGCGAAGAAACAAAAGCTACGGGAAAAGAAGAAAGAAGAGAAAGTGCAAGAACCAATAGAAACGAGACACGACAAATGAATTGGGTGAACGAACTAAGACGCAATGCATTAGAGCGCAAGAGATCTTTGGGAACACGTTAAATCAGCCACACTGGATCAGTCTTCTTCTTCATCTTCGTACCTACACAAGTACATCGTCCACCATTCGATCAAATTCGACGTGAAGACCAATCCATTTCTTTGTAATTGTTTAGGGTTATGATAGAGATGAAAATTTCGACCAATAAGGTCACTTCAATTATTATTTCTCTTCAAGAAATAGTGCATATTTGTAGCTGGAAAAAAGTCAAAATGAAAATCGTGTGCCAGGATGAAGTAGGTACTATTATGTCATAAAATATCCAACAGCTAATTCTCAAAAAAAAAAAAGAAAAAAAAAAAATCAAAGAACACATAATCCATATTCCTCATGTAAAGTAAAGTAAACGAGCAGAGCTGGTGAAGTCAACTACACAGAGTCTTGCTGCAACACCAACGAAAATGGCAGATGCAGCAGTGGAATTCCTCCTGGAAAACCTCAAGCAACTCCTCCTCTACAACGCCAACCTTATCATCGACGTGAAGGGCCAAGTAGAGTTCCTTTACAATGATCTTTCAATCTTCAAGGCCTTCCTGAAAGACTCTACTGAGAAGCGCAACAAGCACGAGGTTCTCAAAGAACTCGTCAAGCAGATCCGAAACGTCGTCTACGAAGCTGAAGATGCAATCGACACTTTCGTCGCTCACGCTGTTGTCCACAAGGCCCGGACCCATTTCGAGAAGATCTTCAGGTTTGATTACCCTGTCAAGCTTCGGACTTTGGGGAAGGAGATCGAGACTATTCGGGCTAAGGTTAAGGATATTTATGATACTAAGAAGTTTGGTTTTGAGTATCTTCAGGTTGATGCTGCTTCTGAGAGTCTTCGTAGAGAGAAAAAGGTATGGTTTTGTTGATTTTGGAACACTTGGTTTTGCAGATTCGTTGCTTTTTACTGCCTGTTCTTGGTTGATTTTCTGATTCATTCACTCTAAAAATGTGATCTTGGTGAATTTTACGCATTTGGTTTGTCTTGATTCTGGTAAGTGCCTAAGTGGAAAAGGAAGGCCAGTACTGTAGTAGTTAATTTTACATCAAGGAATTAGTCCAACAATGAAACTAATGAAAACAGCTCGAGTATATATTATCTATGTGGAGTTAGCTAGAGAGGTCTGAACTGATGAGAAGGAACGGAGTCGAGCTTCGTTTGCAGGATCGAATTGTGTCAAAAACAAGCTTTTTATTTTCTAATATATGTGCAAATGTGCAATATGGGAAAATTGAAGAATATATGTATTGTTTGATCATTGATCATGTTAAATCGGCAATGAAGGCGTTAAAATCTGGTTCATTGTACGATTCTATTTACAATTAGCTTATCAGCTAGCAGTATTGTTGAAGCTGCCTTTACGAATGGACATTTAGCTTAGCGTTTTGTGACATTGACATTGTGTTATTGTGAACAAATTTTTCCTTAACATTAACAAGGATAACATGGCTATTAGTTTGTATGTTCTGTTTTGTTGCAGTGTTTAGGCATCATAAAATTGTGCTTCAGTTTGATGATAATGAATTAGTGACATCTCTTACATACTCTAATTCATTTCACAATGTCTAGTACAGCCTCCAGTTGTAGAAGAAGATAATGTGGTTGGTTTTGATGATGAGGCTGAGAAAGTGATTAACCTTCTTAACGGTGGATCTGATGATCTGGAAGTTATCTCAATTGTTGGTATGCCTGGCCTGGGTAAAACGACCCTGGCCAAAATGATTTATCGTGATGCTAAAATCGAATATGAATTCTACAATCGTGCGTGGGTTTATGTTTCACAAGACTATAGCAGAAAGGAAGTGTTTCTCACTATTCTGAGTAGTTTCACGCAGCTGACTGATGCAATGCATAAAATGAATGATGAGGCTTTAGCAAAAGAACTCTGCAAGCTTCTGGAAAAAGGCAAGTATTTGATTGTTATGGACGATGTCTGGACTGAAGAGGCTTGGAATGATCTCAGGGTTGCCTTTCCCAAGAACAACAAGCGGAGCAGAATCTTGATAACTAGCCGTATGAGAACGGTTGCGAGGCATGCAAATCCAAACCAGGATCCTCATGATTTGCGATTCTTGACTCTTGACGAGAGCTGGAGGTTACTTCAAAGGAAGGCCCTTGGATCAGAGAATTGCCCTCAAGAGCTGATAAAAGATGGGATGCACATAGCGAAAGAGTGCAGGGGGTTGCCACTTGCCATAGTGGTGATTGGTGGAATTTTATTGGAGAAAGGTATGGATTGGTGGGAAAAGGTTTCTAGAAGTGTGGAGGCATATATGGCTTTGGATCAAGAGAGACGCATGGAAAATTTTATAGCTTTAAGTTACAACCACCTACCTTACCACTTGAAAGCATGTTTTATCTACTTTGGGATGTTTCCAGAGGACTATGAGATCCCGGTGTGGAAATTGGTACGCCTATGGATTGCTGAAGGATTTATTCAGCAGAAGGATGGAATGAGCTTAGAGGATATAGCAGAGGAGTACTTGGTTGATCTTGTCAACAGAAATTTGGTGATGGGAGGAAATTGGAGGTCAAACGGTAAACTAAAAACATGTCGTGTTCATGACATGCTGCATGAGTTTTGTAAAAAGATAGCTGCTGAAGAAAATTTCTTCCAAGAGATTAGGCGATTCGATCAAGGTACGTACGTATCGTCCAACCCTACCTTAGACATATACCGCCGCCTTTGCATTCATTCCCGTGTTTTGAACTATATCTCTTCAAAACCTTTTGGTCCACGAGTGCGCTCCTTTTTATGTTTTGCAAGTGAAGAAATTGTCATACCCCCAGAACACATTTCATCAATTCCTGGAGCATTTAAGTTGCTCAGGGTGTTAGAAGCTCGGCCCATCCTCTTCAATCGTTTCCCAACGGACCTAACTCAGTTGATTCATTTGAGATATATATCTCTTTCAAGCAATTTCAAGATCATCACATCAGCAATGTCTAGCCTCTGGAACATTCAAACTTTTGTTATTGAAACATCTTCGCGAACACTTGATATTAAGGCAGATATATGGAAGATGATACAGCTGAGGCACATCAAGACAAATGCATCCACAACTTTACCAAGCCCCCTTTCCAAATCAAGAAAGAGTAAAGATGAACCTGTTATGATTGGGAGCTTGCAAACACTTTCAATGATTGCACCAGAAAGTTGCACAGAAGATGTGTTTGCTAGGGCTCCTAACTTGAAGAATTTAGGCATTCGCGGTCAATTGGCTAAACTGCTTGAGAGCAAAGGTGGAAATATATTATTTGATAGCATCGGAAAATTAAGTCACCTTGAAAACTTGAAGATGTTAAACGATGTATTTCCGCGTCCACCCTCGGAAGGAAAATTAGCTGGCCTTCCTCTGCGATACAAGTTTCCACCAAAGTTGAAGAAGCTAACTTTGTCGGACACATTGCTTGACTGGAAAGAGATGTCAATCTTGGGGATGTTGGATTACCTTGAGATCCTCAAGTTAAAAGATAATGCGTTCAAAGGAGAATGGTGGCAACCAGAAGACGGGGGTTTCCGGTCTCTAAGAGTTTTGCATGTTGGGAGGACAGATTTGGTCCACTGGCGTGCTTCGGCTCATCATTTCCCGAGGCTTAGACAACTGTTTCTTAGACACTGCACTCATCTACAAGAACTACCTGTAGCTTTTGCTGATATTTTGAGTCTTCAGCTAGTGGACTTGTTTTGTACTACTGCAGTAGCCGCTTCTATTGCTAGACGCATACAAGAGAAAAAAACACAATGTGATCAGAGCACAAGAGGCAACGTTGGATTTAAGCTCTCCATTTATCCTCCGGATCAGTGATGTCATCGTCATTCGTCACTGGTAACTTGACTCTTCTATCGTCTTCTCATCATTTTCGACGTGTTTCCACTTAAGCTAAATCCATCCCCTGCTACTTGTGATTCTGTTTTGCAGGTGAACACGTTGAAATGGTGTAACGCCAAGGCTGTGAACAAAGTACGTGCAAAATGTAATGAGCACAAACTTGATCTGAATAATAACTTTGTCGTATAATATTGCAAGTTAAGTTTCAGCTTGTAAGATGATATTTTGAACTCATTATTGGTGTGCAAATTAAGATTCGGACAATGTGGTCCATTCTTGTTTGGTGTACTTGTGTTTTAAGTTGGGTAAACTTTCACAGCAAGGATTGAAGCTAAGCTGTTGATAACAAAGATCTGTTTAAACTCAGGTAAATACTGTATCATTTTTGGAACTCGGTGTGACATTTTCGACGTAGGTACTTGAGAGAGGTGGCATACGTCCAATTAAGTTACTAGTTAACATAATAGTGTTCTATTTATGTACGTGTGTACCTCAGGTCCCGTATTTAGTCACGGGAGGTAATGTGCCATCGATTGCACCAATCGTGCTGGTGGAAATGAGAAGAAATAAGAAACAAAAATCCCAATGCGCTTTTTAGATGGGATTTTTCCTTTCTTTGCCGTTACTTTCTCCCCTGCCAAAGGGCGAAATTCCCTTGCTGTCACCTGAGACATGTTACTAGTTCTGGACACCCGAGTGAAAAGGTATATTATCTTAAGTACCAAACATGAATTTTACCCGTTCAAACTGGCTAGTTTCCAAGCAAATAAGTACTTAAACTAAGATCTGCAAAACATAGACAACTAGTTTCATCCTTATCATGGTTTGAACTTTGAAGGATAGTGTTGAAATACTCCAAGTGATATACTGATTTGTGACAGGTTTCTCTTGTAAGAGATTCAGATACTACTTTCACTCCTATACAATTTTACTTTTCTCTTGACCTGTAAAAGAAAACAATTAAGATTGTTGAATGCAATTAACATTGCTGACCAGAGTAAAAGAATGGAGTTTTGCATGACCTCAGAAAACAATTAAAGGCATTAACACCCATTAGTCAAAGATCTATTAAGTGTAAAGTTGCTTTCAACTCAACATTAATTAATACATAGTTTTCTATTGATTGCACCTGATTAATGAGCTTATAGACTATAAGCCAGAGAGTAAAGTACAAAAACAAGCACAATTATAGCATTACAAGACTGTACTAATTTCCATTTGGCATAAATCATTTTGACCACAATCAAAGCATATCTCTTTGCTCATTAGCCCTTAAACTATATAAATCACCAGAAATGTGACACTGCATGCCACAATCCAGCAATCAGTTCCATGGAGTTTCTTCACAGCAGTTCCTATCAAGAAAACATGCACTCAACAAACACGTATTCGCTGGACGAATTTAACGAAGTAGATGATGTTTTCTATAGTGAACTTAAAAGGCAAATCTTGCAACTAACAGCAGAAGATGATGGTGATGGTGATGTATCAAATGAAAACAGGAATCCGATCAAGGTTGTTGAAGGGAGAAAAGGTTTCACGAATAATGGTCCATGTATGCAACGCAGATGCTATTACAACTGGCACGGGAACGATGACCTTGCAGCACCTACATGGATGCTGAACTTGTGGAGAAGAGGCAATGGAACTGGTGTTTTCATACCACAGGCTGTGCACTGTAGGAGGAAAAACAGAACAAGTATGTGCCTTCGTTTATATGGTTAATATATCTGTTAATTTCTCTGATAGACATTGAATTCTTTCTTAGTCATGAACTTTTGGTTGCTACTAACAAGTTTACTGATTGAATATGGCTTGCAGGAAGGAACAAGAAAGAAAGAGAGACAACCTACAAGAGGACTCAAAGATGAACAGATTGTTGGATATCATACTTCATGTGTAATTAATATGCATTAGATTAGAAATTGATATAAATGGGGTAATTTTACATCTCTGTATACGTTCGAGCAATTAGATGCGACATAATTCTTTCAATTTCTATTACTGCTAAAGAGTGTTGCATGAAAAACTGATAGAAGACTAGATCACTCTGGTTTTTGTGCATGACATGCATATGCACATCTACACGAAATACGAAAACAAGTGACATTGCAATTTGCAAATTGAATTAAAATCAAGGAGTTAACATGATTCGATCTCTAGTACATATCATCTAGCACGATAATTAAAAAGTACAGTTCGCTAGGTTCGTATTCCGGATTACAATCTTGTTTACCTGCCCTACATATCTTCGGTGAATTTCACTGGCAAGTCCAGAAACAGATGAGCCTAGTGCCAGGTATCCTGAGCATATCAAGAAAAGCATGAAATCATGCCTTAGGCCGAGCCAACCATAAGGAACTCAGAGCTCTAAGCCTTGAATTGTAGCTGTTAATGGCAAGAAGAGCACGGGAGAATTGCTGGATGTTCAGTATTTGTTGAAGTTGTTGCAACGTTTGTTGTCTCAAAAGGTCAGCCTGTGAAAGAACTTTGGATCCTTAATCATTGGTCCATATGTCAGGCTTCAAACTAATAAGAACAGAACATTGTCAAACCTGATGAAGGAAATTCTCAAATGCGGTAAACTTGCTCATTGCAATCGCCATCTGTCCCATATATTCAGCAACATTACCAGAATTTTGATGACCAAGATAGCTGGACGAAAGTGTCTCAACAAGTGATTGTTGCAAAGCTTCCATTCCTTGTGACAAGGCATCCTCGGCTTCTTGGGAGGTGTGCTTTAAATTACCTATGCTCACTAATTGTTGCTCGGTTAAAGGCTCGATATGGCTTCCAATTATCTGTGATCCAAGAAAGTTGATCAGCTTGAAGACAATGTAAAGGATGCCCTAACATTGAAGATAAATGCGATGACGAATGTGAATTGTTAGATCGTGTACATTTAGAACCTCAGACGAACGAAATCCTCCCAGCCACAGGAAGCAGCGTTCAGCAGGAGTTTTCCACATGCCAGAAAGCATGTGAAACACATCTGACTTTGTACCTATGCTTTTTAGCCTAAAAATCTCATCGTAATGGGACATCACTGCGTCAACAAGAAGCCGCAGTGCACTATCACCAGAATGAGAACTAATCGCTGATCTTAGATCATGAATGAGGCGCTGATGTTCTTGAAGCCATCGGGCATAACCAATGTCGAAGGCCAAAGCTCCTAAAAATGTCATAACATTTCGTAAATTGGCAAAGAAGTATATGAAGAGCCAGAATATATCTTCTCAGGTTATCTGATACTTACCATTTCCATTAGTTGCATGAATCTGATCACGCGAACATCCAGATGCAACAAGCATACCCTGTCATATCAGAACAAGGTCTGCATCAATACCAAAAGCATATGCTATGTGAGCACAACACTCATCCAAGCATTAGAAGTTTTTGACATGCTTAATATTTTCCTCTAGATCGTTAGACATTAAGCATGACTAAAAATCAGCCAACTTGCACAGTTCAATTTAGCCTGTTGTTATTAACAAACACAGTAAAGGATTAATTCCTTAAATTTAGACATAGTAAGAAATCATCCTGAGTTTTAATACAACAAAACATTATACATATACATCAGAAAATTACCTGCCGTGCTCTTTTCAGTTCCTCCTCTAATGTTGCAAGCCTTAGCTGACTGTTCTCAAGTTGTTGAACGTGTGCCTATAAACATATAGAAAAGGTGAAATCTTAAATAGTTCGAATTATCTGTCTAGTTTCACACAAATAAATCTAGCGTTAATGTATATAACACCTGCAGATCCAGCATATGACTGCTTGACTCAAAAGATACAGATCAACTAAACATCCAATTACATCATAGAACAATATAAACTCTTTCAAGTCATCAAAACATACACGGAAAAAGTGATTCGCCAAAAGATACTGAACATATAGTATATATTCATAACGTCACTACATATATATAACGATGAGCGATTCACTATTTACTTTTTTTCTCATCCTGCTTTTCCTAGCAGCTTCACGATTCTGTGCCAATCGACGGAGTGCCTGGAAGAGATGCCAAGTCCCACAAGACACAAATTACACTCAGCAATCTAGTAATGACATTGTATACGAAATAGGAGTAAAACAGAGAGAGCCTGCACCTTCTGGTCTTCGACACTTCCTTTAGACTGACCAATCGAGTCCATAGCCACCAATCTTTCACGGTGAACTCCATGAGACTAAAATTTTGTACACAAATCAAAATCAACTATGTGTATAACAGTATATACATTGTACAAAAGACACCTAATTAATCAGGGAACATTGAGTCATTTAATTTCCAATAACATGCTAATTAAACATGAAAGACTAACGAAAGAGCAAAGATCGTAATAACGTTCCAAGTTAAGGACCTGGTTTTTGTCATCAGTATCTGTAGAAGTGTCAGTTTGCTGGCTATGATCATTAATACCAGAATAATCAAACTGGTAACTTCCCAAAATAACACTACCATCTCCATTGATCCCCTCCATTGGCTGGTTCAGAACAAATGCATCGGATTCCGTACCACCTCCTGCTGATAATCCTACATCAACTGTACTCATACTCTATATAGACAAAATCACAGAACAGAGAAAAAATTAGCACTGTAACTGTATAAACAATGTTGTCATTTATTTCAAAGAGTGGAAATAAACTAAGAAAAACTGTTTACTTACAGTTACAGTGTTAAGTCCACCAAACTGAAAGTTATTACCGGAGACAGAGGAAACATTGCTTGCCTTGGTGTCATTGTACATTGAGCCTACCAAATCAAGGGTGTGAAATACTACACTTATGTTCTTATCTTGACTCAAAAAAGAAAAAACAAGAATGGCAGAAAAACATTACTTGTGCTTAAATTAACAGCAATATTGTGTTGGAATACATTTCCAGGTGAAAGGTCAAGCTCTCCAAGATCCGAAAAGCCGCGTGTATTTCTAATGTCTTCGTCACCTCTACATAATCAAGACATTCGCACACATATGCTAGATGAAAACGAAATATTAACGGATATATAGATTGAGTAAATTTATTGTTACCAAGTGAAAAACAATAACCTGAGAAAAAATGGTGAGTTTGGGAGCCAAAAATTGTCAATATCAGATGGATATTCGGACCCATGCATTTCCCTTTCACACATTTTTACCTTGTCTCAGTGTACCTGGAAGAAGAAAATATAGCAGGCTGGTTAAACTGGGAAAAGTTTGAAGAGGTAATATTCAGGTTGCATTTTTACAGTCTTGTAATATCACTATTTATGGTTACCTAGTTCGGACACGTTCGTATTTTTTTAATTTTAATTATGTGAAAATACTCATTAGTTAGAGGGTATATGCAGCTGAAGTGTCCTTGTCAAATTAGCCGATTTTGTCTTGATTGGTAAATTGAGAGAACATACAACCAAAAAGTTAAGGCTTAAATTATCCAGAATGATTTCTGATATTTCTCCATCATCAAGGTGAAATTCTGCTAGGTCGGCCAGTAAAGAAGAAAAAGGAAGGAGATAGATCCTTTTTATCTGATTTTTTTTTTTTGGACAAGCCGGAAGATGATTCATTTTACACTTTAGTGCTCAGACATCTCGAGTGAGGTAGTTTAGATGCAGTAATAAAATAAAGTACCTTTGGATGCGGAAGTGAGCTCTATATAGATGTTGGTCAGGGACCAACCTCCGTAAAATTCAGGATCTTGTCTATTGTGATACACGGACGGATGAGCTTTAAGGGCTCGGTCTAAGCCCGCCCTAAAAGTCACTGGCCTCGGGTGAGAAATAATGCGGGGTCTCTAGGATTCTATTGCGTGGGCTCGGGCCCTTAATATCCCAGGCAGGACGCTTAAAGGGGATCCTTAGTGCTTGGCAAGTAAGCTGATTATTATTATTGATTGACAAGTAGTTCGAAGTGTTAATCGTTAAAGGTTGGACGCGCCGCTAGATTTCTTTATTAAAATCTTTTCTACGTTGTCCTACATTATTCATTTCACCTCTTTCATTTTCAGTTAATACAAACTTAAAAATTACTCCCCTAAATCTAGTCAAAAGCAAGTAAAAAAAACTTGAAAATTAAAGAAGAAAAAACAATACTCCCTCCGCCCCGCAGAACTTCATACATATGCCATTTTTAGCTGTCCCACAGAACTTCATACATTACCAAAAAAGGAAGATACCCCACACCCAACAAATAATAAATAATCTAAACTTTACATTCAAATTACACCTTTTGTCACTAAAAGTACACTTTTTCCCACATTTTCTATATTCTATCATTACTTTAACTTTTCGCATAAAACTCTGCGCTAACCCTAATGTATGAAGTTCTCTGGGACGGGGGAGTAATAATATTTCCCTCTCGGTGTTGTGATTCCATGGAGTACATTCTCTTTTATCTCCTCCAATCCTTAAATGATCATGCAGAGCCTGATAAGAAATTCAAAGTCGAGAAACTAGCGACCGGGAATTCATTTTTAATTGGATTTATACCGAGAAGTTTGCGTAATTAATTAATATATAGCGTTCTGTTTTCTGTACTATCATTTTCATAATCTTGTTATCCTTCCTTATGATAAAGTGATAACTTTGAGTTACTAATCTCATTTATTGGGGCACTAGACATAGTAGTGTAGGCGGCAGCAATGAAAAGGTGTCGTAGGCGTATGCGTATTTACTCCCACCAAACAGTAAGGACACTTTTCTGCCATGCCAACTGGTACAACAGATTTACGTGGTGACTTGCATTTTTTTTTGTTAATTGTACGCAAAAACCATTTAACATCAAATATTACAAAAAATAAATAAATAAATATTCAGCAGTCTGTTTTCTTCATCTGAAAACTTATTAATTTTATTTCAGTTCAGAGTTGTTCAGTTCCGCTTAGTTATTTTTTATACTATAGATAAATTCAGTTCAGTTCAATTATGTTCAGTTCAGTTCAGACGAAGAGAACAGAGACTTATTATAATGTTGTGACTCAGAGAATACTGAGTTAATATAATATTGTAATTCAGCGAGTTATAATTTAATATAGTGTAGCAACTCAGAGGGTTTCTGTTTGGATTAAAATTGTAAATGGGATACCGACCCTAATTGTTCATATTCTTCTATTTAAGTCCCTCCAGAGGAATTTCACAATTGATCCCCAATTTCATATTTGGCCGTATTTATACGTGGTTGGTCCCGTATTAAACCTTCGATGTCATGCCAAATCACCTCCATCTCACTCCGACTCACGACAAATCAGATCAAACAAAGCTTTGACTGGTAAAAAAGCTCATTTTGACAAAAAATAGTTTTCTGATAGAGAAAAAACAATTCACTCAAAGTGTTTATATAACTTATCTAGTAATGTATTATTAAAAATATTTATGTTGTTAATTAAAATGTCTATAGATATATTAATTAACAAGAAGGATATTTTATTTACAATACAAATCCGTCTTTTAGAAAGTTATGTAGAGACCGTCTCTTAATATGATAAAACCCTTAAATTCCTTCATTTTTATCGATCATACCCATCTCATCAGTAAAACAAGATTTTATAACTAGTTACTTGAGTTTCCCAACTGGAAAGAAGACACACGGCTACCCTTCTGATCAGACTGGATACCAATGAACTTCCTATCATTTCCTTCCAATGAATTTAGATGTTGATTATCATTAAGAACCAACCATATTCGACATATATGGTCTTGCTTTTTTTCCAGTTGCAGTGCAGGAGTGTGATGATTGGTGAATTATATGATATGGAAGTGGGTTGATTGGGTTTCTTCCTTGACTCACAGTAGTTCAATTTAGAATTTAGGGTTTTCAATTTCACAGGTAGGCTATAGAGTTCTTCGCGATTTTGGGTGGAATTGGAAATTGGGGGAATTTTTGGAGGTTTATATATTACGATTTTCACAAAGTCTCATAAGAAACGGTCTTTAGTTAATTTAACTAGAAACAGGACTGTTTTGCAATTTACCATTAAATTTTTAACCTATTTTCGCGGATCCTATCACGGATCTTCTCGCGGATCCGGGTCAGTACCGTTTTCATCACGGATCAGGTATATAAGGCTCTTTTCTTTCTTCCTTTTCAGCTAGTTTCTTCACTTGTTACTGTTCTCTCTCATTTTTTCTTATGTAACTACTCTTTAGGATTAGATCTTGCTGTTCTCCTGCTCAAATCTGTTAGAAACTTGTTTGTGAGTGTTTTGTTATAGTTATTGTTGTGTGATTTCGTCTGTTTTCCAGTTTTTGTGTTCTAGGGTTTTGTTCGAGTTTCTTGTTTTTGCGATTTTTTTTTTGTCTGAGGCGTAAATCGTGCTTGTATATTAATTGAACAATGTTTTCATTCAAAATCCGAACTCAATCATCAACTCAGATCTGAAAAAATAAAATATACAACGTTTTTAAATTCTTTTGCATATGTCTATGTTCTCAATAATATTGTCCATGTTCTCTAGATAATGTCATATGTTTTCATTCATAACCTGACAGTCATTTATGCTCTCATTTTTTTTAAATATTACCTTGCATTCTGTTTTTACTGTACTTTCCTATGTTTTTACGTATATGCACTATCTTCTCACCAATATATTCTATGTTCTCAGCAATATCAACTATGTTTGCGTATATGAACAATATATATTTTTTTTTGCAGTGTGATCCATGTTCTCTACCACTTAGGCTCTGTTTACCAGTAGCTTTTCAGCTCCATGAGATTTTTTTGACCATTGACTAATAAAAACTCAAGATTGAACGCCAGCTTTTAAATCACTAATTGGTGAAAAGCTAATTTGGTTAAGCTACTACCAAGTTAGTTTTTTTTAAAAAAAGAAGCTCCTTATCTTTTTCATTCCGAAAATATCCCTGACCCAAATTAGAAAAAAAAAAAAGAAGGAAAAACTACCCGTTTTTATTATTTATTATTCTCGACTTATATTTTATATTGTTGGATCATTTGTTATACATTTTGTGTACTTGTTTGCAACTAGCATAAGGATTAATGCATCCGCATCTCTTTAAAATGCATACATGTAGTACACATATTTTACTGATTTTTTCATTACTAAGTTAAAATGCTCAACGAATATTTTTTTCAACTTCTGATAATTTTGATGATGTTATTAAAGTGGCGATGTAAAGTACATTGAATATATATTAGAATAATTGGACAAAATGTGATGTACTATTATTTAAAAAACTATAGACTAATAATACGATGAGAAAGGTTAAAGAAAATAAAAATAAGAGTAATGCACTTTTATGTCATTTTACAAAATACCATCTAGCTTATCAGCTAATTTGCTAAACACCTACATTTAAAATCAGCCAGCTACCAGCTAGTTAATCATCTCCCCAATCAGCTAGCTTATGCTTACCTAACCAGCTACCAGCTAGTTAATCAGCTACCAGCTGGCTTTTCAGCTAGTTTTGCTAAACAAAGCCTTAACCTATATGACTGAGAATATGAAATTCTTTTTTGTTAACATCTGATTTTTCTGTGTCACGTTCTTATAATATTTTGATGAGAAAATATTTGAATTGTCCGGTAACATGAGATATATGATTGAGAACATAGAATAATATAATTGGTAACATAGGGCTTTTTCCTTTGTGTCAATATAATCTTGTGTTTTGGTATCATGGATTAGTATGTTGAAAACATGGATGTAATGGTTGAGAACATATCTGAGTATCTAAGCAACATAGAACATGGTTGTAAATGTATAGAACATGGATGAATATGTCGAGATCATGAATAAATATGTTGAGATCATGGATTAATAAATAACATGCCTTTGAAATATTCAAACTCCATGTAGAGAACATGTAATCACTACAAGAAATCCCCCGTTTAGCGACGGGGATAGCGACGGAACAAATTCATTGCTAACCTAGCGACGGATTTGAGACGGATTGAGCGAATTCACTCAATCCGTCGCTAATCCGTCGTTATTTAGGGACATATATTATATCTGTCCCTAAATAAGTTGACCAAAATTAAAAAAAGAAAAATAAATAAAAATAAATCGATTTTAGCGACGGATAGCGATCCGTCGCTAAAATGGATATAGAAACGGAGCAGAACCCCTTTCTTCTCCATTTCCGTTTCTGCTTCTTCTTTCTTCCTCCTTTCTTCTTCATTTCGCCATTTCCAATTTCCGACCAAAACTCCACCATTCCGGCCAATTTTGGAGTCTTCTCGAAGCTCGTGGGACAAGGAGCTCGGGTGGTCAATCAATTTCATCTTTTTTCAGCTTAATCGAAGGTATTTTGGCTAAAACCCTTACTTTGCCAAATTTGGGGATTTTGTTAATTTCGACTAATTTGAGCAATTACATGTTTATTATAAGTATGTAGTAGTTAGTTTAGCTTATATTACGTAGTGTGTTACCTTTGAGATGTGCAATTGATATATTAATTGTGAATTTGGATTTTTAGTATAATGTTAGGATGTTTGTAAGTATGTAGGGATTTTAATTTGATATTTTCGTATATATAGTAGGATTAGGAAGATTTAGTTGAGTGTTTTGAAACCCTTGCTTGTTGACAAATTTGGGAATTTTGTTAATTTCGACTAATTTGATCAATTGTATGTTTATGGGAACTATAGTATACTAGCTAGTTAACTTTGTGCAATTGATATATTGATTGTGAATTTGGATTGTTAATTAGTATAATGTTAGGATGTTTGTTAGTACGTAGTACTTTTGATTTGATAAATTCGTATATGCACTAGATTATGAAGATTTAATTATGTGTCAAATGTATATGTTTTACATGCCTATTCATGTATTCTTTACTAACACATTTTTTCCTGTAATTTCTTATATGCTCTTGCAGATGCCACGCCAAAGGAAGTCCACATACCTTCCTCCCGGGTGTAGGGGTCCATCGAGTTCTGGTGCGGGCAGTACACCAGCGAGTGGAGCTACTAGTCCTATGGTCGGCTATGATATTGGTGGGAGCAGCAGCCAGTCTGAGGTTCCTGAGACTCCACCGGCCTTTACGTCACATGCTCCTGGTGACTACCCCTCTGACGGGTGTCCCTATCTCACGTTGACAGACGGTGCTACATTTCAGGGGAAGCTGGTGTTGTTCCCCAACGGTAAGAACAAGTAAGTATTTTGCATTTGTAGAACATAACTTAAGATAAATATATGTTACATGATTTTACTAATGAATATTCGTTTCTTTTTTGTCTCATTGATAATAGGTTTTGGCCACCAGCTGCTTCGGATAAACTCGGCAAAATCTTTAGGGGCAGGAGGGAGATGCCGGGACATGGAGGCGAGAAGTGGACAAACATCTCGGACCGGATGAAGCACTTTTACTTTGATGAGTTGCGTGTAAGCTTAAATTTTACAATGAATGCTTTATTTGTTCTTTTAACCGTTGTGTTAATGTGTGTGGTATGTTAGCCACTATATCTGTGGGTGGTATGTTAGCCACTGAACTTGGGTGATATGTTAGTCACCATTGTGTTAGTCAATTTTAGTACAATTTGAGTGGTATGTTAGCCACTAAGCTTGGTTTGATATGTTAGTCACCATTCATGAACTTGTTGTGTCATTTGAGTGGTATGTTAGCCACTAAACTTGGGTAATATGTTAGTCACCATTGTGTTAGTCAATTTTAGGACAATTTGAGTGGTATGTTAGCCACTAAACTTGGTTTGATATGTTAGTTACCATTCATGAACTTGTTATGCCATTTGAGTGGTATGTTAGCCACAAAACTTGGGTGATATGTTGTGTTTATTCATGAACTTATTGCACACAATTTGAGTGGTATGTTAACCACTAAACTTGGTGTTATATTTAAATTGTTATCTTTCTTTAAACTGGTGTAATTTTTACTTTGTATCCTACTACATTCCCAATGCCCTGGTGCCTCAATTGTACTGTTTTCGAGACTTTCGGATCAGACATCTATAGGAAAATAGTTCACCAAATGAAGGAGACACGCAGACAACTGATAAGCTCAAATTATACTCTAAAAAGAAATTAGAGATAAAGCTTTAGTTGTAGACTAAAGCCTAACTCGTGATCGATCTCTAGGGAATTAATCAAGCTACGTAGCAGTGAGAGTAAACAAATACTTGCCAGTAACAGTTTGATTGATGTTTTTCTGTATACTTCTAACTAGATTAATTAAAGCTAAGATTACGATTAACAATGAGAGAAAGATGAATACAGTAGTAAGATCCAATTATGCTAATTTGAACTAGGGATACCACTCATATTTGTCACACGGTTAATGTACAGTAAATCAATCAATTCGATTCAACCAATTGTTCTTAGAAAATATTATACTGGAGAAATCATGAGTCGTCAATTCACGATCCTTAAACATGAACAATTTAGAGAATTTAATACGGACTTATCGAATTGAAGGTTTTTACAAAGATTTTATACGAGACTAACCTATATGAGTGATTTGATAAACCCTAGAACGAATATGCATAATATTCACATACTACTGTATTCAAAGGTGTTTAGCTATCTCATAATGGATGATTGCATACAGAGATTCATGGTAAAAATCATACGAAACATAGATGATAAACTCGCATGCTAACATACAATTCAATCGATAAGACAAAGAACGAATTGTAAAGAAGAAAGCAATGGAGAAATCAATACCAATAATCTTGATGAATAAAATCAATCGAGTAACCAAGCTTCAAAGATGTCTCAATGTCAATGTCTCAATCTAGGAGCTTTTCCTATGCATATCTAGGGTAAAAGAAGTATGAAAGAAAAAATTAAAAATCTAATCTAATTAAGGAAAACAAATTCTGGACTTGCGCGTCTCGCCGCGGCGGATTGAATTCCTCGCCGCGGCGAGCGTCTTCCTTCAAAACAGGGGAGCCAATCGCAAAATCTCGCTGCGGCGGCCCAATTGCCTCGCCGCGGCGAGCCTTCTTTATCGCAATATATATATAGCCTTTGCATAATCTCGCCGCGGCGAGCAAGGTGCTCTGCCGCGGCGAGCTTCAATCTTCAAATCAGAGGCTCCATTCGCAAAATCTCGCCGCGGCGGACCAATTCCTTCTCCGCGGCGAGTCTTCTTTAATCACAGAAGATGATCATTCGCTAAATCTCGCCATGGATCGATTTTCGCCAAGTAGCCTTCTTTCAATTTCCAAGCTCGTAAAATCTCGCTATGGCGATGAATCTCGCCATGTAGCCATGCTAACCAACTTGTTCGATTTCTGCAAAAAGTAAACAAAACACCAAAGCGTAAAAACGAACTAAAAAGACTATAAAACTAAAGACAAATATTCACAAAGACTGCTAAAAAGGACCAAATGAGACGTTAGAATATTGTCTCATCAAAATCCCCAAACCGAACCTTTACTCGTCCCCGAGCAAACAAACAAATTAAAGACAAACTAGACTTAGACTACGACATATAATAACAGACAAACGAGTCAATCTTCCAAGTGACCAAACTTTACCATTGTAAGCTTTAAATTCACAAGATGCAAAAGGTTTGCACTCAACTGACATTGACAGAAATAGTGCACAAAAAATCCCGCAAGAGAGTTTTTCAAATAAATAACACTTAAGTCTAACTCTCCAATCCCTCGCAAGGAAATCCTACACTATTCTCTCTCACACTCTGGAAGTGTCCAGTGGGTTAAACACTCAAGAACAATAAGAGAAAAGGAAGGTAACTTTCGTCACAAAGGTGCCTCAAATACCTCATGCAATGTACTCAATTAGCTAAGTCAGAAGTGACTTTTTCCTTGCGTATAGCAGCTTGCCAAGACATACAACCAACTTCCATAAACCAAATATTTGCATCAAATGAATTAAATTCTAATCAATTTGGCCACTATGGACTCTTTTAGTCTCACTTTTTTGGTAGTGTATGTTTTACCGAAGTCCGCACTTTTGTGCGTGTTAGTTTGGTATACGTGCCATCAACCCTCACGGACATATGACTTTTTAGGACCACGCCGGTATATAGGTAGTATTTGAAACACGCCCAACACGACTAGGTGATGACAAGCACCATAGATACAGTCCGAGACAATTCAACTAATCAGGGGGAATACATATTACTAGATTTGAACAATAACATCATAACGCAATAGATTTCTTCTCCCCAAACCGGTTCTTCGCAATGCACTGGCTTTCCACAAAATGAAACATGAAGAGCATGCCGTTCGTCATACTTAACTTAACTGAGTACACATGAGAATGAAAAGGCGCAAACAAGAGGGTTTGCACTTCCCGAAAGGATCACACAAGCGCCGGTACAATATTTTTTCATCGGCTTAAAGTTTCTCACCGGCTTTTTGGACTAAAGAGTTAAACAAACTTGCTATTTACAGGAAAAACAACTTACGAGATCTTAAGTCCACTACACTACTAAGCTGAGAATCGTGCAAAATGTAAGCAACAAGCAGATTTAACAATCACAATCGAAGTTTTCGTAACTTGGAAGAATGACTCACGAAAGACTCTAGAGAAGAAAAGAAAAATGACCAAAACAAACAGAAAGTAAAGGACGAAAGACTCTAGAGACTCAGAAAATAGAGAAAATGCAGACAAGACACTAGAGACACTACAAGAATCCATCCGTAACGGGACGGAAAGGGGCGACGGATTTTATCCGTCCGTCGCCCCTGTAGCGACGGATCGCTACTTGGGGCGACGGATTCTATCCGTCGCCATGCTTTGATAAGAAAGGTTGTCAGAAGCGACGGATAAAATTATCCGTCATTCTGAAGGCCAAAATTTTAAAAAAAAAAAAAAAAAAATTTAGCGACGGATAGATTTATCCGTCGCTACAAGGCCCGAAAAAAAAAAAAAAAAAAATTATCTATCCGTCGCTAAAAACCTAAAAAAAATATAATATATCTCCTCCACCACCTCCTTTTCTCCACTACTTCTCCTCTCCTCCCACCACCACCTTTCTCCTCCCACCACCACCATCCTCCACCACCACCATCTCCTCCCACCACCACCATCCTCCACCACCACCATCTCCTCCCACCACCACCATCCTCCACCACCACCATCTCCTCCACCACCTTTCTCCTCCCACCACCACCATCCTCCACCACCACCATCTCCTCCACCACCTCCTTTCCTCCACCACCATCTCACCACCACCACCACCACCTCTCTCCTCCCACCACCACCACCCTGCCACCACCACCATCTCCTCCACCACCTCCTTTCCTCCACCATCCTCCTCCACCACCATCTCCACCACCACCACCTCTCTACTCCCACCACCACCGCACCACCACCCTGCCACCACCACCATCTCCTCCACCACCACCACCCTGCCACCACCACCATCTCCTCCACCACCACCACCACCCTTCCACCACCACCACCTCCCACCACCACCTGCACCACACCCACCGCACCACCACTGCCACCACCGCCACCATCGCCGGATTAATCCGTGATCTGAATATAAAATTCAGATACGATTTTATTTTTTTAAAAAAAATGGGGCTGACAGATCTATCCGTCGCCCCATAATCATTTTTTTTTAAAAAAGGTCAATCCGTCGTCCAATCCGCTAATCGACGACGGATTTTTATCCGTCGCCACCTCCGTGGGCGACGATTTTTATCCGTCGCCAGAGGCGGACGGATGGCTATCAGCGACGGATCTATCCGTCGCTACAGCCCAGATTTTTTGTAGTGAGAGCACATTCCCCTCCCCAAACCTAAACTCAAGCATGTCCTCAAGCATAGAGTAAAGAAGAAAAAAGAATGGGGTTAACAGTGACTTGCCTGTGATGTACAGTTTAGAGTCATGTACTGGACTCGGAGAGTTCGACCACTTCTTCCGGTCGCTCAATGTACCCTTGAAAGTATGGTTTAACTCGCTGCCCATTGACTTGAAGGTGGAACCGTCAGCGGAATTCAAGAGTTCGACAGCACCATGTGGTGCCACATGAATTATCGTGTAGTTGACCAATCCTTACGATTTGGTTTTACGACCCTTGTGAGAATGCTCTTGATTTGCCTATTGCTGACTTCCACTTGACCAGAAGTTTGTGGGTGGTATGTAGTTGCGACACTGTGTTGCACTCCATACTTCACAAGCAGGTTCGCAAATGAACGGTTAATAAAATGAGATCCGCCATCGCTAATGATTGCTCTGGGTGTACCAAACCTGCTGAAAATATTCTTGGACAAGAAAGAGAGCACAACTTTGGAATCGTTAGTTCTGGTGGAAATAGCCTCCACCCACTTAGTCACATAGTCCACAGCAACAAGAATATATTCATTACCATTATTTTTGGGAAAGGGTCCCATAAAGTCAATACCCCACACATCAAAGGGTTCTACCACAAGATTGTTGGTCAAAGGCATCTCATTATGCTTGCTAATGTTACCACTATGCTGACATGCATCACAACTAGCACAAAACTTATGAGCATCTTTAAACAGAGAGGGCCAAAAGAAACCTGATTGAAGAACCTTCAGAGCGGTTTTCTTCCCGCTGTAGTGCCCTCCACACTGCATGGTATGACAAAAGGTGAGAACACTGCCTACTTCACTCTCTGGAATGCAGCGCCGTAGGATGCCATCAGCTCCCTCCTTGAAAAGGTGGGGGGTCATCCCAAAAGTAGCCATTGGTTCGGAGCGCAAAGTTCCTTCTTTCCTGCGAAGACATGTTAGCGGGGAAAACACCTGCAACAAGAAAATTCTCAATATCTGCAAACCAAGGCTCTAAGCTAACATAGAATAGATGCTCATCAGGTAGGTCATCGGGAATAGGTGGAGAAGGGGAGATTGTCTTAGGATCAAGCCTAGATAAATGGCCAGCAACAAGATTATCTTTACCACACTTATCAACTATTTCGCAATTGAACTCCTGTAACATCAAAACCCACCGAATGAGGCGCGGCTTAGAATCACTCTTGGCCATGAGGTGGCAGATCACAGCGTGATCCGTGTGGATGATCACTTTGAACCCTTTCAAATACGAACGGAATTTATCCAATGCGAAAAGAACAACTAAGAATTCTTTCTCAGTTGTGGTGTAGTTAACCTGTGCAGGGTTAAGTGTCTTGCTGGCATAGTAAATCACATGAAAATGTCCATTTATCCTTTGTCCTAAAACAACACCTAAAGCGAAATCAGAAGCATCGCACATAATCTCAAAGGGTAAGGACCAGTTAGGGGCAACAACAATGGGAGCAGAAACAAGCTGCTCTTTCAAGATGTTAAAAGCCTGCATGCATTCATCATTGAAAACAAAAGGCACATCTTTCATAAGCAAGTTGCTCAAACACTTAGCAATTTTCGAAAAGTCGTTAATGAATCTCCTATGAAAACCAACATGCCCAAGAAAAGATTGCATCTCTTTCACACAAGTGGGAGGGGGAAGTTTAACAATCACGTCAAGCTTTGCTCTATCAACTTCTATCCCACGTTTTGAGACTACATGTCCTAAGACAATTCCTTCTCTAACCGTAAAGTGACTTTTTTCCCAGCTAAGAGTTAAGTTACACTCAATGCAGCGTTTAAGCACTTTATCAAGTTTATGTAAGCAATCAGCAAAAGAATCTCCAAAAAGAGAGAAGTCATCCATGAAGACCTCTATAAAATCCTGCACCATGCCAGAAAATATAGAAAGCATGCATCTTTGAAAAGTAGCAGGAGCGTTGCACAGTCCGAAAGGCATTCGGCGATAGGCAAAAGTCCCATAGGGACAAGTAAATGTCGTCTTCTCCTGATCCTCCTGAGCAATGGGTATTTGGTAGAAACCTGAAAGACCATCCAAAAAATAATAGAACTCTCGCCCAGCAAGGCGGTTAAGCATCTCATCAATGAATGGCATAGGGAAGTGGTCTTTCTTAGTGGTTGCGTTTAGTTTCCTGTAGTCAATGCACACACGCCACCCAGTGGTTTTTCTTACCGGGACCTCTATGCCCTTCTCATTTGTTTCGACAGTCACCCCCAACTTCTTAGGAACTACATGCACAGGACTCACCCATCCACTATCAGCTATGGGGTAAATTATGTCGTGCTCAAGCATCTTGAGGATCTCAGTTTTCACTACATCTTGCATGACAGGATTAAGCCTGCGCTGGGGTTGCCTAACAGGTTTAGCATCATCTTCTAAACTTATCCTGTGTGTGCAACATGTTGCGCTAATGCCCTTAATGTCTCCAATTCCCCATCCTATGGCTGCAGAATTCTCCTTAAGAAGCTCAACAAGTTGGTTCTCTTCTTCCTTTTGCAATTTCGAAGAGATTATCACAGGTTTGGACCGATTTTCACCAAGGAAAGCATACTTAAGGTGGGATGGGAGTTCCTTAAGGTCAGGCCTAGGGGTTCGATTTCCCCAGTAGTGCTACTGAGGGAGTCGAATTCACCTAATGGTTCACTAGGGGGATTAAGTTCACCTGCCGGTTCAGTTTCAGCTGAATCTAAAGTACAGATTAGCTCATGACTTTCCTCACTCACAATTCCCTTATCTGGATCTAGTGTCAAAGCGGACTCTAACTTATCGCTAGCAATATCATCAAGCAAAGCAGTATATACATAGTCATCAATGATGCAATGAAATTCTTTGGTAATCTCATGTTCAGTTTCACAATCTGTAACATAATAGGCATTAGAGTTACTCATGGACGGATCGCGTCTGTCGATTCGATTGCCTCCGATATCCATCGCTATCTTCCCTTCTGCAACATCGACTTTAAGTTTGACAGTTTTCATGAACGGCCTTCCCATCAAAATCACATGGTTTCTGCTGCTGGTTGCTGCATGCTGGGAGGTAGAACTACAAAATCTGCTGGTACCAAGTATGTGTCAACCTTGAACAAAGCATCCCGTATAATACCAAGTGGTCGCTGGATACTACAATCAGCCATCTGCAAATTCATATTCACAGGTTCCAACTTCCCCAAACCGAGCCCCTGATAAAGGTCATGGGTAATAAGATTAATGCTCGCTCCCAAGTTGAGCATACCTTTCACTACCTTCCCATTCTCCATTTGTATATCAATCACGAAACTCCCTGGGTCTTGTTGTTTCACTGGTAATCCGATCACAGAATTTGCTGTTTCTGGAAGAATCAGCTTTTCAGTAGACGAAAGCTTCTTATTATTAGCATTTAGGTCCTTAAAGAACTTAGCATAGGAGGGGACATTATTGATAAGCTCCAGCAGTGGCATGTTCACGTTAACTTTCGAAAGCATTGCTAGAATAGATTTGAACTTACTGTCGTCTTTTAGCTTCTTAACTCTCCCAGAGTATGGTAATAGCTTGGGAACTGGTGGTCCGGGGGGGGGGGGGGGGGTGGGGTTATTAGATTTATGTAGAACCTCAGTGCTACTTCTTGGGTCCTCAATAATCTCCTCAGCTTCCTCCTCAGTAACGTCGATAGCTGGTGTAGGTGGAGTTTTCGGTTTAGTCATCATATCTGGCTTCTCAACAACCTTACCACTATGCAGTACTGTAGTTGCTTGAAACTCCTCTTCCAATTCATCTTCATCCCCTAAAGTTAGCCAAACTATCTGCTAAGTCCTCTATTATGCTCATCATCCCTTCAATCTGCTGTCCTGTTCTCTCTTGCCCCTTCATAACAACTTGCATAAATTTTTCATCATGGGCAATCAAGGCCACCAATGTGCTTTCGCTAAATGAGCTGCTCTTCGGTAAAATATTTGCACTATTCACCATTTCCGGAGCTGGTCCCCCTGCACTCTGTCGCAATTCATTGGTAATCCTATCAATATCCTCAGCATATAACAGTTCAGGCTCCTTGATCTCGATAGGATTCTTTTTTATCTCCCAAGATTAATGCATGGTTTGCCATGTCTTCAAAAAACCGTCCTCATCTCCATAGGTGTCTTGTTCAAAATACCACCACCACTCACTTCTACCACAGTCTGGTGTTCTACATTCAATCCTTCATAGAAGGTGCTCATAAGTACCTGCTCAGAAAATCCATGGTGTGGGCATGATCCTATCATTCCAAGGTATCTTTCCCACGCAACATCAAAACGTTTCCCTTTTTGCTGACTAAACTTAGATATTTCTTTTCGAAGCTTCACCGTCTTTGAGTGTAGGAAGAACCTTTTGTAGAAGGCCTTGAGAATATCCCCCCAAGAAGTAAGCGATCCTGGGGCAATTCTCCATAACCAATCCTTGGCATTACCCTTCATCACGAGGGGAAATAACCTGTTCTTCCTCCAACCCTCGGTTAGATAAGTTCCTGACTGCATATTCAAAATGTTGGATGAACTGGAGGGAATCCTGCTCAGGGTTTCCGAAAAACACAGGTAGTGTATGCCTCAAATCACCTTCCAGTTCATATTTCTTTGATGCTTCGTCGATCACAATAGCAGGTCCAGCTACCCTTGCAGAGGGTGCGTAGTAGCTGGAAAGGGACTCCATTCCTGGATCTCAACAACAGTAACTCAACAAATGCTTAGTTTCTGTTAGTCCAAGTAAAATGAAATCACGACAAGTAACCACCGGCTCTCAGCGCTACAATAGGAATTAATTCCCCAACAGCGGCGCCAAATTTGATAAGCTCAAATTATACTCTAAAAAGCAATTAGAGATAAAGCTGTAGTTGTAGACTAAAGCCTAACTCGTGATCGATCTCTAGGGAATTAATCAAGCTACGTAGCAGTGAGAGTAAACAGATACTTGCCAGTAACAGTTTGATTGATGTTTTTTTTGTATACTTCTAACTAGATTAATTAAAGCTAAGATTACGATTAACAATGAGAGAAATATGAATAAAGTAGCAAGATCCAATTATACTAATTCGAACTAGGGATACCACTCATATTTGTCACACGGTTGTTGTACAGTAAATCAATCAATTCGATTCAACCAATTGTTCTTAGAAAATATTATACTGGAGAAATCGTGAGTCGTCAATTCACGATCCTTAAACATGAACAATTTAGAGAATTTAATACGGACTTATCGAATTGAAGGTTTTTACGAAGATTTTATACGAGACTAACCTATATGAGTGATTTGATAAACCCTAGAACGAATATGCATAATCTTCACATACTACTGTATTCAAAGGTGTTTAGCTACTCATAATGGATGATTGCATACATAGATTCATGGTAAAATCATATGAAACATAGATGATAAACTCGCATGCAATAACATACAATTCAATCGATAAGACAAAGAACGAATTGTAAATAAGAAAGCAATGGAGAAATCAATACCAATAATCTTGATGAATAAAATCAATCGAGTAACAAAGCTCCAAAGATGTCTCAATGTCAATGTCTCAATCTAGGAGCTTTTCCTATGCATATCTAGGGTAAAAGAAGTATGAAAGAAAAAATCAAAAATCTAATCTAATTAAGGAAAACAAATTCTGGACTTGCGCGTCTCGCCGCGGCGGATTGAATTCCTCGCCGCGGCGAGCGTCTTCCTTCAAAACAGGGGAGCCAATCGCAAAATCTCGTCGCGGCGGCCCAATTGCCTCGCCGCGGTGAGCCTTCTTTATCGCAATATATATAGCCTTCACATAAAATCGCCGCGGCGAGCAAGGTGCTTCGCCGCGGCGAGCTTCAATCTTCAAATCAGAGGCTCCATTCGCAAAATCTCGCCGCGGCGGACCAATTCCTTCGCCGCGGCGAGTCTCCTTTAATCACAGAAGATGATCATTCGCTAAATCTCGCCACGGCGGACTGATTTCCTCGCCGCGGTGAGCCTTCTTTCAATTTCCAGTTGCAAGCTCGTAAAATCACGCCGCGGCGAGCCATGCTAACCAACTTGTTCGATTTCTGCAAAGAGTAAACAAAACACCAAAGCGTAAAAATGAACTAAAAAGACTATAAAACTAAAGACAAAGATTCACAAAGACTGCTAAAAAGGGCCAAATGAGACGTTAGAATATTATCTCATCAACAACCAACTTGGGTGGGGGATGAGGAGTGGGCACTTTGGGAGGAGTACTGGAAGGATCCCTTTGTCCAGGATCAAGCTTTCAAGAACAGACAAAACCGTTTGACTGAGCCGCGAGATGGTACGGGCACTGCCAGACATCATTATGGGTCGCGAGCTGTTGTTACAGATCACGTGATGGAGGTTAGTAAATATGTTGTTTATGACTTGGAATAGGATACATAACATATTTTTTACTTTCATTTCAATCAACTAACTACTTGTTTGCACATATGTTTTTTAGGCCAATAGAGGACATCCGAAGAGTGCTCTATACCACTTCAAGAAGGCTAAGCTGAAGAATGGCATTTTGACTGACGTGAGGGCCGAGCGTATTGCGGTACGTTTCTTTCTTATGGATAACATTTGTATTTGTGTATTTATAAGTGATTCCTAAAATTGCATCTCATTTCGTATGCACTTTACTATTGCAAAGTGAGGTGGAGAGGAGGAAGGATGAGAGGATGATCGACGGTCATGAGCTGTCAATTGAAGAGCAAGACCAGATCTTCTTTGACGTCAACCCAGTGGACAGCAAGGGTCGAACATACAGATTGGGAAGTTTGGGCCCTGCTATGAGTTCTAGTAGCTTCTCAGTGTCCCAGGGAGGATCACGATCTAATGTTTTCACACAGGACCAGGTTCATGAGATGATGACTCCTCTCCACGAGGAAATAGCTGCGACCAAGGCAGCTTACCAGCAAGTGCTTGAGGAACAGGCTCGTATGGCTCAGCGGATGGACGCTTTGACCCAGATGTTCAGCACTTCTTCCCAGTACCACCCACCGCCTCCTCCCCATTCTTAGTTACATCAGACTTATGTTGTTTATGCTACATACTTTGACACTATCTCATCTTCTAGCTACTTCTGTTTTGCATACTTTAGACTTCGGTATGGATAATTTATATTCGTCGAATATTTGATAATGCAATTTATCTACGTTTGGATAATTAATGCACTTTAATTGTTTCGGGTATATTATGTATGATTATATTATGTGAAAAAACAGGTGAAATGTGAAACAGGATTTTAAAATACAAAAAAAAAAAAAAATTAAAAACAGTAAATTTAGCGATGGAATTAAATCCGTCGCTAAATTCACGAATTAAGGGCAAATTAGCCCATGGAATTTAGCGACGGAATTAATTCCGTCGTTAAATCTCACACGAATTAGGGCGACCTAATGGTGGGATTTAGCGACGGATTAATATCTGTCGCTAAATTCCGTAACTAATTGGCGACGGAGGATAAGTAATCCGTCGCCAGTTCGTCGTTATTTGGCGACGGAGTACTTATCCGTCGCCAAAAAATTTGTGATGCATGGTTTTGGGACGGGGGAGTGATCCGTCGCTACGGATTTAACGACGGATCGGTCCTGTTTTAGCGACGGATAGTTCCGTCGCTAAAACAGGATTTTTTTTGTAGTGAATATACTGTACATAAGATTTTCATGTTGACGAAGCAATTACTACACGATAATCATGGGGTATGAACAGATTTGATTGAGAGCATATGTGATTTTGTTGAGAATAAATGTGATTTGGTAAACAATATTAGTCCATGTTCTCAACATAATCGTCCATGTTATCAACAAATTAATCCATGAACTCAACAATATTCAAAGACCCTGAACTCAACAGATTCAAAAACCATAAAAATGATCCGAAAAACAAGATTATATTCAAACAGAACCTAGATTATTCACAACATATAAAATCATGATCCAAAAAATAATATTCTATTCAAAACGGAACATATATCATTCAATTACATGTTCTACTACTGTTCATACATCCGCCAAAAAAAGAACATATAACGCTATTTTTTTATATGTTCTTTTGTCTCTTTTTAAGCCTCTTCTTGATCTCTATCTACATAATTTCAGGTTCCTCATCTCTTTTTGCTCATCTCTTGCATTTACTCAACATTCTTCTTCTTCTTCTTCTTCTTCTTCTTCTTCTTCAAGTTGATGAATTTAGTAACCTAATCCTTATGAAAATATGATTACACCTTGTAATTGCATAAATAACAACATCAATGAGCAACTATTTCATATCAGTCATAGTATATATTGTTGAGAACATATGGTATATTGGTGAAAAGATAGTACATATACGTATAGTAAATACAGTAAATAACAAAATTCAACATAATATTGTCAAAAAACAGATCATAAAACGTTTGTCAGGTTTTGAATGAAAACATAGGACTTGTTCCAGAGAACATATGTATTATTCTTGAAAACATAGCACATACATGAAAGAATATAGAAACGTTGTATACACAAAACGACTGTCAGGTTTTGAATGGAAACATAGGACATGTTCCAGAGAACATAGGTAATATTCTTGAAACATACCACATACAAGAAAGAACATAGAAACGTTGTATACCATTTTCTCAGGTCTAAGTTGATGATTGAGGTCAGATCTTGAATGAAAACACCGTCCGATCCTTATGCAAGCATGATTACACCTTACAAATGCAACAACAACAACAACAACAACAACAACAACAACAAACATCAATGAACAAATATTTCATAGGAAACATAGAAGATATTGTTGAGAACATAGGGTATATTTGTGAGAAGATAGTTCATATACGTAAAAACATAGAAAATACAATAAAAAATAGAATTCAAAATAATATGTCAAAAAACAGAGCACAAAATGACTGTCAGGTTTTTAATGAAAACATAGGACATATTCCAGTGAACATAAGTAATATTCTTGAGAACATAGCACATACATGAACGAACATAGAAATGTTGTATACCTTATTTTTTCAAACCCGAGTTGATGATTGAGGTCGGATATTGATTAAAAACAATGTCTGATCCTTATGCAAGTATGATTACACCTTGTGAATGCATAAATAACAACAACATCAATGAACAACTATTTCATAGCAAACATATTAGATATTGTTGAAAACATAGGGTATATTTGTGAGAAGATAGTACATATACGTAAAAACATAAGAAAATACAGTAACAAACAGAATACAACAAAATATGTCGAATAGCATATCACAAAATGATTGTCAGGTTTTGAATGGAAACATAGGATATGTTCCAGAGAACATAAGTAATATTCTTGAGAACATAGCACATCCATGAAAGAATATAGAAACGTTGTATACACAAAACGACTGTCAGGTTTTGAATGGGAATACAGGACATGTTCCAGAGAACATAGGTAATATTCTTGAGAACATAGCACATACATGGAAAGAACATAGAAATGTTGTATACCTTTTTCTCAGGTCTGATTTGATGATTGAGGTCAGATCTTGAATGAAAACACCGTTCGATCCTTATGCAAACATGATTACACTTTGTGAATGCATAAACAACAACAACATCAATGAGCAATATTTCATAGCAAACATAAAAGATATTTTTGAGAACATAGGGTATATTTGTGAGAAGATAGTTCATATACTAAAAACATAGAAAATACAATAAAAAAACAAAATTCAAAATAATATGTCGAAAAACAGAGCACAAAACGACTGTCAGGTTTTTAATGAAAACATAGGACATATTTCCGAGAACATAAGTTATATTCTTGAGAACATTGCACATACAAGAACGAACATAGAAACGTTGTATACCTTATTTTTTCAAACCTGGAGTTGATGATTGAGGTCGGATTTTGATTAAAAACAATGTCTGATCCTTAAGCAAGCATGATTACACCATGTGAATGCATAAACAACAACAACATCAATGAGCAACTATTTCATAGCAAACATATTAGATATTGTTGAGAACATAGAGTATATTGGTGAGAAGATAGTACATATACTTAAAAACATAGGAAAATACAGTAACAAACAAAATACCAAAAATATGTCGAAAAACATAGCACAAAATGACTGCCAGGTTTTGAATGAAAACATAGGACATATTGCAGAGAACATATGTAATATTCTTGAGAACATAGCACATACATGAATGAACATAGAAACGTTAGGTTTTCTACCGTCAGTCAAGGTGTTGCCCTGACTATTGTCAGTCAATGTATCGACATCTGACACGTGTCCGTTGCTCGGTATCGCCCTAAACCGTTGCTCTGTGTCGCCCTCAACCATTGCTCTGTATCGCCTTCAACCGCTATTTTTTTTTTTTAAACTATTAACTTCTTCCAAAAATTTTAATTATTAAAATTTTAACTCTCCTTCCCCAATCCCCACCACCACCGCACCAACACCACCACCCACCATCTTCTTCCCCACCACCAACACCGCACACCACCACCAAAATCACTGTCGGAGCTTCCATGGCGGAAAGCTGATCATTTTTTTTTTTTTGAGCTTCCGCCATGGAAGCTCCAGATCGGAGCTTCCATGGCGGAAACTTCAAAAAAAAAAAAAAAGATCGAAGCTTCCACCGGAGCTCCGGATGCGTGTTGAACTCCGTCCATGGCGTAAGCTCGATCAAGCTTTCATGGCGGCTTCCGGTTAGAGCAAAACTATTTTTATAAATATATTTAAATAATTTAAAGCGACGTAGGCGGTTGGAGCAACACGTAGCGCAACACCTTGTGCGACACGAGCGACACCCCATGGCAACACTTAGTGCGACAGGTAACAGAATATTCGATCTCCACCGTTAAAATTTTAATCTAATGGATCAAAATAGGTGACTGACGTTAGTCAGGGCGACACCTTGACTGACGGTAGAAAGCCCCTAGAAACGTTGTATATCTTATTTTTCCAGATCTGAGTTGATGATTGAGGTTGGATCTTCATTAAAAACACTGTCTGATCCTTATGCAAGCATGATTACACATTGTGAATGCATAAACAACAACAACACCAATGAGTTACCATAAAAACACGAAAATATAGAAGAATAGTTCTAGATCTACAATTTTTCGAACTTGATTTTTTCAGATCTATGTTGATTCGAAGCTATTATCATTCGAAACATGAATCAACTATGTATCAGTCTATAATCAATCATAATATCAACTATATAGCTTGATTTTTCGATCAAATCGGTTGAAAATAATCAAAAATTCATTTGAATCATGATTAAAATAGGTCATCAACAATTTTGCAACATGAAGAACGATGAAAAACTATCAGAAATCTCAAAACAAACGTTCGAAATCAGATCTAACCTTTTTTCGATCGTGTTGTTTGCAGAATCTGACAATGTATCTTCTCAACTGACAGTTTTCGGAGCGTTTTCTAGCTGTAGATGGAGGTTTTTTATTGGAAATCAGTTTGATCGGCTTGTTTTGGTGTAGAGTTTTTAGAGAGAGAATTTTTGAATGAGCTGTTTGTGAGCATTAATGACGCAAGTTATGTTTTTTTTCCGTGTTATAACGTTTATATATGGATCCATTTTCTCGACCTGGTAGTTGGCCCTTGGTTGGGTGGCTTTTAGGAAGTGGTTTTTATTTTGGGGTCAATATGTAATATATAGAAACTTCATTTCTATGTCTCTATCTAGGGGTTGTTTCTTAGAAAACTTACTCGTTTTCAATTTTAATTCGCCTTTCTTAATCCTTCACGACTTAGCACTAATTCATCATGTCGGACATAATTCACGTCCATGTCAGAGAGTGGGAGTAAAATCGTCATGATAAACCACACACCATTGGAACTTGAGGGCCAAATGTGATAGTATTGAAAATTGAGGACCGTATATGTCGGGGACTGGTCACTTGGGGGAAAAATGCAATTCATTCAAATTTATCAGTGAGTATTACCTTTATATAATAATTGATAACTAATGTACCTACAAAACAAAATCTTACTTTTTACATAAACTAACATGGATAAGTATATTGGGATACAATCTCTAGTGATCTATCAATGTTGTTAATAAAAATATAAATATTGTTAACAAAATATATTTTTTTGTGTATGAAAAAATATCAATGTTAAACGTATATGTTTGATTAACAAGATGAATGTTTTTTATTAATAACATAGTAGGTTCGTATCTCGATAAGTTATTTAGAGGTATTTCTAATTACTTTGTTAACTAACTTTACAAAACATGCATGTTTATTCCAGACTTGAAAAGGCCAAAATAGCAGGTTCTTCATCTTCAAACGAGTACCCTAGGTAGCTCCCAAACAAGTGTCTTCATTTATCAATCTAAACACAACTACTTTACTCAAGTGGCTATGTACTAATGAATGCTAGGTAGCTCTATATGCAGTGATATGGTGATCATCTGCCTGCCAAATCAACAGATTGTCCTCCGCTCTGCACAAAAACAAAATGTCAAGGGGACCATCTATAGTAAAATTGATATATATACCTACATATATACTGAACACAAATATTTAGATATCATCTCTAAATAATCTCTATAGATACCGAACTATATTATTAATAAAATTATTAATACTATTAATCAAAATGTTTGACAACATTAATATTTTTTCATATACCTAAATGCATTTCGTTATCAACATAAATGCTCTGACTACATAGGTCGAAGTTATCTAGAGTCGATCTCTTAGAAGAATTAGTATAATTTGGAAAAGAGTGAGCAATATGGTGGCCGGAGAGATTGATATAAGAAGCGACCCACCCACCCGTAAAAAGGTGACATGCGAGAAGTCGATTTCAAGGGCCAATAATATGATGGAATCCTGATAATTTATAGTATACTAGCATTTACGTAACACACTATGTGTGTTAAAGTTTTTTATATAAACCAATAAATTTATAATTAAAAAAAGAAAAAATATTTAATAATAAATAAAAGGAAAAAACTTATGCAAATAATATAGCATTGAATGCGTTGGTATAAACAGAGAGATTGAATGGGAGGTAATATCCGGGTAAATTAGTCCTTTCTGACGACAGAGTCAACCCCACATCTCTGTAAATGGGCAACGGTAGTTCTGGAATGGATCCATGTTTTTTTTCATTTCAAAATCATGGTGGTAATTGGTACGCAGCTAGTGAATATACAATGGCGACAATAGTAGGCCACTAGGGCGTCGTTATTTTCAGTCATATGATGAGAAAAATCTGCATCATGGACCTCGGATAAGTTCGACCCGCTGACTTACGGATCAGAATATGGGATATATCCACCCGCTAATGAAGGACTGGATCAGATCGAGCAGATTCGTTAATGTATGTTGACAATCTATCCGTTTAAATGCTTGGGAACGAGTATGCGGTATACCCTTAAAAGTAGGTAAATTTTGCCAAATCTACTTCTAATTTCTTGGAAGATAGACTTGTTTGATGAACCCGACCTATTCTAATCGTTATTTATTGGTTTTGTTATAGTATATTTTTGTAACGTTCTAGTAGTTAGTAGGTTTTGACGAGTTCCCTTGAGGTTTAGTAGCTAGGGCTAGATGCAGTATTTTCATACTATAGATATACTACTCCCTTCGTCGTCCCGGCATTCTAATCCATTTCCTTTTCGGTGTTCTTTTAAGAAGGTCAATTGTTTATTATTTGATGTTGGAGAGAGAAATGATAAATAATTGAGAAAGTATGGGAGATAAGAGAGATAAATGATAAAAAATAAAAAATTATGAGAGATTATGGGTTAGTGGATGTACTTTTTTGCTATTTTTGAACCGGACTAAATTAACGGGACAAGCATAGAAGGAATACTGTACTAGATTAGCGGGGTGGAGGGAGTATAATTTAAGATATGTATGTAAAGATTATAGTTGTGTTATCGATCTCTTAAGTAAATAAGATTAAAAAGAGTTTTTATAAAGAAAACATAATTGATCTGGAAGGTATGATATGACCTTGTCGCTCTATGGGTGTAAGATTGACTACGTAATTGGTAATTAGTGATCTATGCGACTAGTTGTCCATGTTATTATAGCTTCTAGCGGAGTTATAAGATTTAATGATTTGCGGTGTTTGCATTTGGTCCTTGTTTTGTTGTGTTTCAAGTTTGATTTGGTGTTCTTGAAAATATTTAATAGAAATTAGAGTTTTGATACAAGATAAGAGCGATTTAGATCCAAGGTCCATCACTGTTTTTCTTTTCTTTTTTTTGAAATTAAACACACATAAATTGGAGAGTACCTGCAAGGCTTCTCCGGTTAATAGTCCTAAATCCTAAGAGTATAATATAAGTCCAAATGTAAAATAGTAGTACGAAACTAGATGTATAGGCTCGTAGCTCCATACGTACAAAAGAGGCTTAGGTGATACATCATTTCGGGGAGGGGACAAAAGAAGACTATTATAATCCTTCCTATGTTCAGGAATGCACTTCCCAACTTCGTGAGGTAAATGATCGTCCCATTAGGGTCACCGCGCGCAAATAAAAGTAAACTCAATATGCTCAAGTGCGCAGGCCAGGTGTCATATGTCTTGCAGAATTGTCGAATGTGCCATCGTTGGTGTTAGATAAATTAATATAATTTGATTAATTTCACGCCTCTTTATAAATTTGAACTTTTAGATTAGATGGAATTTTATCAGTTGGACCTGGAATCCACAAATATAGTAAATAATTCAGATACACAGTCTGAGGAGGTGACTGTTGGTTGTAGAGAGAGGGTGTATGAAGATGGTGTTCGAAACAGAATGAAGAGAATAGTCTGTTGAGCAGAGGGTGGCCATCGGTCCTTAAGACGTTGTTTGCCCCGTTCTGGTGCCTACGGTTAATAGCAAACAGTCTACCAATATAGAACAACAAAGAGTTAGAATTCTAGCACTAAATTGCTAACTCGTCGAACTTGGCAGAATAGAAGATTCAGGCTTTTTAGAAATTAGTAGAGAAGGAAAGAAGGATTTGGATTGCTGTATGTTGAAATCCGAATCTGGGGGTATATTTATAATGTTGAAGAGTTGCAGTCTGAATAGATGTAGCCTTTCGCGAGCAGGTCCCTGCAGAGACAAAAATTCCAACGGACACACCTTTAGAATTTTTCTGTTCGGATACATCCCTTTAGCGAATGGACAAATCCGTTCTGCGAATGGACAAATTCATTCACAAGCAGCCCAAATGAACATACACATCCGTTGGGCATTTTCTGCTTCAGACTTTCTATTGGACCTGCTTAACCAAAACACAATATGTTTCTGGCCCAAAAGATTATAGTCAACTCAAGACCGCGACCCGCGAACCCACGGACCCTACGACCCACGAACCCAGGCCCGGCTCCTGGCGGAGCCTGGCGGGCGCGTGTGGTCAAGTGAAGGAGCATCTAGCTCCTCCCCCCTTCCAAAACCATGGGTGCCCCTAAGGGCCCAAACTCTTAATCCAAGTCTTGGACTATTATGTAGTTCCTTCTTCCTCAATTTTAACCATGTGGGACTTCTCCCATTCCAACTCTTGGCATTCCATATTCAATGCACCAACCAACACACTTTGAGCTTCAATTACTCTTTCACCTTTCAATGAATTTTAGTAATTCTTTCTCAAATGTAATCCACTACTATAGTAGATTATTCACGTACAAGGAAACTTCATTTCCAACGTGTGGGAGGGCCCTTTGGTTTGGGTTCAAAGACATGGACTAGCCTCATTGTAGACTAAAATTCTAACAATCCCCACATGAAAGAGGATTGATGCTCACAACACTTCAGGGTGCTCCAGCCCAGAATTTCGGTCGGGAAATCATATTGCATCGGGATCGATTGTCAGTGACATTGAATCGTCCCTAGTAGAATACCATCGGATTTACTTGCCACACGGTGGACGTGGTGCCTTGAACCGATCGGCGTTTGTGTAAACCAAGATAATGATATCAACACAATAATTCTCCTTATTGCCTAGTTCCATTGTTTCACCCATTAAAGGCCTTGGACTCGCTCGGATTCTTAAGTGTTTACGTTTGAAGCGGCCTAAACTTCACACTTAAATAGGTGATCTTGTTCTAAGAGCATCCTGTTAGGAATATCTGTTAGTATTTTGATCACTCATCACATGTTCTTATCTTAGCCAGGAAGGTGATTAAGTACTCTTGGTTCACTTGAACATTGTAAAAGAGGAAATCACTGAGTATGATTAGTCTAGTAAATCTTGTATTAGGATTATAGGTCTCTGAGTGTAATTTTTATTTCCAGAAGACCATGAAGATCAATCCTAGCAATTGAGCTTTTCTGAAGATTAGAAGACTAAAGATTGCACAAGATTTATGAAGATATCAAGGTTTAGTCTAACTCAGAAAGACTATGTCCTTAATCCTTTCTTAAGTGTATTTACCTACTTTTGAAATATGATTCTGGACATATGACATCATGAGTATGGAGCATGCAAGCCATCAGAAAGGCTCATGTATCCGTTGAAGACTATAGGACAAGAAATAGTACAAGTGCATTAATTGCATCGGCAGAAAAGCCGCCGAAGCACAAGTCCTCTCTGAGACATGAGACAAGGACTTCTGGGTACTCATTTCAAGATAAGTATGGACTGAATTTGAATTGTGTCTAACGGATATCATTCCAACAACTCTCAAATTCATCTATATATATCACACACTTAGATGCTGAGAAATACACCTTAGAACGCTCTATCTTGCAAACTTACCATCAAGCAAAGTATTCTCTCAAGCACTCTACTACCCTTTCTGAAAGCTTTCTGTTGCTCGAAGAATCACTAGTAGTTCTAAGTTGTCCTGAACCTTAACAAGAGATTGTTATTCGTGAAAGAGTTGAACTATCAGATACCCTTTCTGAAGCTCATTCTCCAGAACGGACATCAATTACTTGGGTCAGTAAAGAGCAGACTGCCATCCACTGAACAAGTGTATTAAGTAGTCTTGTTCTATTAGGCTCTCTAAAAACATAACTGAAAAGTTATACGAGAAGCCTCTCTGACAAACCTTATAACCAACACCATCAAGGCGTGGAGTAGAGGAAGTACTTGATTTGGGAAATCAAGGAATAACTCCAAGGTTATCTGAGTAGAGGAAGTACTTAGCTCTAGGAGCTGGGGAATAACTCAGGGGAACAATTGGTTGGGAACCATTTGTTTAAGAATCTTATATAGGATTATTGTAAGGTGAACTCAATTATCTGTTCTAGTGAATTCTAGGTCTCAGAAAGACCGAAGTGGATTAGTTGGAGGATTACGCCACCTCCAGATACCACTATACTTGATGTGTCATTTACCTTTCTGTATTTACATTTCAGCAAAGCAAACACACATACTTATTGTTTCTGCACTTACCTATCTTAAAGTCTTCCGCGCTCTGAATTCAAGTATCAGGAACCCCCAGGTTTCTGAGAAACTGTGTTTATCGACAAAAGTTTTAAAAGACTATTCACCCCCCTCTAGTCTTTTTACTTTGCGTTATCCGACCAACACATCCCGCTAATGTTCGTCAGTAAGCTAAAGAGATTAAGAATCTCTTCAGAGATCATTAAGAGTTCAGTGACTCAACCTCCGCCCGTTTCTGCAGGAGCACTTAATGTCTTTCGGGGATGGTGCGGGTGGAGCAAAAAGCTCCTAAGTGCTTTTACCTCAAAGTACAAAACTTCACGAAGCACGTACTGGTCCTTTACAACTTAGTTTTCCCATTTAACCAAATTCTTGGGATCTCCAGTCAATATGGTTGGGTTGCCACGACAAAGTTCCTTAATTAGTGGGTCTTAAGCCCATTCCCCTAGACAGGCAACTCACTTGATCTTTAGGTATAGCTTTAGTTAGCGGATCCGCAATGTTATCCTTTGATTTCACGTAATCAATAGTAATAACCCCCGTAGAGATCAATTGTCTAATGGTCTTGTGTCTACGACGTATGTGTCTAGACTTGCCATTGTAAATGTTACTTTCAGCCCTTCCTAATGCTGACATACTGTCACAGTGTATTGTCACGGAAGGCATAGGTTTCTCCCAACAAGGGATGTCCTCCAAAAATTCTCAAAGCCATTCTGCTTCTTCTCCAGCTTTGTCTAAAGCTATGAATTCCGATTCCATCGTGGATCGGGCGATGCAGGTTTGTTTAGAGGACCTCCAGGAAACAGCCCCGCCACCAATGGTAAACACATACCCACTTGTGGACTTGGTGTTTGCATTGTCAGATATCCAGTTTGTATCAGTGTATCCTTCCAATACCGCTGGATATCTTTCATAGTGTAATCCATAATCTATTGTGTACTTCAAGTAACTCAATAGATGATTTATTGTCTTCCAGTGGTCATTTCCTGGATTACGCGTAAATCTGGCCAACTTGTTGACCGCATATGCAATATCTGGATGAGTGCAGTTCATCAGGTACATTAGACTGCCTATTATCCGAGCATATTGCACTTGCTCCACAGGATCACCATTATGTTTGTCTAAACATTGACTCCTGTTCAAAGGTGTTTTCACAGGTGGACAGTCAAAGACACCAAATCTCTTCAAGACGTCTTCAACGTAATGAGATTGTGATAGCACCAAACCCTCGGACGTCTTAGAGATCTTTATTCCTAAGATTAAATCCGCCACACCCAAGTCTTTCATGTCAAAATGTTGTTTCAACATTTGCTTGGTTTTCAGGATCAATTCCAGACTACTTTCGGTAATGAGCATGTCATCTACGTATAATCATATCATGACAAAGGACTCAGAGTTCCCTTTTACATAGATACACTTATCACATTCATTAATAGAAAAGCCCTTTGACCTCAGCGTGTTGTCAAACTTTTCGTGCCATTATTTAGGAGCTTGCTTAAGTCCATACAATGACTTGACAAGGCGACAAACCTTCTTCTCTTTCCCTGGAACCACATACCCTTCAGGTTGTTCCATGTATATTTCTTCTTCCAACTCTCCGTTTAGGAAAGCGGTTTTAACATCCATTTGATGTATCTCAAGACCACGCAGCGCAACAATGGCTATCAATACTCTAATGGAAGTTAACTTTTACACAGGAGAGTATGTGTCAAAATAGTCAAGACCCTCCTTCTGTCTGTAGCCCTTGACCACTAGACGAGCCTTGTATTTATCAATGGTACCATCTGCTTTATACTTGCGTTTGAGTATCCACTTGCAACCCAGAGGTTTATTTCCCGGAGGAAGATCAACCAATTCCCAAGTATGGTTATGCAGTATGGATTCCATTTCGCTCTCAATGGCTTCTTTCCAAAGAGCAGCGTAAGGGTTGGACATCACCTCTTCGATTGTCTTTGGTTCGTTTTCCACCATGTAGGTAAGGAAATCAGGACCAAAATCCTTCTCAGTCCTCACCCTCTTACTTCTCCTAGGTTCGACATCAGTAGCTTCAACATTCTCTTGATGTGAACTTTCAGGTTCTGCAGCATTTTCTGGAAGTAAACCTAGGTTCTGCAACATTCTCTAGAGGAGGTGAATCTTCAAGGTTTGTAGCATTTTCTGGAGGTGGACCTTCAAATTCTGCCTTAGAGCCAGTTGGATCAGGAACCCCCACATTTGAGCCTATTGCGGTTTCATAATCTCGTTTACAAGAGACTATTCATTCTTTTCCTTCCTAGGAAAAACTTCTTCAAAGAAGCGTGCATCTCTTGATTCTATAACAGTACCCTCATGGATATCGGTTATAGATGACTTATGCACTAGGAATCGATAGGCACTCATCTACTCAGATACCCAATGAATATGCGCCTACGCTGGGTCCGATTTTTACTTGCTTTGGTTTAGGTACTTCTACCTTGGCCAAGCACCCCCACACTTTCAAGTATTTGTATGATGTCTTGTGACCCTTCCATAGTTCATATGGAGTAACATCACTATTTTTTCGGAGTATTCTGTTAAGAATAGTAGTGGCCGTGAGAATAGCCTCCCCCCACAAATTCTGGGGTAATCCAGAATCTAGTAATAGTGCATTCATCATTTCCTTAAGAGTGCAATTTTTGCATTCAGCAACACCATTAGATTGGGGGTGAGTAAGGAGCAGTAGTTTGATGAATGATGCCAAACTCAGAGCAGTATTCTTCAAATGGTGCTCCATACTCTCCACCCCTATCACTTCGAATTACTTTAATTCGAGTACTAAGTTGGTTCTCAACTTCAGTCTTGTAATGTTTAAATGCTTCTAAGGTTTCATCCTTACTTCTTAGAAAGAAAACATAACAATACCTTGTGCTATCATCAATAAAAGTAACAAAGTACTTTTTCCCTCCTCTAGTCTGCACAAACTTTAAATCACACAAGTCGCTGTGGATTAACTCTAGAGGAGTAGTGGTTCTATTCACTGAATGAAATGGTGTCTTAGTTAATTTTGCCTCCACACAAACCTCGCACTTAGTTTGAGGATCGATTTCAAAGGACGGCAAATGTTTCAATTTGATTAACTTTTGAATAGCAATGTAGTTTGTATGTCCTAATCTATGGTGCCATAAATTAGAGAACTTAGACAAGTAGGTAGAATGCTTCATTTCATTGCTCTCAAAGGAGCGAAGTACAGACATTGCAGACATCTTAAAGAGCCCATCACTTATGTAGCCCTTTCCTACAAACTGACCATTCTTCAACATTACAAACAGACTAGACTCGAAAGTAATTTTGAAACCAGCTTTGACCAACAATGTCCGGAGACCGATTCTCATGGATATCTGGAACATGCATCACTTCATTCAGAATGAGCTCCTTCCCAGAAGTCATCTTCAGAACCACCCTTCCAACTCCTTTCACCTCCAAAGTAGCATCATTCCCCATGAACAACTTCTTGTCCTTCACCGGAGAATTGGTAGAGAAGGCACCCTTGTCAGAACATATGTGGCGGGTTTAACCCGTATCCATCCACCATTGCCTTGGATTCTCAACCAGGTTAGCCTCCAAGACCACATCAACAAAGGAATTGACCAAATCCTCCACCATAGGATCCTCTTTTTCTTCAGCAACATTGGCCTTTTCCTTCTTGAGGGAGTTGCAATCCGCCTTCATGTGCCCAGGCTTCCCACAATTGAAGCACTTTCCCTTGGTTTTCCTGGACGTTCCTGGATTTCCGGAATTCCCAGAATTCCCTCGAGACTTCACGTCTCCATCACGTTGCTTGCGCTTCTTATTGGAATTCCCCTTGGACTTTCCCTTAGAATCCACCAGGTGAGCCTTGGCATCCATGGGCTGCTTGCCCTTGCCCAAAGCCCTTCGATTGTCATCCAGAATCTGAAGCTTAATGATCAATTCCTCAAGCCTCATCTCCTTGGTCTTCAACTTGAGATAACTCATGAATTCATTCCATGATGGTGGCAGTTTCTCAATCAATGAAGCAACCAGGAAAGCTTCATTAGGCTTCATGCCCTCTTGTTCCAATTCGTGGAGAATCATCTGAAACTCTGGAACTTGACTCATGACAGACTTAGAGTCAGTCATCCTGAAGTTCAGAAACTTCCCCACAATGAACTTCTTCGCATCAAAGATCCCAGGCGTACTTCTGTCGATTTCTCCCACAATTCCCTTGCGGTACTGACAGAGCAGAAGGCAATATAGAGAGCATCAGATAGACAATTCAGATTGTAGTTCTTACATAGAAAGTCGCTGTGGCCCCAAGCATCATAGTCCAGTTGCCTCTTCTGATTTTCATCATTCACGACTTGCACTTCCTCCATAGCCATTGCGTCTGGATTGACCTCTTGTACGTTGGGAGCAGCAGGAGAGTCAGCAGTAAGGAAATTTGCCAGCCCAATGGTTGTGAGGTAGAACTTCATCTTCTATTTCCATTGCTTGAAATTCGTCCCCAGGAACTTCTCTGGTTTCTCCCCATGGTTAGCAGTAGCAGCATTCACACGAACAGCAGGTACTTCAACAGCAGTCGACATCTTCGATACATCATACAAAGTCTTAAGTTGTTGGTTGTAGAGAGAGGGTGTATGAAGATGGTGTTCGAAACAGAATGTAGAGAATAGTATGCTGAGCAGAGGGTGGCCCTCGGTCCGTAAGACTTTGTTTGCCCCGCTCTGGTGCCTACGGTTAACAGCAAACAGTCTCCCAAGATAGAATAGCAGAGAGTTAGAATTCTAGCACTGAATTGCTAACTCATCGAACTTGGCAGAATAGAAGATTCAGGCTTTTTAGAAATTAGTAGAGAAGCAAAGAAGTATTTGGATTGTTGTGTGTTGAAATCCGAATCTGGGGGGGGGGGGGGTATATTTATAATGTGGAAGAGTTGCAGTCTGAATAGATGTAGCCTTTCGCGAATAGGTCCCTGCAGAGACAAAAATTCCAATGGACACACCTTTAGAATTTTTCTGTTCGGTTACATCGCTTAAGCGAATGGACAGATTCATTCACAAGCAGCCCAAATGAACAGACACATCTAGGGGTGATCATAAAATCTGAAATCTGAAAATCCGATCCAAAAATCCAAAAATCCGATCCGATGTATTCAAATCGGATTACGTATTATGATATTTTAGATCCGAAGATTTTCGGATTAATCTGATCCGATCCGTCGGATTTTCGGATTAATCCGAAAATCCGAATTAATTTTAAAAAAAATTCCCCTTACTTCATTCCCATTTCCCAAACGACTAAACCTAAACGAAATTCCAAATCCTCCAAAACCCAAAACATGACTCCATCTTCTCCGTCCAGCAGCTAGCAGTCCACAACTCCGTCGATTCTCCTCATCTTCTCCGTCCGGGTATTCACTGTTCAATTTTCTCCATTCTCACTTCTCTCAGTTTTGCCAATTTTCTTTTTTCTTGTTCGATTTAATTTTGTATTTGTATTAATTTACTTTTCCATTTTATGTAGGATTAATACTCCGTCTGAAAGTGTTGATATGGTTGATTTGGATGAGATCGATCCGACTCAAAGTAATGATCTTGGTACCGGTACGGATGACAGTGAAAGAAGCAGAAGCAAAGGCAAAGCCAGATCCATCGTCTGGGAGAACTTCACTCGGTACACTGATCCAAAGGCTCTGGCAACTGTTAGGTATCGATGTAACTACTGCCCAAAGAATTATGCTTACAACTCGAGAATCGGTGACGATGACAATGCTTAATCATCAGAATCTCAGACGCATAATCCTGCAAATAAATCTGCTCGTGTCATTGGAAATTATATTCGGTCTAGTGGGAATACACGCGGGGGGGGGGGGGGGGTGGGTGGGGGTTGTGGTTCACAAAGGGAAATGTGTAACTTTGTTCAGTTTGATCAGTCTGTTGTCCGTGAGGCATTAGTCAGGATGATAATTATTGATGAGTTGCCCTTTAAATTTGTTGAGAATGAGGGTTTCAAGATGTTTATGTCTGTTGCTTGTCCTCTATTTTCTATCCCCGGTCGGATGACTATAGGTCGAGACTGCTTGGCAATGTATAAGCTTGAAAGAGATAAGCTAAAAACATTTTTTCGGTTGACAAAATAGCGAATTTCTATGACCACCGACTTGTGGACATCTAATCAGAATCTTTCTTATATGGTTTTAACTGCTCATTTTGTTGATGTTAGGAATATCTGTTTAGATTTTGATCTGCAACCTAATGACTTATCTTAGCTCATAAAGGTGGTTAGTACTCTTAGTTCACTTCAACACTGTAAAAGAGGAAAATCACTAAGTATGGGCAAAAAAAATTTTTTGGTACACTATAATGTTACAGTGCCACTTTGGGTACGCTACATCGACATCGTCCAATTTGGGTACACTTTAATAACAACCCGTTCAATTGAGGAACGATTTTCAATTTTCCGGCCAGTTGTCCAATTTTCCGGCTAATTGACCCTATTTTGACTATTCTCTGACACGTGTCACTCCTAGATTAAATCTGGGTTCAAAATTTAAAATAAAAAGGAAATATAATTTTAAAAATTATAAAAAAACATTTAAAATTAGAAAAAACATATTTCCAAATAAAAAAAAGAAAAATTAAAAAAAATAATAATTTCGAAATTACTGTACTCCAACGGAAAAGAAAAGACCCAGATAATAATTTCGGAAAATTTCGAAATTATTATTTTTTTAATTTTTCTTTTTTTTAATTTGGAAATATATTTTTTCTAATTTTAAAAAAAAAAATTATAATTTTTAAAATTATTTTTCCTATTTATTTTAAATTTTGAACCCAGATTTAATCTGGGAGTGACACGTGTCCGAGAATAGTCAAAATAGGGTCAATTGGTCGGAAAATTGGACGACTGGCCGGAAAATTGAAAATCGTACCTCAATTGGATAAAGGTTATTAAAGTAAAAAAAAAAAATTTCGCCACTAAGTATGTTAGTCTAGCAAAACTTGTATAGAATGTTAGGTCTCTGAATGTAATTTTTTATATCTTTGAAGAAGACATCTGGCAGAAGTGTTCAAACAAATTTGAAGATTTGAAGACTGCATAAGATTGCTAAAGACGAAGGAAATTGGTCTCATCAGATACCTATGTCCAGATATCTTAAAGAAACAAGTGTTTTTCGATAAACAAGTTTTGCAAAAGATATCTGAGAACACAACGTTTCTGAACGAGGAAAAGTGTCCACAGAAACCTACACTCAGATACCCTGGATAAAACTATGTTTCTGGGAAACAATGTTTCAACAGGTATCTGGAGATGTGAAGGTCTGTGTAAAGGGACATGCAATGCTTCAGAAAGCGTGCATAGTTCCATTGGCACTACAGGACAAAAATAGTATAATGCAATAAATGCGCAGACAAAAGACATCTGAACAAAAGAGGAAATCTCTGAAAAGAGACAACGTCTTCTGCAGTACTATTTTCATATATCAATAGTTTGAATTTGAATTGAGCCCAACGGATACTATTCAAACGGCTTCAAATTCAACTATAAATATCACCACTTAGAATGCTTGAAATACACCTTGAACTTACACTGAACACACAGAACGAACTTATTCATTCAAGCATACAAGCCTTCAACCTACTTACTCTTTAACTTACAGTTGCGACTAATCTCTTGAATTCTAAGTAGCACGAAAGTTCTAAGTGTCCTGATCCTTAACAAGCATTGCTATCTGTGAAGGAGTTGAATCAAAAGATCAAGTATCTGAGTTTCATTCTCCAGAACATTTAACATAGACTTGGGTCAGTAAAGAACATATTGTGAAGTGTGTTAAGTGATTCTTGTTCTATAGAGTATTCCTAAATAACTGAAAAGTTAGTAAGACTACTCACCTGACAAACCATCATAACCAACACCTTAAGCGGCGTGGAGTACAGGAAGTACTTAGTTTGGAAAATTAAGGAATAACTCCAAGGTTACTGAGCATAGGAAGTACTTAGTTTGGGAAAATAAGGAACAACTCAAAGGTTTCTGAGTATAGGAAGTACTTGGCTGGGAGCCGGGAAATAACTCAGGGGGAACACTTGGTTGGGAACCTAGTGTATTTAAGAATCGAGAGAAGATATTTGTAAGGTGAACTTAATTATCTGTCTTAGTGGATTTTAGGCCTGAGAAAGGCCGAAGTGGATTAGTTGAAGGATTACGCCACCTTCAGATACCACTATAAAAGACGTGTTATTTACTTTCAGCAATTTACTTATCGTTCTCTTTATCCTGCTAAGTATTTAAATACATTATATCTTGCTGAGCACGTGCACTTATCACAGAAAAGTCTTCCGCTCTCTGAAATTAAGTATCAGATATCTTCACAGATATATGAGAAATTGTGTTTATCGACAAAAGTTGTAAAAGACTATTCACCCCCCCCCCCCCTAGTCTTTTCCTTTGTCGTTATCTGGACCAACAGTTGATGATGATTGGAAGCTTCAAAAGAGAATCTTGAACTGTGTGAATTGTCCTAAGCATAAGGGTGAAGAAGTTGGTCTTTTAATTGAGGAGTGTTTGAATTCATGGGAAATTCATAATGTTTTTTGCATAACAGTAGATAATGCAACTGCAAATAATATTACTGTGAATTACTTGAGGAAAAAGTTTGTGAACAAGGGAACAGCCGTGGTTGGGGGGAAACACATGCATGTTAGATGCACCGTGCATATTATCAACTTGATTGTGCAAAGTGGTTTATCTAAACATAGTGAGTCCATTGATCGAGTTCGTCATTTGGTATAGTATGTTAGGAGTTCCCCTGCTAGGTCTTTCAAATTTGATGAGTATGCTGTGAAAGAAAGAGTTGTGAGCAAAAAATCTTTAGCTCTAGATGTTGTAACAAGGTGGAACTCATCTTATTTGATGTTGGAATGGGCTAATATCTTTAAGGATGTTTTTAGCGATATAAAATGGAAGATGCTTCTATTCGTGCTGATTTTACCGAGGCTGGACCAAAGTCTTTTCCTAATGATTATGATTGGGATGTTTCATCTTTCATGGAAACAATTCTTGAAAATTTTCATGATGCTACTGTTAGAGTTTTTGGAACTTCTTATGTGATTGCTAATATATTTTTGGATGAAATTGGGATAATCTATACTTTGTTTAAGTAGTGGATTGAGGGGCCAAATGCGTATTTGAAATTGGTGGCTGAAAGAATGAAAGCTAAGTTTGATAAGTATTGCGGGATTGGTACGGAGAAGGCCAATTTGATCTTTTATGTTGCTAGCTTGCTTGATCCTCGTTACAAGTTTAACTTTTTAAAAGCAAGTTTGGTTCATATGTTTGGTAATACTATTGGGGAGTCTTTGGCTAATGCATCAATGAAGTCTTTGAAAGGCCTTTTTGAAGAATACAAGGACACTACACCTTCTAACACCAAGTCTTCTCGCTCAACTTCTAAAAATCAGACTACCGTTGGGTTAGGTGTAGTTGGAAGACCTCTTAAGAAAACAGTGAAGCCCAATAGAGACTTTTATAATAGGATCTGTTGGTCCAGATAACGGCAAAGTAAAAGACTAGAGGGGGGTGAATAGTCTTTTAAAACTTTTGTCGATAAACACAGTTTCTCAGATATCTGTGAAGATATCTTATACTTAATTTCAGAGAGCGGAAGACTTTTCTGTGATAAGTATACGTGCTCAGGAAGATAAGTGTAAATACTTTGCAAGATAAATAAAGCAAGTAATAAACTGTAGAAAGTAAATAACACAAGTCTTTTTATAGTGGTATCTGAAGGTGGCGTAATCCTTCAACTAATCCACTTCGGCCTTTCTCAGACCTAGAATCCACTAAGACAGATAATTAAGGTAACCTTACAAGTATCTTCTCTAGATTCCTAAATACACTAGGTTCCCAACCAAGTGTTCCCCCTGAGTTATTCCCCGGCTTTCACAGCCAAGTACTTCTTGTACTCAGAAATCTTTTGAGCTATTCCTTAGATTCCCAAACTAAGTACTTCCTATGCTCAGTAACCTTGGAGTTATTCCTTAGTTTCCCAAACTAAGTACTTCCTGTACTCCACGCCGATTAAGGTGTTGGTTAAGGTAGTTTGTCAGGAGAGCTTCTTTAATAACTTGTCCAGTTATTCAGATAGCTGTATGAATCAAGTATACTTAATACACTTTGCAATGTATGGTATCTTGTTCTTTACTGACCCAAGTCTATGATAAGTGTTCAAGAGAATGAATCTCATATTTGAAATCTTAATTCAACTCCTTCACAAATAACAATGCTTGTTAAGGATCAGGACACTTAGAACTTTTGTGGTACTTAGAATCAAGAGCTTTGGTCGCAACAGAAAGCTTGAAGGTAAGTAGTGTGCTTGAGAGAGCTTGTGAAAGTATTCAATATAAGTTCAGTGATCTAAGGTATAAGTTATGTGTGTGTGTTCTCAAGCAGTCTAAGTGTTGATATTTATAGATGAATTTGAGTGCCGTTTGAATAATATCCGTTAGGCTTAACTCAATTTCAAACTATTGATATCTGAGTATAGTACTGTAGTAGGTTTGTCTTCTTCTTCAGAAGCTACCGTTTTTGTTCAGACATTTATGTCCGCGCATTTAATGCACTGTACTATACTTTGTCCTGTAGTGCCAACGGAACTATGCATGATTTCTGAAGCCTTGCACATCCTTTTCCAGAGATTATCACAACTCCAGATACCATTTGTTAAAAATATATTGTTTCCCGAAAACATAATCTTTATCCAAGGTATCTGAGTGTAGATATCTGTGGGCACTTTTCCTCATTTCAGAAACCTTTTATTTCTCAGATATCTTTTACAACACCGTTTATTTAAAAATTCTTGTGTCTTCAAGATATCTGGTCATAGGTATCTGAAAAACCTTTGTCTTCAGCAATCTTGTGCAGTCTTCAAATCTTCAAATCCGTTGAAATTTTCCTGCTGGATGCCTTCTTCTTGGTCTTCTTTAGATGAATAAAAATTACATTCAGAGACCTAACATCCTATACAAGATTTGCTAGACTATCATACTTAGTGAGTTTCCTCTTTTACAGTGTTCAAGTGAACCAAGAGTACTAACCACCTTTCTGAGTTAAGATAAGTCATTAGGTTGCTGATCAATATCTAAACAGATATTCATAACAGGATCCAAGCAAGTATTGGGACTGTTGAGGCAAAAACTGAATTGGAGAAGTACATGGTTGCCGATATGATCACCCAAGATGATTTTGAGTCGATAGATTGTAACATTCTTTAGTGGTGGAATGATCATAAGAGAGACTATCCCATCTTAGCAAGGTTGGCTCGAGATGTCTTTGTTGTCCCCATATCTACCGTTGCCTCAGAATCAGCCTTCTCCACAGGTGGTCGCATCATAGATGATTTTAGAGACCTGAAACTGCTGAGGCACTGATTTGTTCTCAAGATTGGATACGTCATGGACATGTCTTAACTTCTGAGGAGGAATACGATCTTGTGCAAGAGATTGAAAATGGTAAACCTAATTATTTTATCGTTTGAAGCTCTTATGACATTCTTTACTTACTATTCTATGTTAATAATTTACTTAAATTTCTTGTAGATTTGAAAATCACGAAGAATCAGCTACTATTGAGATTTGAGTGCCTACTCAAAAGTAAGTTGTTTATCAATCTCTTTTCCACATAGCACATAAATCTCTTTCTCAACTTGTTCACTTAATTTAGCTACTGCATGCTTTGTTGGAATTTGTTGTTTTAGGAGATTTGTTCCAGTTTTGCTGTGTTGTTCCAGTCCTTATGTTGTTCCAGTTCTGCTGTAGATTTGTTCCAGTTCTGCTGACTGTTGTAGTGCTGTTCCAGTTCTGCTCCAGAAGTCTGCTGCTGTTCCAACTCTGTTCCAATTCTGTTCCAGGCTGCTGTTCCAGTTTAGTTTCATTCCTGCAGTTCCAGTTCAGTTCCAGTTCTGCTGTTCCAATTCTGTCCCATTCCTGCAGTTCCAGTTCTGCTGTTCCTTTGATGTTTTGATGTTCAAGTTTGTTTAGGATGCTGGGAAGTTGGATTTTGGCTGTTGGAAATATGCACTTTCTATTTTTACTTCAAAGAATGTAATCGACTAGTCGTTATTCTAGAACATGAACTCCAAACTTTTCGTATTTGTTGTTTTGGACTTGAAGTAAACTTGTGAACTTTATTTTGTTTATTTTGAATGTGGAACTACTGAACTAGTATTTAATTTGTCTACGAAATGCTATTTCAGTTTTTTTTTTAAATTAAAGTTCGGATTATTCGGATTAAATCCGATCCAATCCGAACTTTTTCGGATTAATTCGAAATCCGATCCGATCGTTCGAATCGGATTTCGGATTGAGCCTTTAGTGGTCCGAAACTTCGGATTGATCCGAACTTCGGATCGGATTGATCCGAACGTGCACCTCTAGACACATCTGTTGGGCTTTTTCTGCTTCAGACTTTCTATTGGGCCTAACCAAAACACAATATGTTTCTGGTCCAAAAGATTATAGTCAACTCAAGACCGCGAACCCACGGACCCTACGACCCGGGCGCGTGGTCAAGTGAGGGAGCATCTAGCTCCTCCCCCCTTCCAAAACCATGGGTGCCCCTAAGGGCCCAAACTCTTAACCCAAGTTTTGGACTATTATGTAGTTCCTTCTTCCTCAATTTTAGCCATGTGGGACTTCTTCCATTCCAACTCTTGGCATTAATTCCATATTCAATGCACCAACCAACACACTTTGAGCTTCAATTACTCTTTCAACTTTCAATGAATTTTAGTAATTCTTTCTCAAATGTAATCCACTACTATAATAGATTATTCACGTACAAGGAAACTTCATTTCCAACGTGTGGGGGCCTCTTTGGTTTGGGTGCAAAGACATGGACAGCGTCACTGCATGTAGACTAAAATTCTAACAGTGATTTGCTTCCTAATAATCAAATTAAGGACTAGATCTGAGGTAATGGCCAAAAGTTCTAATGAATTGTTATCGATTATGTCAATGTATTCCGCCGTCCGGACAAAGTGTCCGTGGCTATTTCGGAAGTTGATGCCGGTTCACGCATTTCCACAGTTTCCCTGACCGAACACATCAGGAATGCAAATAGAACCCATAGCCGGGGCCTTCAATGAACATTCAAGAGTCTCTGCGGGGCCAGGATACCAATCACTGTTGGATAGAATTATATACCAAACACAACATTTTACCTCAAAAATGTTGCTTGGTTCCCCTTGACTAGGAGTCTAGGACCATCCTTAGAGCATTCTTTGTAGGTTACCTACTAAAATTTTACTCTATCTACCCTACTACATCTCCTATTATTTTGGATAGTTACATGAGAAGGTGAAATGTTAGGAGTTTTATTTTTAACAAAATAGTATAGAGATAGATGATGTGTACATATATGCTGTTGACACGTTGAATAATTATAGGATAAAACCATGTTTATCTCTCCTTCATTTGCAATGAGAAATGGAATGGTGTATAAAAATTGGTGGGCCGGTATTCCTTTAAGATTCCTGAGATTTTCAAGTTTTATGCCATTTTATGTTGTTTTACCTCAAATATGATATTATGAAGATAAATAGAAGACCTACAAAGATTGGTCTTAAATGGGGCTCTTTTTGGGTCAAGCCCAAACTTAAGTCCAAAAGAACAACTAGGCGACGACCTTTACAGCATGTGATTTTAAATCTTTTTAGCTTTTATTACTTCAATTCCTAAGTTAGTCTACATAGATCATGAAATTCAATTTTACAAAATAAGAAATATGTAACAAGTAAAATGCACCTTAATAGCATCAAAACTTGACGGTGTTAATAATTTGTGTTAAAAGATAGAGAAGAAAGATTCCACTTGGGAAGAAAGTGAAAGTATGGGAAGTTATATAAGTAAGCTATTTTGTTATAGCATTATTAGAGAAAGGCCTTGTGGATAAGATTTAATGCATGGTTTTGCATTTCCAATTCAAATGTTAATATTCGGATATAGTTTTTCTATTTGTTTAAGTCTGAAAATGTTTTTTCAAAAAAAAAGTCGAAACAGTGTGTATAACGACCTAGCCACCAATCGGTCATTTAGAATGATGCGGTTACTCATGAAAATTCTCCTAGTGCATGATATGCTAGCCCCATGTACCAATGCATGGCTTTAGTCCATATTCATTTATATAGATATGCATGTTTGGAAACATGCAAAGCTTATCGGTTTGTTTGGATGGATGTGTATGTTCCAAAAGACACTAGGTGTATTCACTTATTCTTATACCATCATCTGCATTTTCCCACTTGAATTCTCGAACCATGTTTTATCCTGCAAGTTTTCACCGTGCTGGAAATATAGTCTGTCGTACAGTGATATCTTACACCTTAAGGATTTTGAGTTCTTTATAATCCTAGGAAATAATTCAGTTCACCCATCATACTCATTTCAACTTTTCATTAAATATGCAAAGTCATTAGACCCAAATATTATGCCATCCATCGTACTTAAGAATTTTGTTCCAATATCCAAATTCATACTACACATATATTCGTCTAACGAATTTTCAAGATGTCACGATCGTTATTGTAATCCAAAAAATCCCAATGTCTTGGATTCCATGTTACATTAATCGTGACACATCTCCCCCCATGTCATGAGGCGATAGGCATGAAACTTGAAATAGTAAGAGCATCCAAAGAGATCGAGTTGTTAGATTCACTTTAAAGTTTGCACCAACCTTCATAAATACCCTCACACAAAGCTGCCCACTTACATTTACTTCTGCTGCTATACAAGAAGTTAAACAGAACTTCAACAATAATACTCACACTCTTTCTGGGCCAAACTCATGGCCTTACAGTTATTAACTTCAGGCCCACTTCCACCCACTCACCCACTCCAAAATAAATTCGTTCTACCATAATCAAACACATTCAAACTTACCACATACTGTAGTAGTAAAAAGTAAAAAAACAAAAACCTATTTAACAGTTGTTAGGTGAGAATCCAATAACAGAATTAGCCAGGTCATAACTGACACGTATACCCTGCTGCTGAACATTCCCAATAATCCCAAGATTAGACGAAGTTGGAGCAAACGCAAAACAGAACGTTCCAGAAGAATCCACCGGTATCAAATAGTTCTTGGCCGGTAACCGCAACTCTTTACCGTTGGAGAATCTAAACGACACCGTTGGCACTTCAACACTCTTCCTCGAGCTCAGATCATAACACGTGTCAAACAATGCCACTCCGTCTGTCAACGGTAAGTTCCCCGTTCCTTTCCGGAAGGCGTCCCTCAGCTGATTATACGCCTCCGTCTGCAGCCGCGTGACCGCCGTGCCAGAGTCGACGATCACCCCACCGTCTCCCCCGCTGTTGAGCTGAAATGTCGAGAGCGGGATAGTTAACGGCTTCCCACCAACGCTTAGCCCGGCTAGGTCGAGGTAGTAGAACGTGTCCATTTTCGAGTTTTTGAGTAAGGGAGCTGCGACTGCGTCTGCTGGTAAGGGGGTGTTGAATTCGAGAGTGGAAGCTGAGTCAGAGTCACGGTCGACCAGGCAGTAGGAGAATGAGGATGCGTTTATTTGAGATGGGAATGATAACGGCCCGCCGCCTAGGCCCATTAAACCAGCAGCTCCGACGAATAAGCCCTCGTTGTTGTGCCCACAGCCGATTGCTACATTGTCGACTTTAGCTGAGTCCCCGAATGTAATTGTCTCGGTAGCAAAATCTCCTACCGTGTACGACCCATCTCCGTAAGATACCTGAGAATTAAAAGAAACAGATTAACTATACACCTCTCTGTAAATTAATTTAACACTTATCCAATGAATTAGAGGATGTTGCCAACTTGCCATAGCAATTTAAACTGATTAGTCCCTAAATTATGGTAACTCAGGTTAAATTGTTTTGGCCAGATGGAAATTGCTCTCAAATCATCAGCAACCAAATATACTCCGTTCTAGTAAAAATGATGCATTTAACATTAATGGTCCGATTGAGTTAGACCAGAATAAATCGAAGGAAAAAAAAAATGGTGCATTTAACATTTAAAAATTAACAATTCTTTTATGCTGACAAAAATTAATCCATGTAATAACGCCACCAAATAATTTCTTCTAGAGTAAATAATTAGTTAACAGATGTTCATAAATGCAAGTACCGTAAGCACAATGCACATTTATAATGGATGAATTAGTATCTGAAAGTATAATTCACAATTCTCACAATTTAGAACTTCCATAGATGATGAATTTATCTGAATAGAACATGTAATTGGGAAAAAAATCACCTCATAGAGGCAGGTGTTATTGCGGCACTCAGAAACGTCGAGAGAATGGCATTGCTGCGTTTCACAGGTGAGGGTAGAAAAGGAAGTAGACATAACCGGGTCAAAAATCGGGTCGGCTTGTTGATAACAATCGGCACAAGGAGCACATTGGACCCAATTCACATCACTTCCAGTGTCAAGCACCATGTACGACTGAGTCGGCGGGTTACCGATTCCGAGTCTAGAGAAGTACTCTCCGCTTCCTTGGCTTGTACCTGAGATTACAGGCCCTTCAAGCTTCTCCTCCTCCAGTTCCGATTCGAGCGGAGTTAGATCTGCTTTTTTAATGCCTAAACTCGCCAGATCTACTCTCGTTTGAATCGCACTCACTCGGGCTGAGTCACGGGCGAGTCGAGCTGAGGTCAGCGTTTTGTAGTCCTTGGCGGATGATTTATGGATTGAGAAGCGAGAATGCAGGTGGAAAGAGAGCGGCTGTAACTGTGGTTGTACCTCGTGCAGTGAGGGTAGTACCTTCTGCAAATTGAGTGAGAACAGAGACTGGGTTTTGGAGACAGTAGAGGAAACATCGAGGAGAGTGTGGGTTTGGGTGAGTTCTCTTGCGAGAACTGAAGTAGCAGCAACAATGGAGAAAATTGCCAAGGAAATGGGGACAGAAAAATGGGTGAGTTTGATGTTCTTCTCCATTGTAGTGAGTGAGGGAGCTTGGGAAAGTGACAGTGAGCTGGAAATGGAGGGGAGTTTTGTTTTTATAGATAGATAGATATATATATATATATGATTAATTGATTAATTATTAGTAATGGTATTTGTTTGGAGAGAGTCACGCAAGATTTATTGGGAGGACAAAAAGACGAGGAAGCTTTGAATGTTGGAGTTTTAAAAAATAAAAATGTTGCGTCCATTTTTTCTAAAGGTTTCGATTTTTTCTTCATTCATTTACGTCGTATCACGAAAAGAGGCATGGACTTATTACAATAATTTCACGGGATTTGTGTTTACGAGTGAACACGTAGGAAAGGTTACAGATTTACAATACAGTGAAGTCAATTCGTAGGAAATTACTATTCATCTATGTCAGTTGAATTTTATAACTTTACTATATTTTCTATTGTGTTAGAAACGCTCTAGATAAAACTTTGAATACATAAAATGCATTTGAAAATGTTAAGAATGTAGACGAACTTGTGGAAAATAAAATAAAGTTTTAAAAGGAATAAGATAAAACGAAACATATATTTGTTTTATCCGACTTTACTGGTGTAGTAGATTTTTAACATTCGATTGTAATTTAGAGGAATACTAACGTAACATAAAAGAGAGTATTTTACCTCGTTTTACTTGTAAAATGATGAATACACAACTAAAGATGACCCCGGCTCCATATAATCTTCCCTAAAAGATATTGGAGTGTTTGTGCTACAACTTAACATCAATTAAAGTTGAGTTGGCACTCAATTGTATTTGTTATGCAACAACAAGCTTCGTTAATTTATGTATTGTACTCATATAATTAAGTTAATATTCATATATTAAAATTTTGTTAAAATCCTTAAATTCTTATGAAATAGTCCATAGATAATATACTATAAACTACCTATTTTTTCTTTAGTGTGGCCTTGCACATAATCATGTGTGTCCAATATGATGTAATCATGTGTATATGCATGCCCCCATAACATGTATGCATACTTGAGTTTCTACGTGCTGGTATCAATGTGATTAATCATATGGCATCATTCCGACGATTGGAAAATAGCATGCGTATTAAAATGTAAAGAAATTACTGAGCTATTTTCCATGAAATTTTAATTGATCGAATTTTAATTGGATTATAACTCATGAATGAATAGTAATCACAAATTTTAATTAAGTTATAAAAATTTGTGTTTCGTACAAATTTAAAATTTTATATGTTTTATTACGTTTGTCATGTGGGAGTAACTCAATTAAATGTATAAACCGTTTTAGTCAACTAAAATGGAATGATAGATTAAAGATAAAAAAGATATGACGATCGATTAAATTGGATGTTTAATACTCAGCCAAAAAAATCTCATTATTATTCGGGTGGGATATATAGTAGTCTCAACTTAGATGGCCATGAACGGCAATGATATATACTGGAGATTCGAACTCAGGTTGGGCGTGAGCCAGAGGCTCTGATACCATGATAGAATTCCATCTCATCTAAAAGCTCGAACTTGTAGAAAGTCGTGGAATTTAGTCATTTATATTAATACTCCAATAGACACTCATCGCATTTATATAAATTCGATAGTTGTAAATTAATGAATATGCAATGTGTGTGATTCAATATGTAATGTTTGTATGGAAAAATAATAGTGTTGCATCTATTATTACACGACGGTCTATTTATACAATAGAGGGTGAATAAAAAAAACCCTAATAACTGTAAAATATACAAGGAATAAAATCTTCAAGGTCTCATGAGAAATGGTTTATAGATGATAATTTATTTATAGACGGACTTATGTTATCAATAAAATTATCCGTATTATTAATCAAAGTGTTTATGTTACAATGGGTACTTTTATAATATGATAATAAATGTTGAGAACATAGACGTTTTGATTAATAATATTGATAATTTCTTAACAATATAAGTCAATTTCTAGATAAATTATATAGAAATCATCTCTTAAATGAATTACTCTAAAATCATAACTAATACTCTCTTCATTTCAGAAAAAGTGTTACATTTTATTACTTAATTATTTGTCTCGCGTTTGATAATTTACTCTTAAACGATATTAATAAATAAATTATTAAAATTATATAATGAAAATTTAGTAGTTAAAATTTTATTATATGATTTTATTAAATTATTTACTATTATCGCTATTTAGTAATTGGTCAAAACGATTAATAAGTCAAATCAAAATGTAACACTTTCTCTGAAATTGATGGAGTATTTAATAATACTATCCCTTAATAGTTTGATCTGGTGTCTCTGATATACGCTATTTGTAAAAGTTGATGAATATACACTCCCCCTATCCCGAATTCAATTTCTCACATTCCATTTTGGACGTTACATTTTCAACTTCTCTTCCCCTTAAATGAAACATCTATCTCCTACTTTATTTATTATATCTTCTACTTTAATCACTATTTACCATATTTTATTAACTATTTTTTTATTTTATATACTATTTATTCTATTTTACTTATCATTTTCTTAAAACTTGTGTTTGAATCCGTCGAAAGTTCAATCCGATACGGGACAGTGTATACTAGTATTGTACATCTAAACCCTGTGAGCCCATTAAACCGGATTGGTGAGGGTAGAGGTGACAGGTGAGGCCTACGTTTGGGTCAAAAGATGCAACTTGGCATTATTGTTAATTAATTAAAAAAGGAAAATGTGAACAAACAATTGCTTTGTTTTTACAGATTGCTTGTGTCGGTGAAATTAGAGTCAAACATGGAGGACCTAATGAGTTGTACTAGAGAACTAGCATATGATTGTGTAAGCTTTTTGATCCATTATTATGATCATTCATCATCATTGCTCAAAACTGATCTCCTTCTTAATCTAATGAATTATCGAATCAAAACGCGTACTTGATAGATTTGTTAGTAATCTACAACTAATTAATCAGTATTCAACTCACACTGATTAAACTTCACATAGTTTATCGCGCATATATTGTTCAACATAAACTTCACCCCTGAAAATTTTATACTCCAATTCAATGTTGTCAAACAGTTTTCAGTGATAAATTAATATAAATAAATAAATAATTCAGTAATTTTTTTGTGACAATGTGTACTTTTAGTATAAAAATTAACATTTTTAATTATTTATTATGAGTGCTGTAATTTTAATTTTTTGTTACACGTGGAGTTTTACGTTCCACTCAAAAATGAAATATGCAGTAGTATGAAGATTTTTATGACGGTTTAGTTGGATTTTATGGAATTGTAAGTATGACATTGGATGAGTTGATATTAGAATCAAGTTTACTTGGTCACGCACTTAACATATAGTTGGACCCTTATTTGTAGTTTCGTTTGAAATTACAATTACCAACTCGCGCGTAATTGGGCCGAAAAATTTCTCACCGCAGGCCCAAGGAAAGTGACTTTTGTCAGTTCACTTGTCTTCTCCTAACCTTCACCGGCTTTATTATAAGTTAATAACGTAACCACTTATAATAGATTCGACCAAACTCAACAGTAAACCGAATCGAAAATACGGTTAGTCAACTATAACCTTAAGTTGAAGGAATCAAACTGTAACCGCGGATATGGTTAACATATTTTCTAAATGTCAACCGTGGACCTAACCGGCGATACCGAAGATTAAAATTAACTGATTAACCACTAACCGACGGTTGAAAGTAAAAACAACTACTTTTCTTTGCCAATTTTTGGGACCAAGTAAATAACTAATCAACATCTATAATAAAATGTGTTAAATATTTACTTTTTTCTTTATATGATTAGTAAAAAGGTCGAGGCTTACTGTAACGACCCGGACCACTAATGGGCCGAGCCCCGACCCTTTGGGCAGCTCTCCAGGTGATATGTTGGTCCCACTGTACCAACACATGTCCTTTCCCGCGCACTTCTTAACTCTCGAGTTCTTATAGATGGATTTCCGAAAAGAAAGGTGCACCTTGTTGGTATGAGTAGCGTTCTTGATCCCTTTAAACTGTTTGAACTTGACTTGAAACTTTGGGATGTTACACTTACACATTTAGTAACAAATTTAATGTTTTAAATAACCCACTATTTTCCTTTTTACAAATTTATTTAGCCAGTAATTAATAAGAAAGTATTTATAATAAATAAATTAACACATTTTATTTTTATTTTAAAACAAATTGTCGGTTTAAAAACCGATAAACCGACGGTTTCACCGTTATTAACCATGTCGAATTGTAATTGCCGATTAGAAAACCGTAACCGTAATTGGCAGTTACGGTTGGCAATTTTTAGTGACATCGAACTGACAATTACTCCAACCGTAACCGGCAGTTAGCCCAACCGCGTAGGTATAACTGATACATCTCCTCACATAACATCTACACCCTAGATATAAGTCCCACTTTCCATTCAAGTACTGGTTACACTCTTAGCATCTAAAAATTCTTTCACTGAATCAAATCTCTCAAAATACTACTTCGTTATTTCAAACCAAATGTCACAATCACTACAAAAAAACAGGGGTTTAGCGACGGACTTATCCGTCGCTAAGGCCTTAGCGACGTATAGACGCCCGTCTTAATGATGGGCGTCTCTAAGGCGAATTAGCGACGGATAGTTATCCGTCGCTAATTCGCGACGGAATTGGCGACAGATAGTGCGTTGACCCTTCCGTCACCATTTGAGACGGATAATTATCCGTCTCTAAAAACTCCCGGGTTTCTAGAGACGGATAACTAAACGAATTAGGGCTAGCACGCCCTAATTCGTTGTTTAGCGACTGATAATTATCCGTCGCTAAACCACTGTTTTTTTTTAATTTTTTTAAAAAATTATTTTATAATTTTCACCTGTTTTTTCAACCAATATAATAGTGATATGTCTCAAAGGAGAAATTGCATTAATTAACAACAAAGATTCGTCAAAAACAAATTATCCAAAATAAAGTCTACATATCCGAATAGAAATCCAAATATCCAACAAAGTAAAAAGTAGCATAGTACCCAAAACAACACAAGCAACTAAAACTAGGGACCGGGGGTATTCTGGCTCATATACAAGCGGCAGAGCTCTTCGACCCTCTGATTCATACGAGCCTGCTCATCCCTGAGAGTTTCAATCTCATTATGGAGAGGAGTCACTGCTTCATTCACCATCTGCTCGACCTGCACCTGTGTGTAAACATCACCATGTCCCTGAGATTGCTGGGACACGGAGAAGCTCTTCTCCGCCAGTGTCTCGCCCAAACTACCAAGACCATAAACCCGACCCTTGTTGTCGGGTGGGTTGACCTGTAGAAAGATCCGGTCTTGTTCTTCCACGGACAACTCCTCACCCTCGAGCAGCCTCTCCGCAATGATCCGCTCCACCTCACTCTGTAATAGTCAAGTGTATTCGAAATGAGCTACAATTTCATATTTAATTTATAATACACATGCATATACAACTGTGACACTTAGCAAATACACATACCGCAATAAACTCGGACTTCTCGTCCACCCAAATGTCATTCTTCAGCTTCCCCCTCTTCATTTCCTCTAGGCAAGTCTTGGGTTTGTTCTGGTTCAGCTAAAGAACATTATATATTGCAACAAGTAGTTAGTAAGTTGGTAGGAATGCAAACAAGTAGTAAATTGGTATAAATGAAAGCAATACACATGTGTACAAATCATGTTGTAATCAGAAAATACATATATATACTTACCGACATCTGGCGATTAGTGACAACAGCTCGTGACCCGTAGTGATGCCTGGCAGAGCCCTTACCATCTCGTGGCTCAGTCAGCCGGTTCTGCCTGTTCTTTATGAACTGATCCTCGACGGTTGTAAGTCTCCAATATTCTAGCCACATAGCCCACTCTTCGTCCCTAATTTGCCTATATTGTGGCGGCTTTCCTTTTTCTCGGTATTTTTTTCATGTCATCCACCATATGCCTATACAGATCAGAGCCCAAACTCTCGAAAACAGGCCACATCTTGGGAATAAGGCCAGTCGGAATGTAGTTTTTTTCTACATTCCAATTCCATTCAAAGTAAAAATTAATGCGCCAAGGTTACAATTTCAAGATAAACAATGGTGCATATCACCCAAGCAAGTGGCTAACATACCACACAAATTGTCCTAGAATTTACTAACACAATGGTGACTAACATATCACCCAAGTAAGTGGCTAACATACCACACAAATTGTCCTAGAATTTACTAACACAATGGTGACTAACATATCACCCAAGTAAGTGGCTAACATACCACACAAATTGTCCTAGAATTTACTAACACAGTGGTGACTAACATATGACCCAAGTAAGTGGCTAACATACCATACAAATTAGTAAACTAGTTCATTAATCGATAGAACAACAAATAAATCATTGTAACATTTACCACAACAAATTGTAACATTTAAGCTTACCCGAAGCTCATCAAAGTAGAAGTGCTTCGTCTCAGCCTTGAGTTTGCTCCACTGTTCGCCTCCCTGGCCCGGCAACTCCCTCCTAAGCTTGAAAATCTCATGCAGGTCGTCTGAAGATTGCTGAGGCCACAACCTGCAGTTATCAATGAGACATAGAAGAGTACATATATTTATTAGACAATTCATGTGACATATATATATAAACACTTATCTTAAGTTATGATCTACAAATGTATATATAATACTTACTTCCTCCTGCCATTAGGGAACAACACCAACTTCCCCTCCCACGTAGCACCATCGACGATCTCGGTATAAGGACACCCGTCAGGCGGGTACTGTCCTGGTCCATAACCACCACCAGATGTCCCAATTCTCGAGCCACTGGCAGTCTGACTAACATGAGAGTAGCTGCTCGATCCATCAGGGCTACTTTATGCACTATGTGGTGAACCCTGGGTCCCACTAGACCTGGGTATCTCGTAACTGCACTTTCTTTGGCGCGGCATCTGCAAAAAGCATATGACAAACACAAACAAATTGTATTAGTATAAATTAAGACATGAATTGGCACGTAATGGGAAAAACAAGCATATAACAATTAAGATACATATAATCTACCATACACACATACTATGATCCTCGTCACCAATGGTTAAGTCTACATATATGTCTTCGTGCAGGGGCACTTCATCATCCCCCCACTCAAACAAGTAGTCTGTGTCAGTGCAAAAGCAACGAAGGCATCAACCCCTTCCACAAAACTAGGTAAAACTCTGCCATTAACTATCCTTTGGTACATCCATGAACGATCGGTATTCATTGAATAATTATATAACCTGACACGTTTGAATTGATTAGATCGAGGTCTGTCATTTATTAAGCTAATTAAACTCATACTTACAAACATTATGATAATAAATCAATTTCACAGTAATTCAATCAATTACACAACCCCAAGCTTGAAAATACGTCAACGACCTTACATAATATAAGTTATACTAGCTTCAATTTAAGCATAATGTTTGGTTTTATATATCAACTACTAATTACTAGTTATACAAGCCTAAAGACAAAACGGATAAAACTCATTATCCTCTTGCAGCCCCCTCCTCGTCACGTGAACCGCGTCCTACCACAGAAATAGCATTCCATCAGATCTACATCCTCCTCCCAATACAACATGCACATGTTCCGACAACCATCTATGATTTCAATAGGCGGCCCCAACCCCCGCCTCTCCCTCCATTGATCATATGTCATGGACGGTCCTACCTCATCACCATGATGATTCCATACATGATACTCAGGCATGAATCCATTACGTCTCAAGTGCTCGACTACCGCTGTAGGAGTAAAATATTGCTTGTTTCTGCATGTTTCCAATGTGCAAGGACACTTTATCAACCCCCATTTACACAAGCCGGATGTGTCATCGCAAACGCGATGAAACCTTCAGCCCCTTTTACAAAACTCGATTGAACTCTGTCATTTAGAGTACGACGGTACATCCATGAACGATCGGTGTTCATTGGATGATTATATAACCTGATACGTCTGAATTGATTAGATCATATTTTTCAACTCGATTCCCATTTCTTGCATGTTATAAAGTTTTTGTCTCTTACCAAAATTCCCATTACAAATAAAGCATTCCAACCCCCTAATACGAATTTATAAATTATAAATTACATGCATTTTACGAATGTAATCACTAAATGGTATCAACACACTTCATTAAATTCTCATAATCTATAATCTAGTACATGTATAAATTTATCAAATCAAACAATTGCACATCTTAATTAACATATTTAACATACTTAAATCAAAACTACTACATACTTAACATACTTAAATCAAAACTACTACATACTTAACATTATACTAATTAACAATTCAAACAATTGCACATCTCCAAGTTAATTAACTAGCTACTAAAAATCCAAATTCACAATCAATATATTAATTGTACATCTCAAAGGTAAAACAATACCTAATATAAACTAAACTAAGTACTACATACTCTTAATTTACATGCAATTGCTCAAATTAGTCCAAAGTAACAAAATCCCCAAATTTTAAAAAGTAAGGGTTTACCTTCGAATCCGGAGAAAATAGCGGATGAAATTTGAGATTGATGGTAGAATTGACCTCCTTCTCTCACGAGCTTCGAATAGACACCAAGAATGGCCGAAATGGTTGAGATTTGGACGGGATTTGATTTGGCCGAAATGGAGGAAGAAAGGAAGAAGAATGGAGGAAGAAGAAGAAATGGGGGAGAGGAAAGCTTATGCCCGTTTTTTCCTGAAAATCTAGCGACGGATTAGCCTATCCGTCGCTATTAGCGACGGGTAGGCTAATCCGTCGCTAGATTTTCATTTTCCATTTTTTTAATTTTAATTTCTTTTTCATTTTCTTTAAATTTTGGTCAACTAATCTAGTGACGGGTGTATCTATCCGTCGCTAAATAGCGACGGATAGTCGTATCCGTCGCTAGAGTTAGCGACGGATTTTATTCGTCGCTATAGCTAGCGATTCGTCGCTAGCTTGGCGTGGCTAAACAGGGGCATTCTTGTAGTGAATTTCATTTATATATGTTTCAATATAAATATCATGTTCGTCCCTCTGACAAAGTCGACCATCCAAGTGGATTAATTCTCACTATATTTTACTCTACACCTCAAACTCCGTGTACAAAATCAATACGGCATTTATTCCATATGCGATGATAAATTTCTGCGAGTAAATAGTAATATCATCAATCTTGCCTCAAAAAACTTTCTCTGACTAAAACTTTCTCGCTCTAAATTTCCGATCAACTTCCGTCGATCTTCAGTTTTTCCCTAGCTACTATAATGACAAAAACTAATCCTCCTTCATCAAGAGACCCTTGATTTCAACCCCCATCAAAACCACCAGATTTCAATAGTAGCTCAGACTTATCCTCAGGGGAAACCAACTGCATGTTGATAGATCCAATCCCGAAAAGAAGATCGGGTGCACTCACAATCTCAAAAGGAGAGGATAAAGTCCGATCTCAAAAATCAAATCAAGATAAAGGGGAAAAGATGAATAGCATGGAATCCTACAGTGATAAGCTGAGAGGAGCATCTAAACACAAGTATTTTGAAGCCTGGCTAAATCATGTCGACAAGATGCCGTGTACAGATAGCGAACAAGGTTATACGCAAAGGAACCCTAAAATCCCCTTTGTTGATTTCAATATAGGAGAAGTTCAAAGTTTTATGGGGCCTTTTGATAAAGCTCTCATAATAAACACTGTGGGAATCATGAGGAGCATAATCGACATACAAAAACATCTCAAAGGAATCTGGAAATTACAAAATTAGGTGGATGTGCATGATGTTGGTAAGGGAATCTACATCTTGTTTAAGAATTCCATGTCTCACTATCTGATAGCTCTTTCCGGTGGACCGTGGTTCCTTTTTATCACTTTCTGTCCGTGAAGAAATGGAGACCATGGTTTATCCCTTATCATGGCTCATGGCTTACTTGATACCATGCCGGTTTGGGTTAGACTTCATGATCTCCCTTTGGAGTTCTATTATCCTAGAGCCTTACTAAAGATTGGTAAAGCTCTAGGAAAACCGATCAAAATGGAAAGAACTAGATATGCTACAGTTTGTGTGGAATTAGATACTTCTGTGCCTTTGCCACAAAAAATACAAGTAGGACCAGTTATGATAAATATAACGTATGAGATAAAAGTGGAATTTTGTATAAAATGTGGTAAAATAGGGCACTTTAGTACTAATTGTGATGTCTTAAACCAAAAAGAATCTCAAAAAAAATAATTCGGAAATAAAAGACACTAATATTGAAAATGGAGATAGTATGGAAATAGAGGTAGCTAATGCTTTGATCAAAGAAAAGACTATCCCAAATAAAGTTAGTGTCCAAGATTAACAAGAAAACGCCGATTCTAAATCTCAAGAAACCTCCCTCAGATGATCTGAGTGGATGGAGATTTGTTGTTCCTAAATCTTTCAATAAGAAGAAAATAAATCAGAAAAAATCTAATCAAAGTCCTAGGAAGGATGGAGAAAATCAAGCTAACGAGTATGTTAATAATAAAGTCAAGATAATTGAGAAAGCTGTGAAGAATAATGCTAAGGAAAAAACTTTAGAACAAGTTAAAATTAACCATGAAACTATTAACGGAGAGCAGTTGAGCCACATTAACATGAACGAGCTACAACATAATAAAACTAACAAAGTTCAAAATATGGTTAACCAGTTTAACGTCCTAAGAAATTTACAAGATGAACCGGGAGAAAATCAGAATTTACAATCTTCAGACACTGAGGATGTCAACTTGGACGGAAATTTGGAAGTAAATAATAAGGAAAAGGAAATTGCGGTGGAACTATTAGGAAAGACTAAAAAGTTTAAAAGGCATATTAGGGTCCAAGATTTGGCCCAGAAAAGGAAGAAGATACCATAAGAAAACTATTGGACCAGATAATAGAAGAAAAGAAGATAAAAGCCCTCTTGGAAGCCCAACAAGATCAAGAGGCGGAAGAAAAAATGCTAGAACACTTAGAAAACTTCTCGAATGAAACAGTGCAATTAACTAGAGAAAAACAAGTGGAAGTAACTTCAATAAATTTGATAATTTTTCAAGCAAAAACAATTCCAAAACGACAAATGACAAAGATACTAATTCTCAGAACAATTATTCACAAGATCGGTCCAAAGATTTGCACGATTCCACACATGTTGTAGAGTATAATGAACTCTGCCGCCCTAATTAATACAAATATTAGGGTTAATAATGATGAATGCATAGAAAATACAAGAGAAATGGAATAGCAAATGGAAGAAGAGACGATTGGCTTGCCTTTGCAGAGTTCCAAGAATTGTAATGATGATGATATCTCTGAGGCATTAGATATACAAGGCACGGGAGAGTTGGTTAATCAAGAAAACAAGAGCTTAATGGAAAGGAAAAACAAAATCAAGTGAGAGACAAAAAAACATGGCAGGAAGAAATCAGACTCAAAACTAGGAAAGGAACTCGCAGGTAACACCAGCAAGGGCTTCAGAAGGACAATCGGAGATGAGGACGGATACCTCAACGGAAAATCCCAGTGGAATCTCAGTGAGCTCCCCATAAGCTTCACTATCGACAACCCAGACCACAAGTTCTGGAGTGCCAACAAGGAGCTCTGGGTTCATCAGGATAGGAGAGGTACTTGTACCTCTGAACACAACTGAGACAATGCCAGGAACAATCATCAGAGCACCAGTGAATCAGTTAAGGAAGCAACACAGGATAAGCCAAAGGCAGCCACTCCAAATCTGACAAGGAAAAACCAGGCAATTCAGCAAGGTCAAGCAAGACAAGAAGTGATAAATCGTCACAGAAGCGTCCAAGCAGTAAGCCAAGTGACAAATCAAACGGAAGGAAGGGTGGAGGCAAGATCCGATTGCTACACTCCATTATTTCCAAATCAGGTGATGGCGAATAGAGTAGACAGGAGACATGTGTTGGGCAATGGACATCTGAACAGCAATGCTCGTTCTTACCACAACCTGTTGTCACAACAGGCTCAGAGTCCAGAGACTGAGGCATGCAACAGTGGGGAGTTGTGGGGAGTTCGTCTTCAGTGCCATGGAGAGGGATGAAGGTATATATGTCCTAGAGACAATCATATTGAGGACAAATATACTTATTCACATTTACTATTTGCATATAATTGCTATGCAATTATAATGTATATATGGACATATACATATATTGGCATTACAGTGTTTAAATGTTTATTGTCTGTTTGTCTGCATTCATTTATACATGTGTTCTCATGAGTTTAATGTTGTCACTAAGAATGTGAGATCTTGAGTGATATAGCATAAGCTCTTAAATCGCCCCAATCAATGATCATCGAGAATGAGATATCAATGATACATAATATCCTTGGAATATTGAAGATTGGCATGTGGTCTGCATCATATCCTTAGAGGGATGTAGTGGTTATCACAACTGCGAATAACTCGGTTATTCATGATGGACACGCGGACACTTTAGAGAGTGTTGGTATACCCTACCGAGAAACCATTTGATGATTCTATTTATGTGTCTATGGGAGTATCGGCCTGTAGGGTGATGTAATAGTCCTTCGACTTGGGGTCAATACGACTTCATGTGTGAAGTGATGTACTTTGGTCATGACCAACGCTTGCACTCCTGAGGGGGTAGATACGGCGTGCGCAAGGGATGATCTCCTGGATGCTTTAAGGGGATATATCAGACAACATAGACCAGTAATAACCTTCATTATGGATACACATATGAGCTATGGAAGGGCGATTGAGATAGTGCCAACTCTGGGCGATCCCAATAGGATCATTGTCACTAATGCAAGCACACCACAAGTAGGAGGTTACTGGGTTCTCTGGGATGCTGCCAGAGCAGTTGTAACCTTGCACGAAGCATATGACCGTGTTTTTCACTTTAGGGTGATCGAACTAAGGCAGCCTCTACCAATAGCGCTTACAACAGTCTACAACAATCCAAATCCCAGCAAGCAAGATCAGGTATGGGATAATTTAAGAAATTTAAGTTCTAAAGTTGTGAATCCTTGGATAGTTGCTGGAGATTTCAATGCCTTACTTAGTTTAAATGAGAAATTTGGTGGTAAAAGACCTAGAGGTAAGAGATTGAATGATTTTGCTAATTGTTTGTATGACTGTGGTTTATCTGATCTAGGGTTTTGTGGTAATAAGTTTACCTGGTCCAATAGAAGGTTTAACTCTTCTTATGTTAGTGAAAGATTAGACAGAGCCTGTGGGAATTATGACTGGATTAGAAGATTTCCTAATACTATAGTTAGAAATCTCTATAACACAACTTCTGATCACAAACCTATCCTTATTGACACTAGATCTGATCAAAGAAACTTCACAAGAAATTTCAGGTATGAGAATGCTTGGAATAGTAATGAAATTTTTAGGAAAAACCTCAGTCAATTATGGATTCTGAATGAAAGTTCTAATACCAGTCTTACTGAGTCCTGCAAAGTTTTGACTCAAAAAATCCCTAAGTGGCCAATTAAAGATTTTTATCTCTGGGATAAGAATTTTCAGAATCTGACCAGGAGACTTGAAGGTGTTGATAGAATAATTCACAGAAACCCTAGTCTTTATGGTCCTATTGAAATGAATCTTAGGAAGCAAATTAATTCTCTTAATCCAAAGAAATATTTATTGGTAACAAAGGGCTAAGAGAAACTGGATTAAAGGAATGAATCTAAATACTAAGTATTTTCATGCTATTGCTTCTCGTCAAAGAAGGGAAAATACTGTTCAAGGTTTAAAAGATGATCAAGGTAATCTAATTACTAATGATAATGACATCTACATGGAATTTAAGATTTTTTTCATTAATCAGAGTACTTCTAGTAACCCTGTTGTTGATAAGTTCTTGGATGTTAACTCTTTAGCTCTTGATTATGAAAATAATCAGGCTCTTGTTAAGGATATTACTGATGAGGAAATCCACACAGCCATCAAGTCTATAGGTGCAGACAGAGCACCTGGACCTGATGGATTTAGTGCTGGTTTCTATCATAGTTTTTGGGACATCATTGGTCAGAAGGTCTGTAATATGGTTAAGAAGTTCTTCAAAGATGGAATCCTGGAAAACTCCATAAATCATACTCGGATAATTTTGATCCCTAAAACTGATAACCCTTTCAAAGTTAATCATTTTAAGCCTATAAGTCTTTGCAATGTTTCTTATAAAATAATCTCTAAATTATTGGTGCAAAGACTTAGACCTGTTATGAACAAAATTATTTCTCCCTTTTAGAATGGGCTTGTTCCTGGCAGACAGATCAGTGAAAGTATTATGCTTGCTCATGAGTTGCTTCATACCATGGGAAAGAAGAAGTCCAAACAATTCTACATGGCTTTAAAATTAGATATTGAAAAAGCATATGATAGAATATTTGCTCTAGTAGTTTTAATGTGAAAGTTAATAATATTTGCTCTGATTCTTGGAGACCCTCCAGGGGATTAAGGCAAGGAGACCCTCTTTCTCCTTACCTTTTCATTCTTTGTCAGGATCTCCTCATAAGAAGCTTAATAAAAAAAATGGAAGAAGGAAAGATTGATGCCCTTAAGACTTGTCAAAATGGTATTCCTATTCCTATTATGTGCTTTGCAAATGATTGCATTCTCTTCTGCAAAGTAAATAGGAAGTCTATTAACAACCTTACTTCTTAAGGATTATGCTAAAGCTGTTGTTCAGTCTATTTGTTGGAACAAGTCTAGAGTTATTTTCTCTGCCAACACTCCTATCAATTTAAAACAAGAAGCCACTCAGAATCTTAAAGTTATTCATAACAAAAGGAAAGATAAGTTTTACCTTCCCTTATTGGCAGGAAGAAGGTTGATCTGTTTGATGACCTAGTAATTAAAGTCTCTAACAAAATTAATAAATGGTATAATAGGTTTCTATCTCATGCTGGTGGAGCTCTTCTCATCCAAACTGTTACTAATACCATTCCCACTTATACTATGGCTACTTCTCAATTACCTGTTTCTTGCACTGTTAGAATTGATTCCTTAAATAAACATTTTTTCTGGAATCCTTCTGCTATCTCTAAAAGTAGTCATAAAATAAGCTGGAATAAAGTTTGTACTAGTAAACTTTCAGGTGGTCTGGGAATAAGAAACCTGGAGGATCTTAACACTGCATATCAACATAAGCTTCTTTGGAAACTTTTGGTGAATCCTAACTCTTTATGGTCTAAAGTTTACAAGGAAAAGTACTATCCTAGTTCTTCCCTTTGGGATGCTTCTATTAGTAATCATAATAGTTGGTTTTGGAAAAAACCTTTTTAAAAAGGAGGTTTTTTAAAATCTGCTTGGTTGGAAGATTGGTAATGGGAGGACTGTTGACTTCTGGAATGATCTCTGGTTGCTTGGTAAAAGGTTAAGGGATTATTCCAGAGATGTACCACATTCACCCCTGTTGCTAATTATATTAATAATAGGTGCTGGGATTTTGATAAACTCTGTAGTGATATTCCTCTTAAGTTAGCTCTAGAAGTAGTTGGTATTCCTCTAAGTGTTGTTGACAGGGAAGATGAAATTAGCTGGCCTTATACTGCTGATGGTAAGTTCTCTATAAAATCAGCTTACAATATAATCAGAAGTAATACTAATAACCAACCAAACTGGCCTTGGCATAGAATCTGGAAAACTAAGGTGTTCCCTAAAATTAGGTTTCATCTTTGGTTGGCTCTTCATGATAGATTAAACACCGTCGGTAGGTTGGCTAAGCAAGGCAGACTTGAGGATCCTACTTGTCAGTTATACAATCAAGGGGAGGAGACCTTCAATCATCTTATGTTTAATTGCAGTGCCTTCAATAGATTGAGGTTTATTTTAAGCATTTGTGAAGGAGATGAAATTTTTCTAAGTCAAGAATTTTTTAAACTTCAGGTGAACTCTGAGAAGCAAATTGATCTGACTATTGTTGCTTGGATAATCTGGCATGCAAGGAATAAGTTTTTGTTTGAAAATATTCCTATTAATTGTGAGTCTTTATATAAACGTTTTTTAAGTACTAAAAAAGATCTAAAGGTCTTATTCCCTGTTAATGTCATTAACACTAGTCAAGTGAACTGCAAATGGTTTCCTCCCCCGGATAATATAATTTGCATAAATACTGATGGTTCTGCACTTGGTAATCCTGGCCATGCTGGTATAGGTTGTGTCCTTAGAAACAACCAGGGTCAGTTCATTAGAGTTGTTGCTTCCTACATTGGCATTGCTAATAACAACACTGCTGAAATTCAAGTAACAAGATTGGGAATAAACTTAGCCATCCAATTAAATATAGATCATTTTATAATCCAAACTGACTCCAAGTATGCTTATGATTGTGTGGAACCACAAGGAGATGATGGAGGAGATTAGAAGGAAGTTAGGAAGATATAAGAGGAAGCAAGTGCAGCTAATCTACAGAGAAGCTAATGGTGCTGCAGAACTTTTGGCAAAAATAAGAAGTGGGTTTGATTTCAACAACTATGAATCTTTTGATTGCTTCGAGTCTCATCCGTCAAACTATGTTAACCTTAGATGTAATTTGAAAATTTGGGATATTTGCATGAAGTGACTTGGTATGTATATTACTAAGGACCTCGGCAAGGTGACTTCTCATTTGGTCTCCACACGATGTGGTCGTACTTGTCTATCTTCTGATGTTTAATTAATGAAACAAGTTTAGTATTAAAGAAAAAAAATTCTGCCAGTAGATTTGGAGTGTCTGGTATCTTGACACTTGGCATCATCAGAACCACTTGTAGAATAACCGTTAAAATGGTTACATTCAGCTGTTTTAGCCTTCCATAACTGGAACCTGCTAAACAAGCTTAATTACGAACAAGAAATCCAATCCAAATTCCACAAATCACTCTTATGTGGTAAGCAATTATGGCGGCTCAATCCGCTTGTTTTCACTGCTTCACTCCCAAACCATGTACTAGAACAAGAAGCCCCATTTCCCTTTCTCCAATCACCTCAATTCAACAAGCTCCGCTGCTAATCGGTTCTACTACATTCAATCTTTCAAAATCCAGGTTTCTTTCTTTTCCTTGCTCAATTTTTCTATACCTTTTCTGTGTCTCTTGTTTCGATTTTGTGTTATATGAGTATGAATCGTATGATAAATTTTGTACAGTTTAACTGGCAAAGTTTCAGCTTTGGTATCGGAGGAAAAAGTAGTAGAAACCAGTGAACTTGTCAAGCTCACTTACTTGGAGGTGGGTTTAATTTCTTGATGGCAATTTGCTGATTTGTTAAGAATTAGTGGTTAATGGGGTTTGAACTAATTTATCTCTTGATTAGCAGTTTTCGGTTTCTTATTTAGGGAAAGACGAAACCTTTGTGCTGTATATATGGTCTAATGGAGCTCAAAGCCATCCAATTGTTAGGATTATTACTCTAATCTGTACACGCACCTTAAATATTAGAAATCCTAGTGTTAGGCGTTCCCTTATCTTGCATCTGTCTAACGGTTAAACCGTCTAACACAAGTTATTCTCGTAGGGGAATAGTTGGTTGTGGGAAGTGGGTGGCGCTAAGATATTGGTCGATCCAATTTTGGTGGGGAACTTGGATTTTGGAATACCTTGGCTCTATGATGCTGCCAAGAAGTTTTTGAAAACATTTAAGGTACTTATTTGTTTTCTTCAAATCTGTATGGTTTTTCGTTCTTGTTCAATGCTGGTCCATAGACAAGTTTTCAATCATGGGATATGTGCTTTGCAGCTTGATGATCTTCCTGAAATTGATTGTTTGGTGATCACACAAAGTCTTGATGACCACTGCCACTTGAAGACACTAAAGCCCCTGTCTGAGAAGTCACCGAATCTTAGAGTTATTGCAACACCTAATGCTAAACCACTTTTGGATCCTCTGTTCAATGACGTAAGTTACAGTCATTTTTTTGGTGTTATAATAGCTCCAGCAGGCTGCAGAAACATATTATTATATGACTAATGTTAATAGACATGCGATATGTTTTCTACGAAAGTCATGTGGTCACTTAGGATTAAAGATACTTCAAGAAGTTTCAGAAATAAATAGGATTATGTAAATGCATCTATTGAAACTGTTGCAGACAATCAAAGTAATGACATAACTTTTGAGGGCAGGACAATTGATGGGAAATGTTTCCTCAACAGATTATGTGACCATATAAGCGATATGTCATTTGAATTAGGCTCATACCCAGGTTGATAGTTCATATGTTTCTAGATGAAGTTTGAAACAGAATCCTCGGCATGAGGTTACTTTGCGCAGATCTTTGTTTAGAATGTGACAATCAGATGGTTAAACAGTTCAAGTATGTATCTGTATAAATGTATGTCATGCGTCATGCATCATCATACGCTGGCACCAGGTTTTATAAGGCTTTACTTTGTAGTTACCCTAGGGATTAGATAACATTCAGAAGAGAAAGTACGATGTCGAGTAAGTTTCTCATTTGCCTTATCTTCTTAACTGTGTTAACTGTTAACTTACATTTCAAATCTGTCTGAAGGGTATTCCCTATCAGATGTTATACTCGGGAATTATAACTAGGTCTGGCTGAATACTGCATAACCATACTCGTCCATCGATCTATACATTTTTACCTGGTTTTGAATTGTTGCCTCCCCTTTACTTGCATGAACTTCTAGAATATGATGAGTATCCAAACTCTCTTTAGATATCAATATTAACAGTTGTGTCCAATTTACGAAGATCTTTCTCTCAAGCTTTTGGAAAACTATAGGTTACATATCTTGAGCCGGGTCAGGGATCAGAGATCCAAGCTAAAAATGGTACTTCAGTAACTATTCGAGCTACTGCAGGACCGGTTTTAGGTCCACCATGGCAGCGTCCTGAGAATGGGTAAAATCTGTACGAAATAACACTTTCTCTTTTCTGATAATCATAGTGATTTGCTACTTTGTCCTAAACGTGGAATTTGCCTGTTTCCGTTTCAAGTTACCTTGTCACTTCTCCTGGAGGCGAGCTGACATTGTACTACGAACCCCACTGCGTCTATGATGAGAGCTCTGTAGGGAAGGTACAAGCTGAGATTGTGATCACACCAGTCGTAAAGCAACTCCTTCCGTATTTCACTTTGGTTTCTGGACAAGAGGATGCAGTTAGGCTCGCACGGTTGCTTCAGGCAAAGTATGTATGGAGTTATGATCTTAGTTGCTGGCAACTAAAATATGTCAATTGAATACTTAAATTTTCTTATTTCTGCTTGTTGGCAGGTTTATTGTTCCCATGAGTAATGGTGATCTCGATAGCAAAGGCCTTCTATCTAGTCTAATAGAACGGAATGGAACCATAGAATCATTCAAGGTATGATTTGGGAGTTGTTTTACATTTCATGAAACACATCTTTTCCTCGTCCCCCATTTACACCACCGATGGTGACTCAAACTCCCGAACTATTGTGCTGCCTTGTCAACTTAACCTCATAAGTCATAGTCATAGCTAGCAAGCTGATTTTCTATAAACTAACGTGGGTACATGTCAACTTGTTCAACATTACAATGATTGAACTTGATGAGGAGACACGTACATGTTGCAATTTCAATTGCGTAATACTGTATTAGTCCAGACTTGGACATCTTTTACTACTATAACTTGATATCTGCATGAGCTCACTGTTTGACTGGAGATATGATCTACACTGGTAAGTGGTAATAGGATACAAGTATGTACATCTTGTGTGTCGTGTTACTGTAAAACTTATGTAGGTATAGCATCTGTTTGGGGATTAACTTATACTACTGTATCAGAGATGAATATAAACATTTACAGCATACAGTTTTAGTTATATTTCCCTTGTTCAAGAGGTAAGGTTGTTTCTTAACAAGAATGTTGCATGTAGCATAATATGATGAAACGATGAAATTCATCACTATTAATTTTGAAATATCAAGTCATATCCCCTTTACAATCGTGAACTATATCGTGCACACTAACTGTGAAATTCTCCTCAAGACTATTCATGTCTTTCCCCCCATCACTGATGTCTTAGTTCGTGGTCTCATGGGTGAGATTCGGGGTATACATTGATTAGAAAAAGATGCATTCTGATACGTACAGTACATAAACGCTTCATCTTTAGTAATTGTGATATAACATTGGTTTATATAAAGCTTTAGTTCTATCATCTCCAACATTCTTTCATCCAAAGTCATGGTTTTTATGTTCTGCCAAAATCTAAAGTAGGCCTTTTAGTTCTTTGTGTGGCCTAAATATTGGTTTTTTATTTTTATTTTGAATCTCGAAGCTACTGCCTTCGAGCCAGTGCATGCAATCATAAGTTTGGTTTCATATTTCTCTCTACTTAGTCACAGAAAGTTTTGGAAGGTACATATAGAAGTGAGTGAGACCTGAGGGACGTACTCATGTTGTTTACGTCAAGGGCGGATCCAGGAATATAATTTAGGGTGGGCTACTTTCAACAGTGAATTAAAAATATTCAACTATTACTCTAAACAAAAATAGCACCTAAATATTAACATAAATAGGAAATAACATCATATGAAAAAGTTTGGGATCAAATCTAGTTAGGTTGAAAATGAAAATGTTGATTTTTTCTGAATGAGTGAGTTGAATATGTAGGTTTTCAGTGAAGTCCTTTTGTTAACTACTTTTGTAGTACTAGTTGATAGGAAGAAAGCCAAAGCCAAAACCATTCAGCCACACGATTAATACATCAATGATACCGCATATATACTATATACTCAGGTTCAATTTTCCAGGGTGGGCTTGAGACTAAGATCCGCCCTTGGTTTACGTATAAGAATAATATTTTAAACAATATAAAGATTATTATTTTATAAGCGGACACTTTATGTCATTTTTATGTGTATTTATAAAGATGGTACCAGTCATGAGAGTTAATCATACTCATTTACTTTTGTTTCTGGATCAAATTTCCAACTTATATGCAAATTTAAGCCTAAAAGAGAAATAGGCCGTGGATTAATGTTTTTGTCAAGTGCTTTAATTTTCATTGATCATTTCTATTAAACTACTGTACTGGTCTCATCTCTCAAGCCCATAATTCCAGAAATCTGGTTCATTTTAACACTCTGGATTCCTGGGATGCAAGCTTGAACACTGGGAGTTATGACTTATAAGAACATAAATCTAGCTTGAGTATCCATGTTATTTCTTGCATGAATTATGTAAATTCCAAAATGTGTTAAAACTCGACTCGAGTACGGAGTATGGATCTTAACTAAACTAGCACAGTCATTCGGCAGTCGATTTATAATCTTGTAATTCTCGAATGCAGGAATTACTATCCAAAGAAGTTCCTGATGCACAAGTGTTGGAGCCTACACCAGGTTTACCACTGGAGATTTCAGCTTCTCTGCTTCTTAAATAGTGTAATTTTGGGTTCATCAGATATCAGAAAGTTAACAGAGCCAATGTACATGGCCTTCTCCTTCAACTTGTCCATTTTTTCTTTGAACTGTTGTACTATCAGTACAGCCAAAAGAGAGAAACAGTTCAAAGTACAGAATCTTTCTGATTTCCCACTAAAGTTGCTTTGTGAGATTGAAAAGTTAGCAACAGTTTGTTTACACCCCAACTCACTCCTGTCCGGATTAAAAGATGAGAGTAAAAAGTTTGTGGCCATCTAATGTTAAAAATCATTACCAAATCATTTTACCAAAGTAAATTGGGATTTTATGACCACTAACAAATTGTCAAACAAACCGTATAAAATTATTTCTTATTACAACAGTGCGAGCTCTTAACTTTCATTAGCACGGAAAGGATCTTACAAGTAGTCTCGTAATATAAGATATTTAGTTTTCGAATAAATTGGTCTTGACAGGAACATTTTATAATTATGAACTAATAAAACTATATCATATAGATGAAAATATACGAAGTAAAAAACAAAACAGAGAAGACACAACACCTATGTAATTTAACCTAACGTGACAATATACGTTGAGAATATGCTTGGAAGTTGTGCTAATCCTCCAAAATGTTCACAATCTTGTAGCTCGTCAGCAGATTAACAACCAAGCCAATCGCACAGATTGAGATTAGTGAAGACAATTAAGGAATTTATATTATTAAAAATTTATTATTTAAAATAAGGAAAAATATGCACAAAAGAGAAGATACGCACAAATCCCATGTGATGTGAGAAACCATATTTGGAAAGTCCCATAAACAGACTTGTATCCTCAGACACCCTGCAATAGAATATTCCTTTCAAGTTTTCTTTTCTAATTATTATTTCAACTTTGGAACTATATATTATTCATAATAATATTATAAAATTGATGTGATTAAGATTACTCCAAGAGACATATGGCCGAACTTCATCCCCAAGAGACACATACGTTTATGATACCTCCCACGTTTTTCTCCATCTCTTCAATTTTTCTTTTTCATTTCCTTTAAATGCAATGATATATTATACAGTATTATTTTGAATTATTTCAACATAGTATAATAATTCATAAAGTGTGATTAAATTTATAATCCAATTTAAATATCATTCGTCCTTCTCGGTTGCATAAATGTGTCATTGTTTAATCAGAAAGTGTATGATTCGAATTCAATTGCCGTAAGTTTTTCCCGTTTAGTATTTGTTACTTCATCCGTCCCGAAGAACTTCATACATTAAAGTTATCGCGCAGTTTTATGCAAAAAGTTAAAGTAACAATAGAATATATAAAAGGTGGGAAAAAGTGTACTTTTAGTGGCAAAAGTTGTAATTTGAGTGTAAAGTTGAGATTGTTTATTATTTGTTGGGTGTGGGGTAGTTTCCTTTTTTGGTAATGTATGAAGTTCTGTAGGATGGCTAAAAATGGCAAATTATGAAATTCTGCGGGACGGAGGGAGTAAATGGAACTTGCAAGATTCGAATACGTAAATTTCTCCCTTTTATTTATTGTATTATTTTTATGTTTTCTCCTTTCTTAATCACAAGTTCATTTATTGTATAAAAAATGCTCAATACACGCAGAGTGTTACGTAAATGCTAATATTATATTTTTAGTATTATAATTCACAAAGTTTAACTAATCTTATCATTCAATTTAAACTTTATCCATCCATCTTACTTATTCAATTTGAATCCGGTGCGTACAAGTGTCATTGTTTAAGTAGAAGGTGTAGAGTTCGAATCTCATTGACGTAGTTTCGCACTATTATTTACTATTGTTTTTTTTTAAATATTTTCTATTTTTGCAAACACAAATTCATTTTTATATAAAATTGTGTAACCCACGTACGTAAAGTCATTTGAATACAAATGTGTAACAAATTCATTTTTAAAAATATTGTCTATTATTTACTAGTGTATAGTATATATTACACTGTCGTAATTAGTCCTGGTAAGTCATTTGAATACAGAGAATCGATTCGGATCGGATTGTTCGGATATGTGAATTAATTTGATGAGTTCCTATTGTATCGGATTGGATTGAATTCGGATGTTGTTTGGCTTCAGATCTTGTTTGGATTCAGACGTTGTTCGGGTTATAAAATGTCATGTTATTTCTGATCAGGTTATTTAGGATCGGATTCGATTGTTGTTCGGATTTATGTATTATAATACTTCATTCTATTTCTGGTCGGATCAATCCAGATTGAGATTTCAATCCACTTTTATATAGGTTTTCGTTCATGTTTATTCCATCTTATCCTTTCATTTTACATGATCTCTTTTTCTATTTTTACTATTGATTTTCCCTCCATTTTTATTTATTCATTTCCCTCCAATTTTACATAGAATTTTCCCTCCATTTCCATGTAGGATCACGCCTACGTTTCTTGCCGGTGTTGATTCGTAACAGTTCAACTCTAAGTTATTACTATAAACGAATTTAAAAGATCATTTGTAAGTGCACCTCCTGAAAACCTGTTATCAGTACAAGAGACCGAAATCAGGCATGAAGCTTGACAAATTTGGTCAATCAAGTGCCCCATAATTTAATTAACTTAAACTATACACAAATGGCATGTAATTAATTAATTGAAATTCCAGTTTGAAATAATGTGAAGAGCCAAACATGAACTAGAATGAACGATCACTTAAATACGGGCCAAATGCAGCCAAATCGTATGAAGGGCCAAAATAAATAAATTAATAGTGTCGATCTGTCGACTATAGATCGATCTTAGGCAAGGCACAGATTCTTCTACAACAAGATAAGTTAAACAAATGTAGAATATACTTGACCAATTTAATTAGCAACTCATTAATTGCCAACCTATACGGCATTAAGGTAATCGTTAATATTAATTAAGTTTGATTAATTTACACTTAATTAATTACAAGAATGATGAATGAATATTCCTCTTCTGGCACGAGAATATCCTACTACTACATAGCTCCATATGGGAAAAGCTCATTTGGATAAATTAAAGGACAAGAAACAAATTAAGCCTTGTCTTTAGACGTCCCTTAAGGCTCATTTAATTTGTTGTCTTTCGGATTTTAAAAATTTGTCTGCTTCGACTTTTGTTGCATGTCTCGTTAACCTTATACACGATATTATTTTTTGTTTTTATTGCATTTGTAGACTGCAGAGTATAATGATAAATGATCAGATATTTACAAAGTTTGGAGGAAATACAAAAACATCGATCAAAATCACAGAATAATCGTGAATGAAACATTGAGGAAAATCTAACCATACGTTATTATCAATCAAGGTTGATGAGCCTAAACAAATAAAATAAAAAATGAGGAAAAAAAAGTCCGCTTGTAAGGACCGAGACCTAACCTTTTGGGACGGTTTTGTTACCATATACTCAAGCCACATAATGTGTCAATATTGTCAGCTTTAATTTGGTCCATAACATTTGATATTTGGGTCACTTCTTCATTGAGCTTGCTAGATGTTTTGGTGACCGTGTAATACAACCATCCCTTTTGGTTAAAAATTTAAATAAATTATAAAACCTGAAAATGCAGTAAAATGTGTACATTTAGTGTGAAATTAACATTAATTATTTGTTGTGTGTTGAGTATTTCTTATTTTCTATTGGAGATCAAAAAAGAAAAATTGAAATTCAACATGTCGGTTGAAGTAATCATAATTCATGACCATCACGATAAGAAAAATGTAAAAGCTAGATGTGAAAAACACATCGTTGACAAAGGTCGCATTTTCATGATCAGATAGTTGAAGAAAATACAAATGTGTTCTGTAGCCTCCTCATCTCTTTGTTCATACTGAAGTGATTTTCCTGCCCTAATTTTTGGTGAGAAAGAACTGGTAATAAGAAAGCAACTGATAATAATAATAATAAGATACATTAAAAGGGTTAGTCAGTTCTTGATTAAAGAATCCTTATTCTAACTCCAGCAAACTTGGAAGCTAGTCAATCAAAGCTCTACGATACAACAAAGTATACAAAAAGGACCAAAATCAACTCTATGTTTTTGTATAATCATTCTACATGTCATCTCTTGTTACCATTTCCACCGTAACGCAACTAATCCAGCCGAACCAGTAGGGACTTTTTTGATATGATCACTCTCTAAACGTATGTAACTCATGCCTTATGTGAGTGAACTCAAATCTGTTAGTCGTTTGAGCCAACAACAACTGGCATTCTACAAATCATTTATTTCTTCTCATGCAAATGATGTTCAGTAAGCTGGAGATTCAGTAGTCGTATGCGTGGATGTGGATGTTGCGGGGGAATGAGACTGAACATGACATTCACTATGGCTGATTCGACAATCTGAGTTTGTTTCCCTCTGCTTCGGTTTAGGTGAAGCTGATGCTTCTCGGAAGGGTGGTGGTAAAGTGGCAATAGGTGCGTATATTCCGTTAGTGTTTGCAACACCAGATGCCTCCCCTGATGTCGCTGCCATTGCAGCATATTCCGGTGGCACCCATATGCCTCCCACCACTACAAACTGAGGGCCTTGTGTATTGTTGTTCACTGCATTTTGCACAGATGAGCTTGGCCTTCTTGTGTGTAGCCGATATTTCTGTACCCAGTCACAAAGAAGAACAAACATTAGGCCTTATCGAAACATATAAACGAATTCAAATTACATTAACATGTTAGTAAGCTACTTCAGATATTTATTAGCAAATCATCTAGATTATTCTATAGCCTAGGGAAGAAAATAAATCTTACAGGTCAGTTTTGAAATGAACAAACAAGTGAGTAATGTTCATACTATATGTAGTAGTTAGTATCAGTATATACCTACTCTGAGAAACACTACTGAGTAAATTGAGAAAGATGACAAATGAAGTATAGAGACAAACCTGCAAATGGCTTTTAACTTCATCATTTGTAAGGCCATCAACTTTCATCAATTCCCTAATTTGTTTTGGTGTAGCAACTGCAATAAGCAAATTTATTAAACAGACACCATTTGAAACCAAACAAGACAAATTAAGATCTATTCTTTATTCAATTACACAGCAAACTTCATACCATGTGAGCCACCAAGCTGCTGTAGGGCTTGCAAGAATCTTCTATGGAGCTCAGTTGACCAACACCTCCTTTCCTTTCTTTTATCTTCTTTCTTATTACCACTACCACTACCACTAGTAGCCGCCGTGGACATAGTCGAAGCCCGCGGCAGAGCGCGTTCCACCGGAGAGGCCGTTGCATCAGCATCAACACTTTTGGACTTCTTAAATGGATGAAATGCACCTCCATTGCCATTTCTGTTCACCTCCACAACTTCATCCCTTTTCTTGAAATCCTAAAATCCACATTTCAAGATATAAAAAATCAAATCTTTATCTAATTCTACAAAGCTCAGATTCCCTAACTCATATATTCACCTAGACATGATTAAAAAACCCAAAGATTTAATCTTTTGACACAGTTAACAAACACCAAAACACATTAAAAATTCAATCTTTTGTAAATGAGTTATACCTGATTAGAGGGTAGTGGATCTGGGGTTTGATTCCAGAGCTGAACAGATTTAAGCCAGTCAGATTTTTTAGACTTGTCATCATTGTTTGGTGTCTTGTTGCAATGTCGGTCTTCTTCTGAATAATCAGATGAATCAGCAGAATGTCTCTTGATGGGAATAAATTCTTCAAGAAGAGGAATTTCACTAGAGGTCTGCTCAGAGTAACACTCATTCAAGTCCTTGCATCGTGTTACTTCTCTTCTTGATAATAACAGCTTCTTCTTCTTATTATTATTATTCTCCTTGCATATCTCAATTGCTGTCAAATACAATCAAAATTAGTCCAAAATAGCAAAAGGGGTTTCAAGATAAGGAAGGAAAAAATGAGAAAAAGAAAGTTGAATTACCTTGTGTAACAAGGTCAAGACAAAGAGGGAGCTCTCGCTGGAAAACTTGTATCTTGGAGCGCTCTTCTTCCAAACGCTGCAAGTATTCTTCCTCAGAGAAATTGGACATATTGAAAAGGAAATGGACTTTTGTAGTATCACTTCACTTTTCCAGATCAGAGATAAGAAGAGTGGGAGAAATTAAGGACTTTTGGTGAGGTTCTAATAAGTTGTCTGAATTTTCTGTGTTGGGAGTATTTAGTTTAGTTTAGTTTAGTTTAGTTTAGGATGGAAGAAAGGGAAACGTGAAATGTTGAAAATGATGAATGATTATTACAGTAATTAAGGTGTATATAGGATAAGGTTTCGTGGTCGAGGCGTCGCATACAGACGAATCTAAAAATGGGAAACTGGTGTAAGAAGAAGGTGACACGACACGAGGGCTGGTTGTAGACTTGTTGTAGTACTAGTAGCACTAGTGACAAATGTGAATGAATATTCCAGGGGTGATTCTGGTATAAGCTGTCTTTGATGTTGATACCTTTTTTGTTTTTGATAAGATCAACTTTCATCAACCACCTACATAAAATTTAAACTTTGACGTATGTACCGGTATTTTTTATCGTGCAAGGTTAAGTGACCTTTGTGTTTTCTATCGTGTAAGGTTAAAAGTAAAAACAATTGTTGTTGTTGTAGTTAGTGAACTGATTCAAGCAATTATTTGTTCGTTCGAAGATGGTAGTTATATAGGCAGAGAAGTTTCTTTGTTAACTATAGAGCGCAATTTTTTAATTTCATATTTTTAGACACTTTTGTTCCTTTTTTTTTTTTTTAAAGATTTTGTTCCATCAGTATATATGTTGTTAACATGTATCCGGATGTTTGTTATAGAGAATTATAATTTGAGGTATGAAATTAAAGATAAAAATAATTGTTTAGTGGAGTCTAATGTGAGTTATTCATGTGTTTGGCTTGACCCCGAGTTTAATTTTACCAATTTTTCATTTCTTTCTCAAATCTGCACTATTTAGGGTACATGCTCTTTCTATATATCATCCGATAAGGATATGAGTTGATTTGTGTATGTAAATTATTATCACCTAAAAGTATATTCATGAGCAATCACACCAAGTAAAAGGAATAAAACTCGATCGATTATGATATGTTCTCTTCGTTTGAGCGAACTGAAGAGAACATGACTTATATGAACTGAATGGAATTGAACTGAATTTATTTGTAATATAAAAACAACTAAGCGAGACAGGACTAAACTGAACTAAAATTAATGAGTTTTCAGATTAAGGCTTCATTTGGTTTGAGGGAAAATGGGGGAAAAGAAAAAAATAGGGGAAAATATTGTTTTCCACCATTTGGTAGTTTTCAGGAAATCCTGAAAAATTTATGAAAATCTATATCAAATATATATATCTCCACAAAGGCTCTGTTTACCACTAGCTTTCCAGCTCCATGAGCTTTTTTTTACCATTGACTAATAAAAAGCTCGTTACGTAAACGCGCAGCTTCTTTTTCTAGCTAATTTGAAAATTTTGGAAAAAAAGCTTCTAATAACTTTTTGAAAAATAAGGAGCTTATATTTTTATTTCAAAATATCCCTACCCAAATTAACCTAAATTAGACTAAATAAAATAAGAAGTAAAACACCCATATTACCAAAAGCGAATTCTATACATCATGCACCCAACATTATCATTTGAGATTCATCTTGCAAGCATGACAAATGTTGACATCTAGTTTTAATTTAGGTGCTGAAGCCATTGTTATAAGCATAAGGATCCTTTGTTATACATTTTGTGTACTTTTTTGCAACTAGCATAAGGATTAATGTATCCGCACCTCTTTAAAATGCATACATGTAGTACACATCAATTACTGATTTTTTTTCATTACTAAGTTAAAATGCTCAACGATTATTTCTTTCAACTTCTGATAATTTTGATGATGTTATTAAAGTGGCGATGTAAAGTACATTGAATGTATATTATAATTATTGGACAAAATATGATATATTATTATTTAAAAAACTATAGACTAATAATACGATAAGAAAGGTTAAAGAAAAGAAAAATAAGAGTAATGCCCTTTTATGTCATTTTACAAAATCTGAAATTTTTTTAATTAATTTCTTCTAACTACATTTAAAACCAATTAGCTTTTCAAATTTACCCAAATTACCAAATTAGCTTTAAATTCTCTAACTAATTATTTAAATTAGTTTTTCTTGAGCAAAGTAAGGAAAGTTGTTTTTTTCGTACATTTTTCAGGAAAATCTTATTTTCCCCTATTTTTTTCTTTTCTCCTATTTTCCCTCAAACCAAATGAAGCCTAAGATGAGAGAGCCTAGGTATCGAATTCATGTCAACACTGATGTGGCTCGACATATTTTCAAGCAAAATGGTTGGAAGAAAAGTTGCAAAAACAAGAAAAAGTGAGAGAGTTCCGTATGTAGGTCTGAGCAAAGAGATAGGCTAATGTGGATAGGCCCAAGTAAAGAATAAGAGCATCATGATCACATCAGGCCCTTAAGATTGGGCTTGGATCGCAGAAAATTAGTGTTGAATCTATTTGTGCGGCCTTACTTGCACGGGAGTCGGGACCATAGTTTATCCTACAACCTAGGAGGAAGCTTTTGGAATGCCATGCACACGGAAACGGATGACAATAGTTCTTCAATGACATGTAACTTTGACTAACAAATTGGACTTTTCATTTTAGAATTAGTCAATGTTATCCTCATCTAAAAAAACTATTAATTTCAGTTCAGTTCAGCTTATTTATTTTTTATACTACAAATAAATTCAGTTCAGACGAAGTGAACAAGGTCCGAATAAGGTCTACTTTAATTTATCCGCTCGAAATAAGTAAGAGGGCAAATATTTGAATAAAATAACCACTAATAAATGACCCATCGGTACTCGACGGGGAATGAAAATAAAATGTCGTATATGTTATCTATAACTTTTTTAATAATTTTACAAAATTATAAATTAAGTTTATAATGTGGAGGGATTCAAGCTTCAACATTTCATACATAACTGGAAAAAAATGAAAGAGGTGTGTATATATATATATATATATATATATATATATATATATATATATATATATATATATATATATATATATATATATATATATATATATATATATATATATATATATTAGTAAACATAATTTTTTTAATAACACTTATAATACATAATATTATTTCATAATTTGATGGGCACTTTCGATGGTTGTCGTAATACCCGTCTGAACAGGTTAAAGTCCCCGGGTGTTGAAAACCGATAAATATTTAGCGGTCATGACCCTTTTGTTAATTTGTTTAGAAAAACGAATTCGTTTAACCTGAACCAAATTGAAACAAAAAATGCATGACACAATTAATTGGATCGGATGACAACAACCCACCCCGTAAAAAAGATTCACCAACAACCCCCCCCCCCAAAAAAAAAAGATATTATTATTTCACAAACATATTTTTTTCACATGTATCGATGAATTTTTTGTGGGTCAACTCACATACACCCCGAAAAAATACCAATTCACAAACATAATAACATTTTTCAATGATTTTCCAATTCTTTAACGTAAACAGGTAGTGTGAGCGGCGCTCCTCAAATTTAATATTTTGCATGCATCATTTGTATCATATGGGTCCACACCCCCCCCCCCCCCCCCATTATTATTTCACTATAGAGGTCGGATTTTTTGGGTTCGAGTCGATGCTCGACCCGAAAAAACAATTATTTTGAACGGGTATTGGCGAGTTCACTTTTGGTTGGATGGACCCGTTTGAAAGTCTAGATAAGAGTAAGGGATGTAGAGGACCACGTGAGAGATAAATGTCCCTGGCTCTTCGTTTATTGTCATATTAGAGGAGACCGATGTAGGCAACCGTCTCCTATTGAAACCAAACCGGAACTTTTTCTCATGGATGAGCTCATTATCATTTGTATGATGATAACCTTTTTCCCAATATTGATTCTAGATATCAAATTCACCTTAGTTATAATATGCTTCTTGGATTATACTTTTCTAACCCGTTTGGGACGCTACCCGGACCCATTTGGGCCTTTTAACTTTTCATGGATCTTTCGGGTAGGAATCGTCCGTGAAAAGACTGACAAAATGAAAAGAAAAAACGAAAAGTATCGAGGATCTAGGCCCTATATTGAACCCGTTCATCACCTATTTAAGACACAGAACCATATGATTAACATTTAGAGTAGGGTGTAAGTCCGAGAAGAATACAACCTCGACTTCCATGGAGATTGCCGACAATCATAATTTGTTTGAATGTAATAAATATTTTCCTAAAATTTTAGGATGAAGCAAATATATACTCCCCCCGCCCCCGATTTCAACTTCCCATCCCTTAAATGGAAAATATCTCTCCTACTTTATTCACTATATCTCATATTTTATTCACTATCTTTCATACTTGTCAAATTCAAAGCTTATTGTCAAGTCCCCCCTCATTGTATAATTGATGCAATGATTTTGTCTCCAAATTGGTTACTCCACTGGATGACTAAAAAAGACATCGATATTGTTAGAGTTAACATTTTAAATATGTTAAGAGTAATTTTTGCGATAGACGTCTTTCAAAGTGATCAAATCAAACATCACATATTTTGTCCAAAGCTCCCATGTTTAGCTATAAACATCACATGTTAAAAATGCATGTATTTCAAGTATAATACATGCTTACTATACACATAATGTTTGAAACTAACCATATATATGATGTTTTTACGTAAATAACTAAATATGTAATGTTGAATTGAATTTGTATATTCAAGAGGCGGTCTTTCACAAAAGTTTGTAATATGTACAATTTCAACTTATGTACCATTAATCAAATTGAGATAGTATTACCACAATACTTCTCTCTAACATATTTTGTTGACTAACCCATACAATTGCAATGTAATCACATACCATTGTAATAGCATATAACTTACATTTCTTAATTACAACTACTGTGGTTTTACAAAAAATGTAAATTGTTGGTTTACTAAAATTTGTATTAAAATCCTTTAAACATATCAAATCCTTAAGAATTACAACGATACATGCACACTTTCCAACTTTACTTAACCTTAACATTTTCCCTAAAACCATAAACATTTTTAATAAAACCTTACACTTTGTTTTCCGTAAAATATTAACTACTATATACAATTTTTTTTTGTTTTATTTCGGGGATTTTTTTTAACGTTCTACATAAATAAAGTTAAAACTTGGATGTCTTATGTGTATATGTTCACGTGTTTGGTTATCGACTCAAGGTGAGTTTTTGCCAAATGAATATGAATTTAAAATGACAATATTTTAGAATAAACGCACACATATCGGTCGAGAGTATGATTTTAGCCCAATTGATAATGTTAATGACTAAACAAATTGGGCTCTGTTCTTTTCGTCTGAACTGAACTGAACTGAATGGAACTGAACTGAATTATAGTATAAAAATGAACTAAACAAAATTGAGCAAAACTGAATGAACTGAACTGAACTCAACTGAAATTAATGAGTTTTCAGATGAAAAGAACATAAATCGGTCGAGAAAGCAATCAATCTCCACGGGACAATATTTAAAATCCATTATATGAACATTTGCCATTATATTTAAATTTATGCTCAAATACGCATCGTGCTGCCATAATTTACTACTTAATCAGCACACATTTTAGTGATAATAATTAGTCCTAATTTAAGAGATAATGATTGCATCGGTAGGTGCAATTAGATGGGAATGTATAGTAAAATTTGATTGAAATCAAAATACTTCCACAGTTAAGAAAATATACGACTGGATAATCGACCAATAACAAATTGAATTTCATACTTAATTTAGTTATATACGGACCTATATCGTTACTATGATACATCTTATATTTGTACAAAAGCACCTACGTTCTTAACTAACCATCTTACATTTTGATTAATAATATTAATAATTGTTCGTCTTTTTTTATCATTACTATAGACGGTCTTTGAAGAGAATTACACATTTTTATTTGAAGTTTCCATGAAAATTTTAAATTATTTTAATTCCTTATTTGACGAAATAAATAGGTGAGGGACATATTACTACATTTTCCTTTGAACTTTTGAACTGACCAACTATATGGATGAGATCTAAAGACGTTAATTGGATTTTAGGATTTTTTTTTTTTTACATATTTATAAATATCAAACTTTCATAATGAAGTAATATTTCCAAAATTCAGACAATATTTTGAATTTCATGCGCTAATTGCTTTCACACGGCATAAGATTTTCCACATCACCATATTAGCAAGACAATGTTATTTTGACCAATCAGAATGAAAGATTCATCCAACCAAGCATTAATACTGACCAATCAGAGCACAAAGATTTGCCAAACAATTGAATGACTTGGACACCCTAAAATGACTCCAATCCTTTTTTGCTTAATATATATATATATATATGTATATATATATATATGTATATACATATATATATACATATATATATATATATATATATATATATACATACATATACATATATACATACATATACATACATATACATATATATATATACATATACTTATATATATACATATATACATATATATATATATATATATATATATATATATATATATATATATTCATGTGATGTTCTTTCGTACTTTCATTAGTTTTCAAGAATTTATGCGAATTAATTTTGTCGAACAACATCATTGTTCAAAATTATCACAAAATAACCACCCCCCCCCCCAAAAAAAAATACGATTATACGGGAATTAGGAAAAGTTGGATATTATATAGTGATTATAAGTTTATAACATGAGTAAAATTGATGTGTGGATGCAGAATTTCTTATTAGTAGACTATTTCACAAAAGTGAAATTCTTTAAATATCACGATTTTCTTAAATATGAGAAACCATTTTTATCATGTTTAAGTATTTGGTATGTTAGATATTTTGTTAAGAATATCTGTTTAGATTTTGTTCAGCAACATGATGACTTATTTTAGTCTTAAAAAGGTGATTAGTACTCTTGGTTCACTTGAACATTGTAAAAGAGGAAACCCACTAAGTATGATAGTCTAGCTAATCTTGTATAGGATGTTAGGTCTCAAAATGTAATTTTTATTTTATGAAGAGAAGACCAAGAAGAAGACATCCAAGCTTCAGCGACATTGAAGACTTGAAGAAAGCGCACAAGATTATCGAATCATTGTCAGATATCTTAGCCAGAGATCTTGTAGACACGAACAGTTTCAAACAAACTGTGTCACAAGAGATATCTGAGAAGTAAGATACATATCTGAAAACAAGGAAAGTGTCCACAGATATCTATTCTCAGATACCTTGAGTTTTAACCACGTTTCTGAAAGAGAAATATATATTGCAAACAAAGTTGTTTCAATAAATACAAGTGGTATCTGAAGAATGAAGATAATGACGTGCAAAGAATCAGATAACACTAGTCTCTGATACAAAGCATAGTTCCGTTGACACTACAGACAAAAGTATAGTACAAATGCATTTAATGCAGACGGAGATGTCGAATAAAAGCAGCGGCTTCCGAGAAGAAGACAAAACACCTTCTGATACATACACAGATATCGATAGTTTGAATTTGAGCTAACGGATACTATTCAACGGCACTCAAATTCATCTATAAATATCAACACTTAGGCGACTTGAGAGACACACACAACTCGTAACACAAGACCTTGAACGCGCACGATATCGATTATCTTACTCTCTCAAAGCAACTTACTTATTATCAAAGCTTTACATTGCGACTAAAGCTTTTGATCTTGAGTAAACATTGAAGTTCTAAGTGTCCGATCCTAAACAAGCAAAGCTATCTGAAGGAGTTGAATCAAAAGATCAACTATCCGAGATTCATTCTTTTGAGCAGATATCATAAGACTTGGGTCAAGAAATCGAACAAGATACCATCTGTTGTAAAGTGTATTAAGTAACTTAGTTCACGAGCTATCGATTAGCGAAAAGTTATTAAGACGCTCATTTGACAACTCAAAAAAACCAACACCATAATGGCGTGGAGTACAGAAGTACTTAGTTTGAAAAATCGGGAATAACTCCAAGGTTCTGAGTATAGGAAGTACTTGATTTGGGAAACTAAGGAATAACTCAAGGTTATTGAGTATAGGAAGTACTTAGCTTGGGAAGCTAGGAATAACTCAAAGGTTTCGAGTATAGGAAGTACTTGGTGAAAAGTGGGAACAACTCAGGGGGAACATTTGGTTGGGAACCAATTGTTAAGAATCTTAGAATAGGATTATTGTAAGGAAATCTCAATTATCTGTTCTAGTGAATTCTAGGTCTCTGATAGACCGAAGTGGATTAGTTGGAGGATTATGCCACCTCCAGATACCACTATACTTGCTGTGTCATTTACGTTTCTGTATTTATACTTCAGCAACACACACACACACTTATTAACTGTTTCTGCACTTATCTTTATTAAGTCTTCCGCACTCTGATTCCAAGTATCAGATATCTATTCAGATATCTGAGAAATATTTGTTATCGACAAAAGTTTTAAAAGACTATTCACCCCCCCCCCCTCTAGTCTTTTACTTTGCCGTTATCTGGACCAACATGGTACACTCGTCTAATTTAAACTCCGTCCGTCGAGAAATCAATGTCTCATTTACTTTTGGACACGGTGATTAAAGTGCAGTGTAAAAGATAATGACCCATTAAGTATCGACGTGTCATTGACTCCTCATCAATATATGCACACTTTCTTGAATAGCAAAAAAAAGTATCTCTTCGTCTAAACAGAACTGAATTGATCTGAACTGAATTGTAGTATAAAAAACAATTAAGCAGAACTGAATTGAAATTAATGAGTTTTTAGATGAAGAGAACAGAGCCTGAGATCCACTGACCACTATCATTCTTATTTTATTATATATCTTTCTCATACTTTCTACAATGTTTATCATATCTCTCCAGCTGCAAATAATAAACTATACATTGACTTTCTTAAAACCAACGTCGAAAAGAACGTGCCCTAATTTAGCGGAACGGGGAAAGTATGAAACATTAGGGATCCAAACGAAAACTGGCCATTTTAAGAGGTAGTTTGATGTAAATAAGTGATAGATATTGAAATTGATGGAACCTGCACATGCTTGTTTCTTTTCCAAAGATTTCAATTGTAACTTATAGTAAGATTTGTGGGTGTATTAGTAGATAAATCTTTTGCCAGGAAGCTAGATGCTCGGAGGATTTTGAGCTTCTATCCATTGAAGCTCTAATTGGTGCCCTGGCCCATTGTTCGGGTCATTTTTTATAAAATTATTCACAAAGTCTCATGAGAGACGGGGTCTGTAGATAATTTATTTAGAGACAAACATATTTTATCAAGAAAATCATTCATGTTACTAAACAAAAAGCTTATATTGTCAACGGAATGAGTCTTGTTGCAATATGAAAAAACACTACTATTGCGAACATATGTGTTTTTATTAATAACATCGATGATTTTCTTGATAACATAGGTCCGTCTCTAGATAAATTATATAGAGACTGTATCTCAGGAGACTTACTCAAAATTATTTCTATTTTCTTCATAATTAAATTGGGGTGTTTATTGAGTATTTGATTAATGGAGGGTTTATACTAAATTTGTTTTTTGTACATTTTGTTAATTTTAAAACATGAAAGGTGTGCTATTAATTCAACTTTATAATATGTGATTCATTATGCGACTATGCAATGTCTTATCACATTTATAAAAAATTGAATGATTGAAATTAAATTCATAAATAATCTCATGCTTTAGATTTAGATTGTAGTATTAACAATAGCACAATGTTAATATTACAAAAGAAACAACTTAATAAAATCTGTGTCTATATATAAGAGTATTAAAGATTGCTTCAAAGTTCAAAGTTCCAACAACCCCCTTTTTAATGCTTGGATTCAACTCAAATCTATTTCCTCCTCTTCTCTATCTCTCTATTAGAAAATATCGGATTTCTTTTACACAACTAAAACTCAAATTTAGTTGAGTTGGACAATCAAATATGTCATATTTGCAATGCGACTTTAATCGAGTTGGAATTAATTATCATAACAACCTTAAACCAATCAAATAAACTTAAAACTAATCAAATAATATTAAAAACTCGTACACTCACTTTACTTTTACACACGATATATAACAACCGTATAAAACCTATAATATTTTAACTCTATTACAAACATAATTTTTCACAACTCAATTAAATTTGAGTTACGTACTACTCATCTAGTAAAGTTGGCTTAAAGTCGGGACTATTAAATTCGAATTTCAAACAACTATATCTTCTTTCTGGATCTCTTCTAAATGAGAATTTCTTAGTTTTTCACTCTTTATTGGGAAATGCTTGATCGATATGTATGGGTTAAAAATGATTTAGAGACTTTAATTGATATTCTTTTAGGTCTAAATTTATTAACTTTCCTTAGTATGTGAAAAATTGTATAATTGAGTTATAATAGTCATTGAATTAACGTCAGTTTATAGTTTGTTAACTTGCTTTAGTAAGTAATATTAATTAATTTGCACCATATATAGTTTGAACATGACCAAATCATCCCACATCATCATTATTTAATAATTTGGACCAATGAAAATAAAAGTATTTAACAACTAAGCAAATGAATTGACCAATCAGGGAAGAGGATTTTACCAACTAATTAAATGAGGTGGATAGCCTAGAATGGCTCAAATCCTTTTTTGCTTAATATATTATTATATAGATAGATTCCCTATTTTAAGTGCATTTGGGCAATTCCACACATGTAGTTGATCATTATTTTCACACGACTCGACCATTTCATAGATGTAAATCGGACTGAGCCACCGAGGCCCAGCCTTAAGATGGACAGCTTGGGTACATTTCCAACTGAAAGGGTTACTTATCATAGGCCCAATTAAAAGAGTAACATATCAAGGGCCCAATATACCTGTCTTATAAGGCCTATTAAACTGATTTTACTCGGTCCAGTAACACAGCCCGTGTATGTTCGCAGCTTAGCCCAATTGATGACAAATTGCCAAAAGACCAATTTTAACAATGAATTATGAAGTACTCCATCCGCTCTTTTTAAATGTTTATTTTTTGCCATTTCGAAAGTTTTTTTTAAAGGTTAACGCTTCCTTTTTTGAAAATCCACTATCTCCACTTATTAATTTTTTATCACTCTCTTTTCTACTTTATCTATTCCCTCTCTCACTTTTCTATTCTCTCTCTTACTTTTTACCATCCATTTACTATTTTATTCAATATTTCTTAAAATTCACCAAAAATCAAATGATAAACCTATTAAAAGGATGGAGGGAGTGGTAAAACTAAACCAAACCGAAAAATGTCCAACCATTGTATTTTAGAGTGAAGATATACAGTTTAATTGTATGTCTAGAGTGAATAAATACAACGTTAAATGTATATGTAGTGTGAAAAAATAAAGTAAAAGTTTTTTACAATAAAGTTTCCAATTAGGTACCTGCCTGCTCTTGTCCTAAATCTTATGTGAAGCCATACTTGCCGACACCCAGTTGGAAAGTTTTATGTAACAAATACCACCAAGTTTTATTGTATTTCTTCACTCTATTTTACAACTAACATTATACTATATACTTCTGCATTACATTTATACAGCTAACACTTTATATATCTCAAGCTTTATTTATTCACTTAAAGCAATGTTTCTTTCATAAACATCTTCATGAAATCCAAGAGTACAAGGTTTCAATTATACTAATAAAAAGTTTAAATTGATGTCCAAGTAGCACAAATTCTCTTGTTAGCCAATTGATTCCCAGAAACTGAACCTAGTGGACTCAGACAAAACTCGCTGGTTTGAGTTATAATGTCGCCCCTAGTTTTGGTTACAACTTACAATAATGATCCACAATGTAATTCAAAGCTAGCTAGTAGTTATACATAGACAGTTGATTGATGGAAACAGTTTAATCCTAGCTTGAATTGTTATGGCTCCCTATTAATTATATTTGTCGTAGAGCATCCACATATGACTTAGTTTCTTCCACATTGGCCGCCTATGGTTCCCACTTCTCCACAACTTGGTCCTTGTTGTCTTATATCCAATTTCCGCGTTCTCTTTTACCAGTTAATGTATCAGTTTCGTGTCCTATAGGAGTAAATATTATCGGTCCATAAGATATTTTTGTTAGTTGGGATTTAAAACTATCAACATGGTCTTTGTTTAAGTAAACTACAGTTTTAGCTAGTACCACTAACAAGCTAAGGTAATAAATTTAATTCCATACAAAACCGTTACTAACTTGAAGAACTAATTAAAAAATAAGAAGTTTGATTATGACTAATGAGAATCTTTTCTTAGTAATGACTGACGTGTTAAAGTTTTTGTTACTTGTGAGTTCCGAGTGTGTAACGTGGGCAATGTACGTATATATGCCGTAGTATTTCCTATTGACTTTGAAGTCAGCTTGTAGTGAATTTAAAAAAGTTTAGGAAGTTTCTAAGAAAATCAACAAGTAAAATCTGTGTGAAGATTAATGGCATGCAAAAATGTTGACACAGACCAATTGAATTCTTCCATTTGCAACTTGCATGGTTTGGCAAATTTAGCGTATAGCTAGCTCAGCTACCCACCACTAATATCTCTTCATTCTATAGCCAATGTACGTAGGTAGTACAAATTACAATCACGTAGAGCATGCATTATATTAATTGAACATTTCTAACAACATCCTTTTCACTTTTTGTTAACTTCAAATTTAGAATATAATTACTACTTTTGGTTTACATATTAAAATATATAGTGCTATATAGTTTGCAAAAAATTTGATAAATTATTTTCAAGGACATGCCTACAAGTGGGCTAGTTTTTAAAGGTTGACATTTATTAAGAGTTGGGTTTGCTTGATAAAACACCCGAATTTAGGGTAATTTGATGGATACGATTTTGTCTTTAAGTTGTGTAGGTATGAGATTGATGTTACCGTATTAATACCACTATGGGATAATTAGTCTCGGTAGACGACTACACCTTTTTCATAAATCACAGGCTCAATTTTTCTTCACTTTTTAGTGCAGCAAGAAACTTTTTAAGTGTATTATTATTCATTGTAAAATTGATTCATACCGAATACTCTTGACTTTTGTAAATGTTTTTGTTGATACGGATATATGTCCGTCTAATTAAAGGTCTTTATAGGCGTGTCAGAAATAAGCGCACGGTTAATAATTCAAGATTAGTCCGACCTCACATGGTCCGTCCTAGTGAGTCAGCCAGTACGCTAAAGTCACTACACCCTCACGGCTAGTCCGAGCTAGCTGGGAAAAGGACTTCTAAACCTGACTGAGTCAGTACAAAGATGCCCAACGGACCGGACGAGATAACCTCTCGGACGCCACCTTTGCAGTAAGACCAAACGTATACTGGAACCACAGAGATACTTCCGTGAGACTCTCGGCTCGGACATCCAGAGTTAACTGAGGATAGATCAATCAAGCAGACAGTTCTATCCTAAGGACTTACACGGACCCAATGAATAAAGATTTCTAGAGGAAAGGACCGATTTATCCTCCTGCCCAATACGGTATTGGACTATAACATATTGGGCCATGGCCAAAGGAATGTCGTTATCCTCGAATCCACACCTTATACTTAAGATCATCTTATAAGTCACCTCATAACCCATGATAACTATAAATATAAACAAAGGCCCAAGACTGAGTAAGAAAAGGTGATAAAGTTTCAATAGCATAACCTTCCTCATAACTATTACATTGAGAGCTTCCAACTCTCTCGAAGAAATCTCTAACCGGATTGACATTTAATCCGGTAACCTTCTAACCCCCACTTAGTCCTTTCTGGTATTCGTTTCTGGACAGACTTCTTGACTTCAGTAGAGGCGGATTTTAGACTAGGTTACTTGTAATAGTTTGAGGTCTTAACCCTCAACAGTTTTCATGAAAATAAAGATGTAATTGGTTGGTATATATATATATCATTTTCAATTTTTTAAGATTTGGAAAATTTTGATATGTTCCATACTGTTTCAGTATTTTAAAAATGTAAATTGATTTAGTAGTAGTACTACTAATTTTAAGTTGAAGTACACGTGATAGAAAAGCATTGTTAACGCAAAGCATGTGATATTTAGAGGCAAGGCAGGCAAGTACAAAAACCAAGCACAAAACGGTAGAAGGCTAGATGGATTTGTGAGAATTTCCAAAAGTAGCTAGCTAGGCTTGGATCACATTCATATCATAGACATGGGATAAGCATGGCGTGTCAGCAACCACTAGATATTTCACTACAGGACAACCTTTTTTCCACAACAGTTGCATCCCTCATAGCTGTCTGTAACAGACAAATTTCATTTACACTCACCAATCACAATTCATCTGAACCAACATCAACCAAAAAATAAAACATAATAATACTACTATATATATATATATACTTTCCATCGAAAATTAAATGTACAATTTGATTTTTAACACGTATACTAAAGTACAGTACAAAATATAGGAGTGACAATACCACATGAATGATAAATTATGCTAAAAGATAAAATTAGATATTTGTATTCAAACATCAGAGTAATTTCAAAATTAAACATTTCATTTGAAGAAAATTAAAAAACTAACAATTTGACACTATTCCCATTTCCCCTCCACCTAATTTTTCAACTTCACCTATCTCGCCATTTCTGTTGTCTCTCTACTATACACTTGCAACCTTTTTGGCACCTCAAACCCCCCCCCCCCCCCCCAACAAAGACCAAATTACAAAACTACCCAAATGTTTTTAAAAGTTACACTTCCAACTACAAAACATCAATCACAACCCTCTGTTTCTTATTACATTCCACCCCCAACATTTCCATTTCTCTCATTCTTTTCCCTCCGCAACCTTCCCCACCATTCGGAACTTCAAAAATGTTCACACCAAACAGCCTCACCACCCGGCCTGAAACAGTCTCCACCACCTGGGCCCGGCCCGAAACATTCTCGACGACGTCTGATCCGTTAACCCTTCCTTTCCAGTCAATGTAAAGCTGCCTGTCCGGCCCGCTGGACCGCATAAAGCTCACGACATCCCCGGCCCGAAGACCCTTCTCCTTCACGAACCGGCTCCAACCTTTCGTCAACACGTAGCTCTGGCTACTATTCCAATACGAATACCGGAACCTCCAAACTTTTCCACCAACATCTTCAAAATTCAGCAGAACACCTTTCGAATTGTTCCCATTCTGCAATGGGAAGTGCTTCTCGGCATGCTGCTTCGGTATAACCAGCCTGTTCAGCTTCCCTACATCACTCGGCGTTACCGCCTTCTCGAAAAGCTGATCCCGGGCCTTATTCGGGCCGTGATGACTCCCATTCGGCCCGAAAGCCCGGCCCGGAGTGATCGAGGTGGCGTTGCGCTTGCTCTGCTCCAGCTCGTCGTTGTAAGTGTGTTTCCTCAACATGTCTACGATTTCCGATTTGGAATGCGCGTTCAGGAATGCAATTTCGACGTCGTCGAGTTGTATCGGGTTGAGGTTCAACACGGCGTCGCGGCCCCGGAATCGCTGGGCCGCAACATCGTAGGCTCGTGCGGCTTCGTTCTCCTCGTTGAACGTCCCGAGCCACACGCGCTGGTGCTTCTCGTAGATTTGGGCCCCCCACCGGCCGTTCGGCTGGGGGACCACACCTTTGAAGCGGGATGAAGGGAGCTTTCGGGACTCGGCTTCGACTCCGTTCTCGTCGATTACCACGCTAGTGAGGCTGTTACCAATCGGGAGCGTTCGCGGAGTGAGAGTGGTGGTGGAGAGTGTACCCGTACTAGTCGTGCTAGTTTCGCCTAGAGAACTAGAATCCATTTCGTGTAAGATAGGTAGATATTTAAAACTATCGAGATTTTAGATGAGATGAAATCGTATAAATTTTGTTGTTGAGTTTGAATAGTAAGGAGTGAGGAGTAGTTGTGAGCTGGGTAGGATGTGAGAGGGATATATATAGAAGAGGTGATTTGTTGAATGATGATGATGATACAAGTTGTATGTTTTAGGAAATATTTTATTGTAGCTGCTACTACTAGGAGTAGTATAAATAAAGTAGTTGTATGTATAGTATAATAATGGTATTAAAAAGACTTTTTTGTAAGATGTACAAGAGATTTTGTTGAGAGGAGGAGATATGGAGATATGTGGGTCAGGTCAACCCTCCTCCCTGTAGGGGTGGTATATGGCATGGGACAAGGAAGATTCATCGACTCTTCTACTTTCAGGGTTGCTTCTTGTTAATTTTAGAATACCTTTTTGTATTTAGGTTTTCTATATTTTCTTACATAAAGTAAAAAAGTTTTGGATGACTACATTTGCCAAAATTCTCCCTCCTCCAACATCAAAGTTAATAAAATGGAGTACATTGTGCTACTAGTAAAATAACAAATGGGAGATTTTTTTAAACATCATATAAAATTTTAAAATGCGATCATGATTATTTCCCTTCACCAAATAAACCTCAAGAAGTTTAAAACTATAGTACAATGGTATAGTTACTTGAGTTTTCACTTGACACGTGATTTAAGAGAAACTAGGCATCCGCATAAAACATTTTCCGGTTAGAAATTTCAACTGATCCTCAAAATATTCAATATGATTCCATGTTAGGACCAAGTCAAGCTAAAGAATAAATAAAGACAAGATAAGGACCAAGACATAAAGGCTCCGTTTGCTTGACTTCAACCCAGATTAACAATCTCGTATAATTCTCGTTTGGTTGCATTTTTTTTTTTTTTTTTTACTTTGGATTAGTTTACGTATTGGTTAGACTGGATAGTCCATCAGTAGTTCGTCACTTTTGCATGACATATCAAAATTTTAAGTGGCAAGTTACTATGATTGAGGTAGGACAATATGGGGTCATGATCATATAAAGAATAAGTTCGATAGTTTAAACAAAATTTGAAAAGGGCAGAGTTACTAACATAAAATCTTTTCATAAACTTTTTTTATACTTAATAATTGTAAAACAGATTTCTTCTTGATTAAACTGTACAAGTGATTAGTCGAATCAGTTAAGATAACCATTTTTATGAAAGTGAGAATAAATTTAAGATAGAGGTATGTGGGAGTTGTGGGGTGTGTATGTGGGGTGGGGTAATAGAGAGTAAGGTAAGATGGAAAGAGTTGATGTTGATAATGAAGGAGGTGGGATCGGAGCAAGTAGATGATGGGATTCACATGACACTGTGGACCTATTTTTGGCAAATTCATTCCCCCTGAGAAAATACATAAACCAATATCTTTATTGAATAAATAATTTATCGAGTACTTCTGCTTCTTTGGAGCAATGTTTCCCTTTTTCTCCACCTACACATACACGCACCCAAGGTACATTGAATCGTACGTACGTCTATATTTCTACGTACTCGCCATTGAACATACTAATATTTAAAATCTAAGCCCCCTGATTTTATTCCAATATTTTAACTCCAAATGCACTCTAAATAAGTACAACTATCCCATATACTTAGTCGTCTATAAGTATAAAGTACTCTTACAAATTGATTCAGTTTGATATTATGTCGTTTCACATCACATGGATTATGTTGCAATTTTTTAAATGGTTAAACTTAATGCTACTATGTCAGATGTCAAACAAACAATAGCAAACAAGCAATGTAACAGCTCCTTCAAATTCATCAAGCAGCAAAAGAAGGGAAATCCGGCCTCATAATGACTCTCTATCTTATTATATATAGTTTATGTACATCAATTGAGGACTTTCAAGGTTTTAAACTATACCTAAAGTATTTCAATTGGACATTTTTTAATGAGCTGCTAACTAGTAGACCATGAGTTTTAGATACTAATTAGTAGCCCTCTAAAGAATCCATGTCTACCAGAAGATTTTAGCATGTAGCTGGTAGCTTATAATTTAGTTGATCTCATAAACTTGTTCGGCAAACTTATAAAAATAACTAGAACTTGAAAACACGTACGGTATGCGTATTATTACATCTAGTTACTAATGAATATTTGATATTTCAAATTATCAATTATTTTATCTCTACCTAAATTTCTATTTTAGTAGTTACCTACTTACCTTGTTACGTAAACAATTCATTTACATAAATATATACCATAGAGTAATAACAATAGTCAGGCAAAATGTTCACTTCATTCATTTTGCGAAGAAGATAGCTCAAGTTAAGAATATATTTGGTGTTTATATCATTTGCCAGACTGCACAGCAGCCGTACACGTGGCAGATCAAATGACTGAGGTTCAAAGTTGATGAAAGGCGCAATAATCTGTTGTTCTATGTTTCAGCAGCTCTCTCTTTGATAGACGGTTGTTTCTTCTGCACTTGTATAAATATCTGTTATAGATTAGTTGTGGCAGTTATCATCAACACAATTACTTGATACATTGTGAGATCCAATCCAAACTAGAGAGAAAAGAGAGAATATAGCAGCTAATCTTTGTTCGCCATTAACGATTGAGGAGATATTGCTTAAATCTTGTAATCATTTCTTGTTGTCTAGTGAAGCTCTGTGATTGTTGGCCCCCGTGCAGTAGGAATATCATTCCGAAGCACGTAATTGTGTGTCAATTTCATCGTTTACTGTTTTCTATAAGTTTAGGGTTCTTACGAACGATTTGGGGATTCTCGATTGATAGATTGATTTGCTTCTTTTCTTTGACACATCTTGTGTTTGTAGCTGTGAGTGCAATAAATCATGATACATTCTAAAATCTAAAATGAGTTGTATAACGTAGTAAAATTTCATTCCCAATTCATCAAAAAACACGCTTAACCTATTAAATTTTCAACAGCACACATAGCAAATAAATAGATTCATGAGTTTCTTCTCTGGGATCTGAGACTTGAGTTGCAATGCAATTGCAATGCAAACATAAGAATGTCACTTAATCCACAGACCAAACTTGAAACAAATATATGTTTGATGTGGTCAAATTTAATATCCGAAAGTATAAACGCAAACATTGTAGCATTTGTTCAATACTTGTGGTCGAATCTCTTGAGAAATTAATTAAGCTAGTTTTGTAGATTGGTTCATTCCTGTAATTACTCAATCAATTTGGAATTTAAGATTCTACTAGATTTCTTCCTTTCAAACAAAGGGAACAATTCACACTACTTTGCTCGTACGAACTCTAATTACAACACCAACAGTTGTACTGATACGATTTTAATTTAAGTAAGTCAACTGTAACTAGTTGTACTTGGCAGATCCTCAGGTTCCTAGGACTATGTGCTTAACTTGATTTAGAATAATCGTTCCCTTGATCAAAAAGTGGAATCAAAAGTGTTTACAGTTCACTAAGTTGGATAAGATAGTCTGAGAATATCCGAATACAAATAGAAATGGAAATCATATACAAAAAGAGGAGGTTACAATTCAAAACACGATAAAGAAACTGATTTTCTAATTTTTCCGCACAGGCCTCACCGCGGTGAGTAGCGGTGAGCATCCCTTAAGTCAAGTGCTCACCGCCGTCACTTTCAGTCGCAACAAGTTCTGCTTTAAGTGATTGCACTGAGCTCATGTTGGTGAAGAACTCACCGCGGTGAGCATTCTTTTCCTCAAACTGTGCAGTTTTTCCTCCTTTTAAACGTTGAATTTAAGGTTTGGATACGTGTGAATTTATGTTTATTTTAATTGGATAAGAACGAGTGTTTCTTGTAATTAAAATATAATTTACATCTATATTACAAATGAATCCAATCTAATTTAAGTTGATCATTTAATTGAACAACTCCAGTACTTTTTTCACTCACATACACGGTAATGATTAGCTTATTAGTTTTAATACACTATATTTAGCAAATTAGCTAGATTATCAGCTAATTAATATATTAAACAATTACGTTAAGATCAACTAATTTATAAGCTACTTCCTCCGTCCCGTCCCATATTACCCATTTTGACTTTTTTTGGTCAACCGTTTTCAACTTTGACTACGAATTAATCTTAAACGATAAATGTAAAATGTTCAATTAAATTATATTATGATACTTTAAAGACTAAAGTTTCATAATATAATTTAATTGAACATTTTACATTTGCGGTTTAAATTCGTAGTCAAAGTTAGACTATTAATTTGGAAAAGTCAAAGTAAATATGAAGCAGGGCAAAAGCTAGCTCATCAGTTACTTTTGAAAACAGGGCCATTGTCCCTAGCAGTTATCATTGGGCGCTGTTAAACGCAACACAGTTTCCGCTAAACGCAACACAAAATATTTGTAACTTGACTAAAATGACCCTAACTCATAAAAAATCTTATAAAATTAATGAAAAGTCGAAATAACTCGTTTATACAAACACAAAAACATTAACATGCATGATCGAACACGAAATAACAACAATTAAAAAAAATAAAAAAAATATATTTTTAGAAAAATATTTCGTTTATACAAATATTTCTAAAAATATCCAAGTAAAAAAAAAGGAAAAACTGCAAAATTAAATTATACAAATGTTTCGTTTATACAAATGTTTTCTAGATTTTCCGTTAAATAGATTATTTAACTTTTACTTTCTTTTTAAATAAATAAATGACAAAAGTAAATTAAAGTTTTTAGTTTGCAAAATTAGAAGTAAACTTTTCAATTTTCAAAAATAAAATAAAAAAAAAAAAAAAAAATATATATATATATATATATATATATATATATATAATCAATTTGCAAATTAAAAAAAAAAAAAACGGAAAAAACTGTCCAAGTATGGATATGGCCGATTTTAAGATCATGATGTGGCCGGTTTTTAAACAGCCATATTTAAACCGGCCATATCCATACTTGGGCGTTTTTTCCCTTTTTTTTAATTTTTTTTTAAATTTGCAAAATGATTATATATAGTTTTCTATATATTTTTATTTTTACAAATTGAATTAGTTTACTTCTAATTTTTCAAATTGAACACTTTAATTTACTTTTATCATTTATTTATTTAAAAAAAAGTTAAAGTTAAATAATCTATTTAACGGAAAATCTAAAAAACATTTGTATAAACATTAGTATAATTTAATTTTGCATTTTTTTTCCTTTTTTTTGTTTTAATTTACTTGGATATTTTTAGAAACATTTTTATAAACGAAACATTTTTCTAAAAAAAAAATTTATTTTTATTTTCGATTTTTTTAATTGTTGTTATTTTGTGTTCGATTATGCATGTTAATGTTTTTGTATTTGTATAAACGGGATATTTCGATTTTTCGTTAATTTTATAAGATTTTTAATGTCTTAGGGGCATTTTAGTCAAGTTACAAATATTTCGTATTGCGTTTAACGAAAACTGTGTTGCGTTTAACATTTCTGCTAGATTTTTGTGATAAATGTATGTTCATACGAACATGATGATCAAGTACACTGTAGTAATGTGCTAGCTGATCATGCACTTTATCTTTTAGAATCTACTTCGAGCAAATTATCACATCAAACACCTTATTGTCGTCATTAATAAAATATATATATTATAGTTAAATCACTTTATTTTTAATCAAATGAAATGAAATCGTCTTATAATCGGTTAGCGTTAAACACACGTGGAGTATCTTGTGGTTCATTAGTCATTCAGTTATGAAATTCAAGTTGGTCAGTTTTCTATTTCGTTCAACATATATATCTGTCCACAGTCCATAGCTTCGACTTCTCACACACTTCTAACACATCACACAGAAAATTTGGAGAGTGGATATGAATATATAAATTGGTCAAGTAGCAATTAGTCAAATCAACCGTAATCCATGTCTTAATGAATACGCGTTTTTATACATTAAACTAATGATAACTCTGTGTCTAAATTAATAATGGGAGTTCATGATTTTAGGTTTAGTTACAAGAATAATGCAAGGGATAAGTATATTTTACGATATTAATGAGATGCTCGCTTAATGCTAATTGCCACTCATTTTGTAATGTTTCTTGTGGACTCATCTATGGTAGTATAAGTCTTTGAATTTTAATATCTGGCTTGCACTAATTTTCCTTAAGGATTCATATTATAATTAACCAAAACGTTGACTTCAAAATCTCTTTCATACAGTTAGGCGACCTTGTGACATTATTTGTCACAAGTACAATCTTTGACGGTGTGTTACATGTCAATTAATGCAGACTTTATATTTGTGAACTTGTACTTCTTTTTGGTCAAAATACATGTGATTGTGAACTACTTGAACTAATAAAACATAAATATATATATAATACATCAAGGTGTTACATAGGAGTGGATTTAGTCAGCATTTGTACGTAGACAAATTAATTGTAAATAAAGAAGCTAATAAGTCTCGATGTTAGGGCCCCCAATTTTCATTTTTGAAAAGTGTCCAAATCATTTACAAAACAGATAGAAAATGATTAAACCAAATTATCAAGAACTATCGTACATCATTCGTCGTGTTCTAGTTCTATATACAAGATCTATGAATTCAATTTGAAGAGATTACGTGTTCAAATAGGATCGAGTACATTTGTAGCATATATGGATTACTTATAATCCAGATAGCTAGATAGTTTGTTGGGTACTGCATGCATATGGGTAAATATTGTTCTATGTATAGTTTTTGCCATTGAGTTTCAATCACTTACGTTCGTGTATATTAGGTGTAAGACTTCACAAGTGGATTGTTCTGTTTAAATATGTAAGAGATAGACCCACATTCATTAAAAGTCGAGGGGGCGTGAATGTTTACAAACATAAACAAAACTGTTTTTCAAAAAATACAGTACATATTTAGAGGTTTTCAAAATTTGAGTGATATTATATGTAATATCCCGCATCCCGTGTAATCGCCCCTAGATTGGGAGGAACAATTGTTGTTCTATTAGGATGGGGGTTATAAGGTACATGGTATTGGCATGGGACAGTAGTGTTAATGAGAAATGGATAGGGTTGAGGAGCTAGGTTCAAGTTGAAGGATCGGAAGACAAAGAATAAGGCAAGAAGCTAAGCCTCATCCAACCCAACACAAAGACAAGTCCCTTCCCATCAAATTCTTAGCTGTCACGAATTGATTCGCCATCCCCATACTGCTCTTGTCTTATCGCCTAGGTTCATTTCATTGTTTGATTGCTTTCTTTTCTTCCCCAAATTATAATTACTCCTTCAACTTCCCATCCACATTTTGACACCAACATTTCTAATATATTTATTTCCATTATTTGGATATCATTTGGTGTGTAATGTTTTAAAACAAATTCTAAAGGAAAAGATCGATTATCCAAGTGTAGTAGTAGTACTATGATATCAAAGCAAAAAATCTAAAATCGGGAATCCATTACATAACTATCTATAAAAGTAGAAACATTTTAATTGACGTGGTTTTGTGTATATAAAGAAAATAGTAATAATCGACAATCCACTACTTGTTCTCAATTGCGGTCCATAGCTTACTTTTTGTTGTTTTTAGTCTTTAATGCAACTAATACACGTCTCGACTTACTTAACTTGATTGGAAATGCAACATTTGGTTTAGCATATAGCCAATATTTTAATTTGTTACTTAATTGCTTTAGTTTTTTCTTTTTTCTTTTTACATGTTAAGATGGATGTATGCCTTAGACTTAGAGTACTCATGTATGAATCTTATACAGCGCATGCGTCTCTCATAAATTAAATTAAAAAGAAAAAAAAAACATTGGTTCAACATAATTCATATTTATTTTTTTAAGAATATCACTATTACAATAGTATTACATCAATTGAACTAATATATCATTCGCATCAATCATTACATTATCACTCAATCTATCATAACTAGTGTATGAATATATCATTCGTATCAATCATTACATCATCACTCAATCTATCATAACTAGCATACACTAGATTACTAGCCTGCTCTCGACGGAAATCAAACCTATAACATATGGAATTATGTTACCTCAGCCTAACCAAATGAGCTAAGCCTCATTGTCAACGCAATTCATATTTAAAATAGCTAAAAAAGTAAATTGTGAAAGAGTTAGATTGGAACATATACAAAATTATTATGGAGTACATGGCATAATACTCACTCCATCCCAAGCATTGACTTAAACAAGTCTTTGATTTGATGAGGTCTCCCCTCCTGTACACGGAACGGAACTGTTAGATTAGGACATTCATTTGTGTATGTATAGATTTAGTATTTACGACTACTAGCTACTTCAATTCTTGGTAGTATTTAATTTTAATAATTAGTGATCGATATACTACTGCTTGGTTACCCGCTTCAAACCTTTATCCAGGCGTTTGTTTGTTTCCTCCACCATGATGTTACTCGGAGTTGACTAAAACTCCCACTAATTCAGTCGACTAGCCTTCTTTTATTATTATTATTATATTAAACGCCCCAAAACTTTACTGTTTAGTCGTTTCATTAATTTCACATTCCAGAAAATAGATGAGTTCCTATCTTTCATAGGCAATTATCTATTTATTTATAATCACTATATCTGTAACGCCCCAAAGCCGGATCACTAATGGTAAGTTGCGTTACTGTTTCGGGTGATATGGTGATATGTCATTTCTGTATCAACACAAGTTCTTTCTCGAAGACTTTGTCCCACTCACATGACGGAGAACTTAGGTTGGTCACCTATCCTAAGATTGCTCCAACACAAGCACGCTTAACACTGGAGTTCTTATGGATAGATTCTCGAAAAGAAAAGTGCGTGAGAAAGGACATGTGTTGGTACAGTGAGGGTAATATATAACCCCGAAAGCTGCCCATGAATAACCGTGCCGACCCAAAGGATCGGGGATCGGTCCATTAGTGGTTCGGGTCGTTACAATATCTACTCTTATTTGTGTCATATTTTCACACTTAATAACAATGAAGACTTAAATTTTGTTACACTCAAAGTCTCAAATATATGCATAACACAAACAATATTTACTAGGGCGCTTCTATGGCCCGACTCAATTTGTACGGCTTAACGTACACCCATCTCAGTTGTACTAATTCACAGTCGTTAGATCACTTGTACAAATATTGTTTTAAGTTGTAATTAATTCTAACCGTCCATGATACTTGTAAATTTTACAATGGCAATTTCAGTAAATATATCTATACAAACAGGATTTTATTGTCATAATATATTATAAATACAATCTTAAAACATAAAATTAATTTTAAAATCTAATTATATTCATACGTTCTTCCCCAATTCGTCCATATAAATCCTAATATATTAATCTTTGCCCCAATTCGATTCATCATTCCAATTAATTTATCAATTTGATTCCCCTTAGAATGCAACCTGTTTCGTCAAAAACTATTCATGAAAGAAGGAAAAGTTCGCGTTTAATTATCGATTCTATTTTATTCCAACCTCAACTCCATTATCAATTGGGTTCGGAAGAACAGTTGGACATCGAGATGAGAATCTGCACTGCTCAATTCTTTGCTGTGAAAAAGAAAAATGGAGGCCAACGGTGGAGTACTAGTATTAATTCGATTAATTAGAATCTAATTAAGATAATAATTATAAATTTAAAATTTTAATTTAGATTGTTAGACTTTATCTATAATTTATATGAATATAAAAACTATTTAAATGACGTTATAACCCCTTTCATATGGTAAAATTTACACAAATTGACATTGTAATTTTTTTACAATCACATGAACGGTCAAGATTAAATACAACTTAAAATGTAATCTGTAAGTGATCTAACAATTAAAAATGAGTACAACTAAGATGGACGAATGTTAAGCCATTACAATCGTAGTCGGACCGTAGAATGGGCAATATTTATTATTCACGATTTCATGTTTTTGAACGGGTCATTTTCATAACACTACAAGAAAACTGCCAAATAGCGACGGATAATATCCATCGCTAAATAGCGACGAATCGGCATTGATTAGCGACGGATTGAGCGATTTGCTAAATCCGTCACTTATTTCGTTGACCAAAGAATAAGAAAAAATAAAAAAGAAAAAGGCCTATCTGTCGCTATTTGGCAACGGATATGCTTATCCGTCGTTAAATAAAAAGGATAAAAAGGAAAAAAAAGGAAAAAGGTTTTAGCGACGGATAAACTCATCCGTCGCTAAAACCCTAATATTAAAGCAGTCCGGATCTGCTTCTTCCTCCCACCAATAGCCCATTCCATTTCTCTTCCTCCCACCACCACACCCTTCCACCACCCAACTCCACCTCCCATCCACCGCCTCCCACCACCACTCTGCCACCACACCACCACCACTCCGCCTCCACCTCTCTGCCACCACCACCCAACTCCACCTCCCATCCACCGCCTCCCACTTTGCCACCACACCACCACCACTCCTCCTCCACCTCTATGCCACCACCACCACCACACCGTCCTCCGCTGCGTCTCTGATTCCGGCCACCATCTCCGATGAGTAGTCAAGATCCGACCAGATCCGTCAAGATGCAACAAGATCCACCACATGCTTCCGATGAGTAGTCAGATCACGTGAAGATCGATCGAAGATCCACCGACGGAAGAGAGTGTTGTTTTTTTACCTTGTCAATTTTTACGTACCTTGTATTATTGAATATTGTATAAAATTGTCGATTTATTGTATATTCGTATTGAATATTGTATATCCGTATTGAATATCGTATAAAATTGTCGATTTATTGTATATCCGTATAAAATTGTCGATTTATTGTATCATTCTCAGTTTATCGCGCGACAATTCTGCAGATTAAAAATAAAAAAAAATTAGCGACGGATAGTTGGTCAACGGATTTATCCGTCGCTAATTGGCTAGAGACGCCCAATATAGAGACGGGCAATTTATCCGTTGCTAAATCCGTCGCTACGAATTTAGCAACGGATTGGCAGCTTTTTAGCGACAGATAAAAAGCTATTTTTTTGTAGTGTAAACACCCCTTATTGTTTGGTCCAATTACAGATTAGTACCCATTGTTTGAAGTATTACATATAAACCCAAAATGCACATCCGGCGTTGACTCCGGCGAGTATGTGGCACATGTTGCCTATGTGTCTGAATATGTGGCATTATTTTGGCAGCTGGATAAATAATAAAAAATGAAAAACAAAATAAAAAAAGGGAAAACAAATTGAAAAGGGAATCTTCTGTATTAAACCCAAAAGTCACCACCATCCATACACCTGCCAAAACCTTCCATTTTCTTCTTCCTCTGCACTGTAAACCCTACGAAGAACACAATCAAGTGCGAAATTGAGTGTGATATTGAAGGTTGAAGTTCGAATCCGTGTGATAATCGACATTAGCATAGTTCAATTTTGTGGGCGAATACTAGGGTTTTAGCTGTTCGAAGCAACCATTTCGAAAGGTAAATCTCAAGCCTTTTCTTCTCAATTTCGAGTTGGTTTAGTGTTAAAATTGTACTGGATGGCTACAATTTTGCCTAGCTTAGTGAATGGTGGCCAATTTTAGGGTTTTCGAACGAAAATATATGATTTTTTAAATTTTTTTCGGAAAGGTGTTGATTTTTTCTTACAGTTGTAAGTGTGTACTCTATTTTGGTGTTTTTGGTTTCATATCAAATTTTTGTTGTGATTATGTTAGAAAAAGATGCATTTTCTAATGTCTGTGGTGTGCTTAATTTTGCGTTGCAGGTAAGGATGACACCTACAACATAGGGATTCATCACAACAAGGATACATGATTGAAAATGTTAAGAGCTCCAGGTATAATCACACAAAAGTCCAAAATGATGTGATTTCTGTGGCTTTGGATACTATGTCTTCTACCATGAATTTAGCAATTGGTATGAAATGTGATATGGATGGCACTATGGAGCAACTAGAAATAATCACATGATGATGATGATGTTAGGACTATGTTTGAGAGAAATAGGATGTATATGGAAGTGATTTTGTATGTTGAAACTTCTGAAGCTGTGCCTGTTGCTATTGATAGTACTTATGTGAAAAAAAATGTTAGGAGGTCAATGTTTACTGATGATGATTTGTATCATCCTTTGTTTGAACCTGGTAGTGGTTCACAGTTTAAGTCATCCCCACCACCACCTGAGTGCAGTAGGAAGTTTAGGAGATGCAAAAAAAGGCCTCCTAGTCATACTTCTCCACAATATGATGATCTCACTCTTGAGACTGATAGAGATGATGATGATGAGATTCCAATTCCACCAAGTGATACAACTGAACCTCCACCACATGGTTCCACACCACCACCACCACCACCAATTGAAACCACTAAACCTCCACCACATGACTCCACTCCTCCACCACTACCACCACATCATACCACTCCATCACCACCACCACCTGAAACCACTCAAGCATAACCTCAAACCAGTCCACCAACATCACCATTTACCACTCAACATACTGAGGATGCATACATCCCTCAATTTAATGCTTCCAGTCAATCACCTATACATGAAACTGTAGAGGACCTTGCTGATGTTGATTTAGAGAATTTTGACTTAGAAGCATTCATGGCCTCCCATTTCCCTTCTACTGATAATGTATCTAGCCATGCACCTGAACATGTCACTGTGACTGAGAATGTGATTGAGAACATTCATATGGATGAGAATGTGGAACATGATACTGAGCATGTGGAGAATGAGAATGAGAATGACAATGCATATATGATTGATTGTGAGGAAGATGATCCTAAAACAAACTATATGTATGACTCAGAGGATGAAGAGATTGGATTTCACATGATTCCAACAGAAGATGCAGGGGACAATGGAGATGAGGAGACTGAGGAAGAGTCTGATTTTAGGGGTGAGTATGAATTGGAGGTGAGTGACTATAGTGATGACAGTGAGTATGAAATGCCCATGTTCTATAGTGATGCTGACTGGGTGGATGATGAGTTTGTAAGGGATCATCACAATTGGGATAGGGAATTCAAAATTGGTGATACATTTGTTGACATTTAGGAGCTTAGATTTAAGGTGAAGGAGTTTGCAATTAAGGTAGGGTTCAAGTGTAAAAGAGTGAAGAATGAAGTTGCTAGATTCACTTGTATCTGTTTAGGAGAGGGGTGTTAATGGAGGCTACATTGTAGCTCCATGTCTGATAAGAAGACAATGTTGTCAAAAAATGCAATGGATAACATACATGCCTGAAACATGTTAATAACTAGGAGGAAGATCAAAATTGGTTGGCATCTAAGGTAACTAATTACTTAAGTCATCTAACTTGTTTTATTCATTAGTTGTATACAGTTACTAATACTTGTTTGCATGTTTGCTAGGTACTTGATGAGTTTAAAGCAAATCCATCCTTGGATACATATAAGTTGATAAGTTGGGTTACAAATAAACTTGGAGTGACAGTCCCTTACATGAGGATGTATAGGGCAAGAGTCAAAGCACTTGATGTATTGGGGGTAATCCTGAAGAAGGATACAAATTGATGCCAAAGTATGTGCAGATGTTGAGAAGAACCAATCCAGGCTCCATTGTGGAGTTGCAGAGGGATGTTGAGCAAATATAAAGGGGACCTTTATTTAAAAGACTTTTCATGGGTCTTGATGCATTGAGTAGAGGATTTCTGAATGGGTGTGCACCATTTCTGTTCTTTGATGGGTGCCACCTAAGAGGCAAGTATGGAGGCTATCTCTTAAGTGCAGTAGGCACTGATGCTAACTTTGGAATATTCCCAGTGGCAGTTGCAATAGTAGAGTCAGAGAATAAGGAAAGCTGGGGAATTTTCTTGCATTGCTTGACAAACATGCTTGGCCCATTTAATTCCAGATACTCATTGGCATTTTGTGGCAGATAGGCAGAAGGTACTCCTCTTCCATTACTTCAAATGTAATTTTCCCTTATTTCTTTGTTTATTAACAATTTGTGTTATGTATTTGTAGGGACTTGTACCTGCCATGGAGGAGATTTGTCCAACTATGACCAATAGACATTGTGCCAAACATAATGACAACTTCAAACTCTAGTGGACTTCCAAGGAGCTAAAAAAGTTTTTCTGGCAAGCCTCTACTTCTTACACTTCTTACCGTTTTAATAAGGCTATGAATAGATTAATGTCAGTTAGGCCTGAAGAAGTTGAATGGTTAATGAGAATCCCTTTGGGGCATTTGTCTAGACACTCTTATGATCCAGTAGTTAAAGTTGATCATGTCACAAATAACTGCAGTGAAAGTTTTAATTCAAGGATAGAACCAGTTAGGTCCTTCTCTGTTTACAACATACTTGAAGGTATAAGGCAACAAGTCATGGAAAGAATAACAGATAGAAGGAGTAAGGGTGCAAACTGTCAGTCTGTTGTGATGCCTAGGACCCTTGCTAAGTTGAATGAGATAGCTCAAAAATCAAGAAATTGTAGAATTGTTACTGAGGCTGGAAGGGTGTTTGAAAGTAGAGGACATGAGCTTTAAATTCATCACCAACTTGGATATGAGAAGCTGTGATTGCAAGAGATGGGACATACGTGGTATCCCATGTAGGCATGCATGTGGTTGGCTATTCAGGAGATTAGAGATAACCCTGTGAATTATATGTCTGAAAATCACACAAAGGCTGCATATCAAAGAGCTTATGATATAGTCTTGAATCTTGTACCTCAATCCCCATTTTTGCCTACCGATTCGTTACTAAGTCCTTAGTAACGGATAATAAGCTCGTCGCTATTTCCTTCGTCTCTAAATGTTTAGTAACGGATAAACTATCCGTTACTAAATAGTAACTGATTTAGTAACAGATAGTTATTAAGGTGAATTTTTGCTTCAATTTTAATAGCGACTTAGTGACAGATAGTTTATCCGTTACTAAAATTCAGAATCAGTTTAGTAACGGATAATTTATCCGTTACTAAATTTGTAGATTTTTAAATTTTTTTTAAAAAAATTTGATGCCTAATGTCATATTTCACCTGTTTCACAAATTTAATCTACGATAATAAATTAATAAATTCAGAATAATGAAATTGTATTAATTAACGGAAAATATTCGACGAATACAAATTATCTGTAATGAAATGAAATATCCGTACATAAGCTAAAATAAGAAGTCAGAAAAATATAAGTCCAAACTAACTATCTTGGGCCGGGGGAGGGGGGGGGGGGTACATGGCCATGAAAGCCTCCATCCGCTGCTGAACATGCAGGTAATCCTCCTATTGTTTAGCTAGCTGCTCTTGCACCTGTGCCTGCACTTCTGGTTAGCTGGGATGCTGAGTGGCTAGGATCAGCCAGTGCAGGGCCGTAACTCCCCAATCCATATAATCGGCCCTTGTTGTCCATTATGTTGACGGCTAGGAAGATGTTGTTTTCTTCTTCAACTGTTAGTACCCGACCGGCATCGACGATCTTTGCCTCAACCTCAGCCTAAAATCGTAAAATGCATATACCATGAATTACAGTTTTCAAAATAACTTATACTACACAAATATGAACTTTAACAAAAGAAACATACCGCAATAGCCTCGGACCGTCTGTCCACCCATATGCCGTCCTTCAGCTTGGCTCTTCTAAAGTGCGCCAGCGCGCTCTTCTCCTCCCCAACCTCCGCCTAAAGAACATATATATGCAAACATTTAACTAGTAAGTGTGTAGAAATTAAACACAAAATACATGTACGAATAAACTGACAAATAAGATGGTACACTTACCGCTTTACGGTGATCCGTAGCAACAGATCGCGACCCATGGTGTCTGGCCACCCCGGTACCATCAGACGGTGCAGACAGTCGGTTCTCTCTGTTCTGGTCCACAGCCTGCTGGACAGCGTTCCTTCTCCAGTACTCCTCCCAATGCTCCCACTCGGCCTCTCCCGTCCAATATGGCATCTTGTGTTTTCTTTTAGCATCGCTAATCATCTTCCTATACAAATTTGACCCCAGCGTCTCGAAGACAGGCCATATCCGGGGAATCAAGGCGTTGGGTATGAAGAAGTCATTCTACATTCCCAATTCCACACAACATCCAAATTACATAACGTAAATAAAGACATCAATTTAATAAGATAACACAACATATTCAATGGTGAATAACATATCACTCAAGTTCAGCGGCTAACATACCACTCACATTGTCCTAAAATTTACTAACACAATGGTGACTAACATATCACCCAAGTTCAGTGCCTTTAGCCGGTCAGTGATCTTCGACCACTTCTCGCACCCGGGATCTCCCTCTTGGCCCTGATTATTTCACCGAGTTTTGATGAAACCTTGGGAGGCCATAACCTGTTATCAATGTATAAGATACAAGAAACGAATATTAATTAGTATAGTACAACAATGAAGAGACATAAATTATCTTAAGTTATGTTCTATATACAAATGCATAATACTTACTTCGATGGGCCGTTCGGGAACATCACAAGCTTCCCCTGCCACACCGCTCCGGGCACATACTCGGTGAAGGGACACCGTCATCTGGTAAGTTACCCTAGACCGATGTCGAGCCCCTGCTCAACTCAGTGGGGTCTCGGGAACTGCAGACCGACTGCTCTGACTCTGACCCTCAAACTCCTCTGACTCTGAACCTCCTGTTGGACTACCCTCCGCCTGGCTACCACCAGGCAACCTACTACATGGGGGAGGAACGTATGTAGGTTTCCTTTGTCACGGCATCTGCAAAAACATGCAACAAATACAGAAAAAAATTAGACTGAACTCTACCATTAACAGTACGACAGTACATCCATGAACGATCGGGATTCATTGGATGATTAACCTGACACGTCTGAATTTATTAGATTTATAACTATAAGAATTACGTATTGAATTTCATTACAATTCCAATTCGCTGGTCTATAATTACATTGTTAATTATAATACATTAAGATTAATTTTATGAATTACATGCATTTTACGTTTAAATTTCCTGTTAACTATTAAAATTACGAATTGTAGATTAAAATAGTAGTAATTCTTTCTAAGTTAATACGAGCCAATTATACTACAACTACCAAAATCACTAAATGGTCTCCAAACACTCAACCAAATCTTACTAATCCTACTACATATACAAAAATATCAAATTAAATACCATACATACTTACAAACATCCTAACATGATACTAACAATTCAATTTCACAATAAATCTATCAATTGAACAACCTCAAGCTTAGACCACTGCTTAATATAAACTAAACTAGCTAGAAAAAACTTCTAAAAACATACAATTGCTCTAAATTAGCAAAAATTCCAAATTTAACAAAGGGTTTTAGACTAATACCTTCAATTACGGGAAAAATAGCCGAAGAAGGATGAAATTGAATGGCCACCCGAGTTCCTTGTTCAACGAACTTCGAAAAGAGTCCAAGATTGGCCGGAATGGTGGAGTTTTAATCGGAGTTGAGCTAGGGGCGAAAATGGCGAGCGAAGAGAAGAAAGGAGAAGCAGAAGTGAAATGGGGAAGATCGGCTGATGTTCCCGTTTTATTGACTTTAGTAACGAATAGCCTATCTGTTACTATTTAATAACGGATAGCCTTATCCGTTACCATCTCAACTTTTTTTAATTTTTTTTAATTAGTCAACATGTATTATTAACGACGGATAGTTTATCCGTTACTAAATAGTAACGGATAGCCTTATCCGTTACTAAGCTTCTTTTTTTATTTTTTTTAAAAATTAGTCAACAGACAGCATAACGACGGATAGGCTATCCATTACTATTTAGTAACGGATAGATTATTCGTTACTATTTAGTAACGGATTTAGTGACGGATTAGTGACGGATTGAGCAAATCGCTCTATCCATTGCTAAACAATGCCGATTCATTACTATTTAGTAATAGATAATATCCGTTACTAAAATTCGTTACTATTCGGCATTTTTATTGTAGGCTTCATTTGGTTTGCGGGAAAATGGGGGAAAAGAAAAAAAAAGAAGGGAAAATAAGATTTTCCTGGAAAATATGAGGGAAAAACAACTTTCCTTATTTTGTGGAGATAGATGTATTTTGTATAGATTTTGATGAATTTTCCAGGATTTTCTAAGAACTACCAAATGGTGGAAAATAATATTTTCCCCTATTTTTTTTCTTTTCCCCCATTTTCCCTCAAATCAAATGAAGCCGTAGTGTAATAAGTCTCTTAGGGCTCCAGGTAGATACACAACTTGTGGACAAACAGGGCACAACAAAAGGAAATCTGTAAGTCCAATTTCTCCCATTTTTTTATATGCATATGCTTCTTATGTTTACTTGTGAAACTAATATATGCATTTTCTATATGCTAGCCTAAAAAACAAGGAACCGGTGCAAGTGCTACTGGTGGAAATCCAAATAATGCTTCAACTTCTACAGCCTCAGAGGTATGTATATGTATTCTCTTGTGTTCTTCTCATTTCTACCTTATGTATTGTCTATTTTCTTATATCTTTGAACGTATTTTTATGCCTTATGTATTGTGTATTTTCAAAGTAAGAGAACCAATCAAGCTGACACAAGTGGAGCAGGTCCATCAAAGAGAAAGAAAGGCAGAAAGGCAACACAATCACAACAACAATCTAGTCAGCCCATGACCCAGCTTGATATCTTTTGAGCTTTGATAAATTTTTGATGTTTTGCTATTTGATGTTTGATGTATGATGTTTGATACAAACAAGTCAGCAGGTCCAGGAAATTTGATGTTTTGTCTAGCATTCTATTAGGAAATTTGATACATTTTCTCTTGGGGTTATGTTCAACAGTTGGAGATTTCATATTTTGGATACTATTTTCATGCTTTTGTTTATGGAGACTATGTAAGTTGATGGATACAAGTTCAATATGAAAATTGGGTCAATTTCATTTCAGTACATGCATACTTTCTTACATCATAATGATTTGCATAGCATAAACCTAGAAACTTAGAACATCCAGTGATAATCTTCACAATCAGACAACCTAAGATCACTCCAAACAACACTAGGTTAACTGCAACTAATTTCCTAAGAAATATGTCTGGATCATCTCTTCCAGCTTCATTAGTAATTTGGCTTGCCCCTTCATGCTCATATCTGTGATGTTGAGAAGTGGCGATATCCTCTTCGACATTGTACCAATGAGACCAACCATGATGAGGACAACGATAATACAACCTACCATTATTCTTCGCACTATTTGAAACCACCACCGTGCAATACCGGAAACAACTGTAGTGGCGGCAGTAAGCAACCCTTCTAGAACTTGAGCTTGATGAGTTTTGAGCCATAATTGAGTAGAAACATCAAAGAAGAGAAGAAAAACAAGAAGAGTTTGGCAAAAATGTGGAAGAAAGGCTCATTTATAGCCAAAAATTTTGAAAAAAAGGCCAGTAATGGCTACTTTTTTTGAAATTTTTTTTATCAATTATAAATACACCCAGATAGCCTATAAACGTTTTACAGATACACCCACAACATGCAGGTCAAGCAATGGTGAGCAAATGGTTAAATATGCATATGAAACTAATTACAGATAAACCCAATATGAATTAATTAAACAGAAAAAGAAATGATGACATGGCATGCCAAATCAGCAGAGGCGTGTGTCTCCGGCGTGATGTGTAGTCTGGAGTTGACTTTTGGGGCTATATATAATTAGTTTTCGAAATGAGTTCATTTCTAGGAATCATTTGTAATTCTTTAAACAACATGCATTAATTTGAGATGAGGCCATATATGAGGGGTGGGTTATGTAAAATTCCGTTTTCGACGGATTAAAAGAGTCAAGTCGGACTAACTAGGCTTTAAATATTCAAGATCTTGAAAACTATTAACTAACCAACCTTTATTCCAAATCTACTTGTATTGGCCAATCATGGTGCGAGTAACATGAAAATAATAGTATCCACCAACATTGAAAAATGCTTGTATTCCGTACGGAGTTAGGTCTCCTTTTCCACTTCATGGGCCCAATTCTTGCAACTTGAGATTAATTAGGAGATTCCCACCTTGACCAAATATTTTTCATATATATCAATAATATAAATTAATACAAGTATTACTTACTAGTATTTGTAAAAGATAGTGAGAATAGTTACGTGCTATACACATATGACAAAATAGAAAATGTGAAATATGTAATGAGATTGATATATATGAATTAAATATGTGATATTTAATACGGATAAAGCCCAAAAGTTTCAAATTTCATTTTAGGTTGAGCCATAACCTGTATAAGCGTAGAAATGGCCATGATCTAACGATAGTTATGATAGATTGATAAGTGATGATTATGTAACTGATATATTATTTACATGTAGTATGATTGTAATAGTTATATTCTAAAAAAAATAAAAAATAAAAAAACGTGATATATGGCATAGTTAATTAAGATAGAGAAATAATAGCCCGATGGTGTTTTAATATTTTAGTCATATGCATAAATACATTGTTCAGGTCAATGCTACAAATTAAATCTCAAACATATAAACTAGAGCTAGCTAAATAAGGTCGCTTAGTTGTAACTTGTAACTTGCCCGGTACACAAAATCCAGCTACCAGTCCTATCCCATGCGATGCTTTTTAAGGTCTACCATATTAGTTGGCTCCACTGATTGGTTCGGGAATACAGTTTACCCATTCATTTGTCCCTTGCTGTATCAAGTACAACTACATAAATCTTAAACGCATGACATTTTTTACTAAACACAAAACAACTTTTTTTTTATATATTGCAAATAATACCACTATTGTTGTAGTTTATAAAATAGTCCAATACTTTAAAAAAGGGAAAATTACACCAAGTTCTCCAATAAATACCCTATTAACAAGAAAGTCCCTCGCATTTGAACAATAACACCACATGACAAGTTTCATAAATCAATTACGTTTTAGTCCAAAGGTCAACGCCTCTGTCCTACGTGGCGGACAATTAGTGACATGGATTTTTCCGGAAATTGTTTTCTTTATTTTACAAATTATAATTAACCCCTCTTAATTATTTAACATTCGATTCATAACCCTAAAGTTGATTATAAATTCAAACCAACCCATATTTATTTTATTCCATTCAATTGCAATCCAAAATAAATTGCAATAAAGTCTCTTTTAATCATTTTCTTTCACAAACCCCTCATTTTTTTTATTGGAGCATGAACAGCTCCATTAATGGATTTTCGGAGTTTCAAAGCTCCATTAATGGAGCTGTTCAAGCTCCATTAATGGTGGGAAAGTTTTTTTTCTTCTTTAAATTAGGGATTTAGGGTTTAGTGTTAGTTGAATGCAAATTATGTGTTGATGATGATCAAAATACTTGTAATTTGAAAATAAATTGAGTTTGATGATGAAGAATGGTGAAACATGGAGGTTTGATGATGAAGAAGATGAAAATGAAAGTTTAAATTGTTTTTGGTCAATTGTGAAATTATTTCAAACTTTACAGGGGTTGATGTGCAATTTGTAATTTAATTATCCACGTGGAAATTATTTAATGAACCGGTCAACGCGAAAAAGATATTTTGGACCAAAATGTTATTGTTCAAATGTGAGGGACTAATCTGTTATTACGAAAATTATTAGGGGGACTAGAAGAACAAGTTTATTCGAATTAATTTTATTATCCAAACAAATAAATCGAAAAAACTTAAAAAAACACAAAGAAATTGAAGAACACGAAGACCCCATCCTACCGGAGCTCCGGTGATTGGATTGGGACGAATCACCGGAGCTCCATATCGGTCTTTGCTCGATGGGGGACTCCGGTCAGATGCACACTCGATATGGTCTGAGCTTTACTCGATCTGAATCTGGGCTGACTCCGACCAACAGTCTGAGCTTTTCCAGAAAAAATCCTCAAGGCTTTTCCGATGGGTATTAGGTCAAAAAAAAAAATCTGAATTTTTCGCTAAACACTGTTCCGGCCACTCGAAGCCAGTTAACCTTGAAATTTGCCGAATGGCTGGCGACCTCAAAGTGACAGGCGGCTCATCATGAGCGTTCTAGTAAACCATACGGCTACCAAATGTTTTTTGCGATTTTTTCGACATTTTAGTGAAATCTTAGCTAATTTAATCATACGAACGTAATAAAATAATTATAAACAACTATAAATATCAAATTAAAACAATTCATACCTCTTCAGATTCGCCATTGTTGCAATAGTCCGGCCAATACTTGGACGACATGATTTTTTGTTCTCGTATTGTATTGTAGTGTATTTACGAATATATAGTTTTGAAGAAGTGAGGTATTGTGGGCTTTAGCGTAATATATGATAAATAAGAGACTAACTTTTATATTTATATTATTTGAAGGACCTTTTGCAATATGTTAAAAACTGTCATGCGTTTAGTAAAAATTATCATGCGTTTAGTATGCCCCATCAAGTAAATGATAAACACCTTCTTCCAGTGAGGATAATGAAAATTTGGGTTGCAGTTCAATCAATAGGTACAACAAAAGCTCGTTTGGATTCTTTCAAAACTTGTTTGGAAGGGTAAGTACTTTCCTAATACTTCTCTTTGGTCGCCCCTCTCATAGTTGCCGTTGGTAGTGAAAGACTGTCCTCTGTGTTACACCTTTGCTCAAATCTTTTGTTGCTTGGTTTATATGTGGGACATGGTAGATTGATATTTAGATTTTTCGCCTGATATGTGGATGATGGGACGTTGGGCTTTGCCGACCCATCACGAACTAATCAAAGTGGCTAGAGTTCGCCAAACAAGTCCAGTCCGGTTGAATATTAGTATCTTTTATTTATTAGGAATAATATCCTTAGGATAATCATTAGGAGCCAGAAATCTAAAAGAATCAGACAATTGCTAGATTCTCTCTAAGAGATAAGGCAAGTAGATTAGTTATGATCTTTTAAATATTTCTGCATATCTTTTCCTTTATTTTATTTCCATTAGAACTCTGTACTGCCTGAAATACTGTGTCAGTAGCCAGTATAAATAGGACCTCAGGGCTTAACTCTAATTACGCTTTTATCAATGACAAAGAATATTTCCACCGAATTTACCGCTTTGTGTGCACCGATTAGACAACTGTTTAACTGTGATCCTACCCTAGAAATAGGTGAAACTGTGCCAAGTCCGCTTGGGGGTGCCCAAATCCAGGCGAATTGCTCAGTAATTCGTACCACGAACTACCAGTTGGGACCAACTTCCCAACAGTGGATTTCTTGAAAATGACTCTGCCATTTTGCTCCTGCTATCCCTTCACTTCTCTACTGCTCCCGGATTAGTCTATGATTATATATCACTAACCACACCTGGGATATTTATAATCTTAGTACGGTTTTTGTTAGGTTTTTACCCCCTTCGAATTTTGCCCAAATTGATTAAGTTGAATTATATTCACCACCAATCCTAATCTAAAACCTACAAACAGAAAGATCATAGAACAAACAAGATAATGACTTACGTGGTTCGGATCTTCACTACTACAAGAATGTTCGGTTTTAGAGACGGATTTGGCGACGAATAATAGCGACGAATCGCTATAGGATTCGCGACGGATTGAGCAATTTGCTCAATCCGTCGCCAATCCGTCTCTAATCCGTCTTGAATTAGAGACGGATTAATAATCCGTCCCTAATTCGCGACGGATTAACTATCCGTCCCTATTCGCGACGGATTAGGGACGGATAGACTAATCCATCACGAATTAGGTTTGACTAACAATTAAACTGAAAAAGAAAATTAAAAAAAAAATTAACGACGGATTCGAATATCCGTCGCAAATAGCGACGAATAAGCAAATCCGTCACTAAACCCGAATAAAGAGAACAGACGGGTTCTTCTTCCCCATTTCTATTCTGCTTCTTCTTTCTCCTTCCCTTCTCCATTTTCGTCTAAATTCAAAGTCCGACCAAAACTCAACCATTCCGGCCAATCTTGAACTCTTTTCGAAGCTCGTGGGACAAGGAACTCGGGTGGTCCATCAATTACATCTTTCTTCGGCTAATTTCTCTGTAATCGAAGGTATTTTGGCTAAAACCCTTAGTTTTTAAAATTTGGGAATTTTATTAATTTCGACTAGTTTGAGCAATTGTATGTTTATAGGAAGTATGTAGTAGCTAGTTTCTCTTATATTACATATTGTGTTAACTTTGAGATGTGCAATTGATATATTTATTGTGAAATTGGAATGTTAGTAACTTAGTATAATGTTAGGATGATTGTAAGTATGTAGGGTATTTAATTTGATATTTTCGTATATGTACTAGGATTAGGAAGATTTAATTGTGTGTTTGGAGACAATTTGGTGATTTTAATATAATTTTTTCGTATTAACATAAAAATAATTACTACTATGGAGCAATTGTAATTTTTTCGTATTAACATAAAATTATTAACGTATTATAATTAAGAATGTAATTATACACTTGGAATTGAAATTGTAATGATAGCTCTTATTTTTTTCCAACAAAACATCATCAATCTCAACACTTCAAGGATGACTTCTCCACCTTCGTCACCTCCTCCACCGTCGCATACACCATTGCCTCCTCCACCATCGCCTACACCATTGCCTCCTCCACCAGATTCATCGGAGTGGTCGTATCATAGTTCTGCCGAGTAAGTATGCTTCGTCTTTCGTAGTAGTGATTCCATTTCTAACATGTAAACTGTATTTTATAGTTGACTTAGCATAATTGATTTTTAACATCATTTTTTTATGTATGTAGAAATTGCGGTACACTCTCATATGCAGACATGTGGACATGTTTTTCTACTTTCGATAGAGCATTGGAGGCAGAAATGAAGGCCGGCAAAGATGCAAAGATGGATAAAACCGAGGCTGGGAAAGAATTGGATGATGAAGATGATGAGGATTTTGACATGACCATTGAAAGGATGTTGAACTTTCGATTATTTGAAAGTTCATATCACATGCTTGAATATAGACGGAATCATCTCTAGGTTAGTGTATATATTCGTATCTTATTTGTGATAATATGATCATTATTCTTTATTTGTTTGTGCTTTATTTATGAGTGGTATGTTAGCCACTATATGTGAGACTGAACTTGGGTGATATGTTAATCACCATTTGTGTAGTTCCCTCATTTAATTTTCATCCCTAACTCATGGTATACACTTTACGATTTCAGGCTGATGTGGTGAGGCGAATCGACATTCGAGGAGCTGTCAATTCAAGAAGAAAAAACACACCTTCTTAGCCTTGATACATTTATGTTATGCTTCTCCAAGATATTTCGTTTTGAACTTGTGTTTTTTTGCCACTTGACTTCTTATTTTAGCTTCTGTACGGATATTTAATTTCGTTATGGATAATTTGTATTTGTTGAATGCTTTTTGTTAATTAGTATAGTTTAATTATTTCAGGTATATTATCGTAGTTTATATTCGATGAAACAGGTGAAATGTGAAATAGGAATAGAAAAAAAAAAAAATTAAATGCAGCAACATTAGCGACGGAATACGTATCCGTCGCTAAATCTCCACCGGAATTAGGGACGGATAGTAATCCGTTGTCAATCTGTCGCGAATTAGGGACGGATTCCTTATCCGTCCCTAATTCGTTTGAGACGCCCGTCTTTACGTCTCATCCGTCGTTAAGGGATTAGCGACGAATCGGGTGGGCTAAAGCCCGATTGTTTTGTAGTGTACAATCCTACGTCCACGGGATGAATCGATCAAACTGTATTCAACATCGCAAGGTTACAAATTTGAGTGAATCAATCCAACGATTCACAATCTCAGGAATCTAGCTCTCGATGATAACCACTCTCTAGCTCACCATTTTACCTCTCAATTTACATAGAATGTACAATAAGGCCGATTGCACTGAATGAATGAACTAACACATGCAAATGACTTATAAATGAATAGAGACAACGAAGAAGAGCATCCAATGGCTCACATTAGAATCTTTGTAATATGATCCCTGAGCTTTCAAGTCTTCTGAAGAAAAGTCACTGAACTTTTCTATTTGTTGCAATTAGCACCCAAACTTACAGTTTTACTTCAAGAAATAGTTGCTGAAATTGTTGGAATAACTTTAGCCATTACTTTGTGACTAGATAAACTGATTTGGCCGGGTCACCCCTCTAGTGAGTTCACAGTCTACCATATGCGATTAACACAACCTCAAATCGTCTGCAATGGCCATGGTAACGTATCTGGTGACTTCAAAGCTTTCTTAAAGTACGGTCTTTTAATTTGTTTGGCTAGTGTTGCATCATAAACTACCAACACCGATGCATTTTAATCACTAGATACCCGCTTAGTTTATCATAATCCTTTCTTAAACCCATCTTCTAAGAGCAATATTTATATTCATGAATTGAAATTGAGCCGATAAGTTAGCTTATTATCTATCAACTACGTTTACCTGCTAGTTTATCACGTGTTTTGTTAAATATAGCTGACAAGTTGGTCTCTAGCTGATTAGATGACTAATAAACTAGTTCATTTTTACTTAAATATGTAAAATTAGTTGAAAAGTTAATTGACATGTTAAACATAGAATTAAAAACATTAAAGGAACTCAAGGTATTTTTCAATAAATTATCCGAATTAACTTATTAAATCCGTTAACGTATGGATACTACCTTAGGTATTAATGTAAAATTTAAAAATAAACTCACCTAGTCAAGTCGATAGGGTACCATCAACAATTAGTTATCCCGTTATGTGGAGTGGATGATCAATTTTCCACATAGATAGAGCATAGTATATATTTTCGCCCTATCGCTATAAGTTTGTCTACTTATCCTCTTATCCATCTTTTTCTAATTTAAAGTGATTTGTTAACAACCAATATTATTCGACAGATCGATATTCGATACTTTGGCTTGACCATGCAAGCAAACTGCCATTATCCCAATAATTATTGCCATATTTTCCCCTTCGGGAATCATAGGTTCCCCCAAAGCATCATATTCATTCTAGTGATTAGGCTTTGCTCATTATTGTAATTTGTACATACATTTTTTCGTAGTACATGCTTTCGTTGAGATACTATGAACATTAGCAATGCAAATAGAGAGAGAATATCTCAATATTATCTATTTATTAGAGTATGTTTTAAAATTTGGTGAGTCTATCCGGGTTTACTCAATTCAATTTTGTCCTGGTTAAATTATTTTTTTCTTTATTCTAACAACAATAAGTTATTTGAGTAAATTAGGATACATAATTATGTACATATTGAGTTGACCTGTTGACATTCAACCTGGAGAATTGATTGAGTATCTTTGTTTTTAATATTACAAATAAATTCAGTTCAGTTGATTCCATGCTTGCCAAACTGTATCGATAGTCTGCAGATTTTAGCACTTTACAGGTCTCAAGCTGCTCGCGAGCTGCTCGTGAAAAAGCTCGGTCAACGCTCAGATCAAGCTCGAGATCGGTCAACGCAGCAAGAGCAAGCTCGTCTCATTTCGAACTTGAATCGATCACCCTGGCAAAATGATCGAAGCTCAAGAGCTACTCGTCAACAATAATTAATTTAATATATATTTAAATTTAATTATTTATTTACATATACGTAAATAAAAACCTAACTTAAGTTGTCTTTCCCTAAGTAAAAAAAGCTCATTCTAAAAATTAGATTTTCAAATCTAAAAAATGAATTCATTTTCGAGCTCTAACGAGTCGAGCGCTCACGACCACAAATCAAGTCGAGCTTTTCGAGCTGCTCGCGAGCAACTCGATATCATAAAGAGCCGATCATGAGCAGGCTTGAAATTCTGACGATCACTGATCTATTAAGCCAAAGCTCGGCTCGGCTCGGCTCGACTCGTTAACAACTCTACACCCAACATCCATGTCAACTCATTATCCCAAGTACTATGCAGTATATGATTCACGCACATGGATAATAACACCCATAAAAGTTGCACTTTTATTTTCATAAATTCATTTCAGATTAAGCATTCCGGCGTGCATAGAAGTGAAGATAAAGTGTAGTTTATATAGATTTTTCCTCGGATCGATATATAATCGATAAACCTTATAATTAATTAATATTGTCACAGTCAGGAATTGTGTTGAAGATTTGCTTCTATTCTATACTTGAGTATAAAATTTCGAACCTAGCTTGGGTATCGGCTTACAACTTTATTTGTGATGCCTACATAGGAGGATAAACCAATGCCATTATTCTAGATTATCTTCTTATGTTGGTGACATCAAACCTATGATGTTTGGTGTTAGTTTAATTTGGTAGAATAGTCGTTAATAATCATTTAACACGAGTATAATCCCTTTAACTCTTTTCTTAAAACAAGTAATTAGTGGTGAGTTGATCCAGGCTTAATTTGTGCTCTTCTTAGTCATCAAACATCATTATGTCTCCGAGATAGGTTAATTATGTGATTTCACCACATAATACTCCGGTCATCATGGTTATCTCTTGTCTTAACGAATCATGTGATAATCTTATCCCATGCAAAAATAAATTAACTTGTCTCTATAAGATTTGTTCTTATCGAAAATCTGATTTGATCATCGGCTTAAATAAACTACTGGCATAAAGATTGTCTAGATTCATCGAATAACATGATCAAGTGTAGCATGCCACACCCTTAATTCATCAAAGCATTTGAATTTCCTTTGAGATAAAATTTGCACTCGATAAATCTACCCTGTTATTTTTTGGGTTAAAAAATTCAACGAAAACACACAAGCTATTGATCACACTATTTGACTTATTTTGCACTCTTCTAGTTTGTTTTTCATTCTTGGTTGTTAAAACATTCCACATCAATTGTAAAGGGTGATGCAAACAACATATAAGTTAAATAATCCTTTCGCTTTAACAATGCATTTTAAATGGATGATGGCCCAACTTAATATGATATTAAAGCTTATGGGTGACGCCCACCTGGGTTCGAATCTCCACGGAGACAATCTCCGCCTCATATTAAATTCCCTCTCGAATGGCCTCTCCAAAGAGGTTTAATCGGCTATGAGTGCAGGGGAGTATTGATTTTTCAAAGTAGTATAATAATTCACAAAGTGTCACTAAGTTTATAATTCAATTTAAATCTCATCCGTTCATCTTAATTATTCAATTTGAATTTGGTGCGTACATGTGTCATTATTTAAGTAGGAGGTGCAGAGTTTGAATCTTATTAGCGTGATTTCTCCCTTTCATTTTTTCTCTTCATGTTTTCTCTTTTTTCAATAACAAATCCATCTTTTTATATAAATATCCTTAACACACGTAGTATGTTACGTAAATGCTAGTATTAATATAAATGGCTAGATTTCACACATCTCTACAAGTTCGAGCTTGTAGATGAGATAAATTAATTCTCCCATGCTTATGAATCTAAAGGTTCAGGGATCGAATCCCACCGTCAACATCTCCACCTGTATTAAGAGGTTGAAATGAGCCCACCAGTGAGGGGAAGTGTTAGATAAATTAATATAAATGGATTAATTCCACACCTTTTTATAAGTTTGAATTTTAGATGAGATAAGTTAGTTGATATTAATTTATAGAAGAAAAAAATTTATGAAGTGATTTTTTTCAATAAGGTGCATGAAGCACTACAAAAAAATTGGACCTTCAACAACAGGGTATTTCCAACGGAAATTGAGTTCGTCGCTATTCAGCGACATATTACCAACGAAACACCAACAAAATTTTCCTTGAGAAAAAATTGTACATGATTAACGACGAATTACCAACAAACCACCATCAAATTCGATTTTTGGTTTTAATTCTGTTGGTATTCCATTGCAGCAAGTTTTTTGGGTTTCCAACAAATTTAGTGTTCCGTCACTATTTCGTTGGTACTAAATTTTGGATTTAACCACTATAAACACCAACCGAAAATCCGTTGAAAATTTTTCACACCAACAAAAATTTCGTTGGAAATTTCGTTGCTGGATTTAATTCATGAACAATTGTAAATTTGATGCAATTTCAGTAGGGAAGATTTAGAAACTATGAATATTTGTTTAACTAAATAATAAAATAGTAAAAAGATATGTTTAATGTGTTCACAAAAAGCTTAACCAATCGATCACAACTTGAATAGTGATAATCCAAAAAATAACTAACTATGTAGTAGTTATAAGGTGGTCGAGTGGTTAGAAAGCCAAACAGTCTTATTTCAGTTAAGTTGCCTTATTTTGGTGAAATAAGGTGAAATTCACTACATACATACATTATTTTAAAAAATGTAACCTAATTGTCTTTGTATTCTAATGTATAGGAGTGGTATTTAATAAATAAGCTAATTTATCATCTAGTTCACTAGGCACCTCCAAAAAAATGAGCTTTATTACCTTATAATTTTTAGCTATCTAATCAACTATTAATTATTCAGTAAACTATAGGGCAAGTTATGAGATAATATTATTTAACACCATGAGGAGGTGAAAATTAGTCCAAGTCCAATAAATTTACAATCTCGATACTAATTAATGCATCTTGCCTTGATTCCTAAAATGCTAAAATTAAAGGTAAGGGGTTAATCCATTTTAAAGTCATTTTGTCATGGACAAATTGGGTTAGATTTTATGACTGAGTACGTACGTTGTCTAATGTTTTATATATCTCTGGACATCGGACCTTAAATGATGTGACGCGAAATTGGGTTAGATTTTGGTAAAGAATGCTTCCAGTCGATCCTGAGGTATGCCGCCCGAAACAACCGCGCCACCCAGTCTGGCGGCGACGATCTTCTTTGAAGTTACGACGTGAAAATGCTAAATTTCGACGTGCTAGCGACGATCTAAGGCGGCAGGTTGAATTATTGACGCAACGCATGGATGAATCCGTGCATATGCGCCGTCCTGATGATGATGTTACTGTTACGGACGAAAACCCTTTCGGATGTCTCCGGACTCGTTCACCCGAACGCCCTAACCAACGGTGGGAACAGGGTTTTAAGATGGAAATTCCGACATTCGATGGCAGTCTTAAGCCGGACGAGTTTATCGATTGGCTATCACAGATTGAAGAAATTCTGGATTTCAAGGAGGTTCCAGCGGACCGTCGTGTTTCCCTTGTCACGATCCGCTTGCATGGTCGTGCGCAAGCATGGTGGCAACAATTGAAACAGACGCGTGTTCGTCATGGTAAAGAGAAGATTTCGAACTGGGTCAAATTCAGGAAGCATATTAGGGCTGCGTTTTTACCCTATAATTACGAAAGAAATTTGTACCAGCGGTTCCAGAATCTTCGTCAGGGTTCCCGTTTTGTAGATGAGTATACCACCGATTTCTATACCTTCCTGGCTCGTGTTGATCTCAACGAGTCCCCTCTTCAGTTGGTCTCTCGATATATTGGTGGCCTGCGTCTCTAGTTACAGGATGTTCTGAATATGTTCGACCCGTTAACTGTCGCCGAGGCACAAATACAGGCATCCCAGGCGAACGATTAGCGTAAGCGGTAACTTCAGGCAGCCAAGTTCTTCTTCTTCACAGCCTGCCCGGGAGAATTCTGCCCTACCCACCCCTCAACCGGCACGTGGTCCTGCAGCTCCCCCACCCGGCCGTGCTGGTGGTTTGCAATGCTTTAATTGCGGCGAAGTTGGTCATCGCCAAGCAGATTGTCGAAATCTGAAATCTGCCAATCGTGGCCTTTTTACCGAGGCTACTGAGCCCGACTCTGCCCTTCTCGCAGATTCGACCCCGTCGTATGATGATTATGTTGAAACTGACATGGAGGAGTATGTTTCCGGTGATGTTGGTCCTCTGTTAGGTCTCCGTCGGTCCTGCTTAACACCTCGTGCTCCTGTCAACGAGTGGTTACGCAATAATTTGTTTCATTCAACTTGCACCATCGGAGGGAAAGTTTGCACCTTCATCATTGATGCTGGAAGCTGTGAGAACGTGATTTCTGAAGTTGCAGTTTTGACACTGAGTCTCTCCCCTGAGCCTCACCCCAAGCCTTATCGTCTTTCCTGGCTTAGTCAAGGTACGGATGTTACAGTCTCCAAGCGTGTGCTTGTTAATTTTTCCATCGGCTCTACTTATCGTGATGTTGTATACTGTGATGTGGTTCCTATGGATGCTTGTCACCTTTTACTTGGCCGCCCTTGACAATATGATAATTCTGTTCTCCATGATGGACGTGCTAACACATATTCGTTCTTATTCCGTGGTACCAAAATTGTCTTAATGCCTACTCAGCCGAAAGGGGGTGTTGTCCCCACCGCTCAAACACCTTCCCCTACCACCTTGTTGTCTCGTGGTCCTGTTCAGGATGCCATGGCAGAATCTGGTGTGGTATTTATCTTGTTTTGCTCTCCGGTTACAAGTGATACCTCTTCCGCTGTACTTGTGCCTGTTCAACCACTGTTAAAGGAGTTTGCTGATGTCTTTCTCGAGTCTCTACCTTGTGAATTGCCTCCTTTGCATGATATTCAACATCATATTGACTTGGTCCCGGGTGCTTCTCTACCCAATCGACCTCATTACCGTATGAGTCCCAAGGAACATGAAGAATTACGTCGCCAGGTTGAGGAACTGCTAGCTAAGGAACACATTCGCGAAAGCCTTAGCCCCTGTGCTGTCCCTGCCCTCCTTACCCCGAAAAAGGATGGCTCGTGGCGCATGTGTGTTGATAGTCGCGCCATCAACAAGATTACGGTGCGCTATCGGTTTCCTATTCCCCGATTGGATGACTTGCTAGATCAATTGGGTGGTGCTTCTGAGTTTAGCAAACTGGATCTCAAGAGTGGCTACCATCAGATTCGTATTCGCATGGGAGATGAGTGGAAAACTGCTTTCAAGACTCGCGAGGGCCTATATGAGTGGCTTGTGATGCCGTTCGGTCTGTCCAACGCCCCTAGCACTTTTATGCGTGTGATGAACCAAACTCTTCGTCCTTTTATTGGCAAATTTGTCGTCGTTTATTTCGATGACATCTTGATTGGTTCGATGATATGGTACACCTTGACCACCTGCGTGAAGTGTTATTGGTTCTCCGTCGTGATAAGTTCTATGCTTCTACTGCAAAGTGCGCCTTTCTGTCCGCTTCAATTCAGTTTCTCGGTTATGTGGTTTCTCGTGAGGGACCGAAAGTCGATCCTAGTAAGGTTTTGGCCGTCGACCAATGGCCTCGACCTTCTTCTATCACTGAGGTTCGAAGTTTCCACGGATTGGCTTCCTTCTATCGGCGTTTTATACCTCACTTCAAAGGTGTTATGGCTCCTATTACGGATTGCATGAATGGGACTAAGTTCCACTGGTCTAATGATGCGGAGGCTGCTTTTCTTGAAATTAAGCGCCGGCTCACTTCGTCCCCTATTTTGGTACTTCCTGACCTCTCCCAGCCCTTTGAACTCCATTACGATGCTTCGAAAATAGGTGTTGGGGCTGTACTCAGCCAATCCGGACGTCCTGTTGCTTATTTCAGTGAGAAGCTTTCTGGTGCTAAACTTCGCTTTAGTACATATGATATCGAGTTCTATGCGATTGTCCAGGCCATCAAGCATTAGCGTCATTATCTGTTTCAGCGCGAATTCGTACTATATACGGATCATGATTCCCTTAAGCATCTTGGCAGCCAAGATAAGATATCTCATCGTCACGCTTCCTGGATTTCTTATTTGCAGCAATTTACTTTCGTGATTAAACACAAAGCCGGTGTTTCTAATCGCGTTGCGGATGCTTTGAGTCGTCGTCATGGGTTGCTGACTGAGCTGCGTGTCCATGTCCCTGGCTTTGATTCGTTCGTGGATCTCTATCTTAATGATCCATTCTTTTCTCAGGTCCTTGCTCGCATCCAACAGGGTGACTCGACAAATTTTGTGTTGGAAGACGGGTTCCTTTTCCGCGGTGTGCAACTGTGCATTCCCGACTGCAGTTTGCGTTTGAAGATAATTCAGGAACTCCATAACGAAGGTCATGTGGGGCGTGACCGCACTTTTCAGCTTGTTGCGGATTCATATTTTTGGCCTTCTATGCGCAAGGAAGTTGGTCGTTTTGTTGCCCGCTGTCGTGTTTGTCAGTTAGCAAAGGGAGCATCGACTAACGCCGGGTTATATTTACCCCTGCCTATTCCCACATAGCCATGGTCTGATGTTAGTATGGATTTTGTCCTTGGTTTACCCCGTACCCAGCGTGGTTCTGATTCTATTTATGTGGTTGTTGACCGCTTTTCGAAGATGGCTCACTTTATTCCTTGTAAGAAGACTTCTGATGCTGTTGTTGTAGCACAACAGTACTTTCGTGATGTGTATCGTCTTCATGGGCTCCCTGCATCTATAGTTTCTGATCGCGACACCCGTTTTGTGAGTCACTTTTGGCAGAGTTTGTGGCGTATGGTTAATACTCAGCTCAATTTTAGCAGTGCTTATCATCCGCAGACAGATGGTCAGACCGAAGTTGTCAATCGTTCGTTGGGAAATCTTTTGCGCAGTTTAGTTGGGGATCATCCCAAGGCTTGGGATCAGAAACTGCCTCAAGCTGAGTTTGCCCATAACCATGCTGTTAACCGTTCCACTGGTTTCAGTCCTTTTCATGTGGTTTATGGGTTGTCTCCGCGGGGACCTCTGGATTTGTTAGCTCTGCCCAGCAAGGTGCGTCCACATGCTACTGCCGAAGAGTTTGTTGAACAGTTGGCTCAAGTTCATCAGTCCACGCATGCGCATTTGGTTGCTGCTACTGCCAAATACAAGAAACAGGCTGATCAGAAACGGCATGCTGTTGATTTCGATGTTGGTGACTTTGTTTGGGCTATAATAACTAAGGATCGCTTTCCTGTTCATGGATATACACTACAAGAATCCATCCGTAACGGGACGGAAAGGGGCGACGGATTTTATCCGTCGCCCCTGTAGCGACGGATCGCTACTTGGGGCGACGGATTCTATCCGTCGCCCGTCATGACGGATAAGAAAGACTGTCGCTCTGTAGCGACGGATAAAATTATCCGTCGCTACAGAGCGTTGACCAAAATATAAAAAAAAAAAATTAGCGACGGATAGATTTATCCGTCGCTAAAAATAGCGACGGATAAATCTATCCGTCGCTATGTAGCGACGGATAGATTTATCCGTCGCTACAAGGCCGGAAAATTAAAAAAAAAAAAAAATCTATCCGTCGCTAAAAACCTAAAAAAAATATAATATATCTCCTCCTCCACCACCTCCTTTTCTCCACTACTTCTCCTCTCCTCCTCCTCCCACCACCACCTTTCTCCTCCCACCACCACCATCCTCCACCACCACCATCTCCTCCCACCACCACCATCCTCCACCACCACCATCTCCTCCACCACCTTTCTCCTCCCACCACCACCTTTCTCCTCCCACCACCACCATCCTCCACCACCACCATCTCCTCCACCACCTCCTTTCCTCCACCACCTCTCTCCTCCCACCACCACCACCCTGCCACCACCACCATCCTCCACCACCACCATCTCCTCCACCACCTCCTTTCCTCCACCATCCTCCTCCACCACCATCTCCACCACCACCACCTCTCTACTCCCACCACCACCGCACCACCACCTGCCCCACACCCACCGCACCACCACTGCCACCACCGCACCACCACTGCCGGAATTAATCCGTATACGAATATAAAAATTCGTATACGGATTTTTTTTTTTTTAAAAAAAAAAAATGGGGCGACGGATAGATCTATCCGTCGCCCCATAATCATTTTTTTTTTTTTAAAAAAAAGGTCAATCCGTCGTCCAATCCGCTAATCGACGACGGATTTTATCCGTCGCCACGGCTGTATGGCGGATATTCTATCCGCCGCCAGAGCGACGGATAGGGTCACTGACGGATCTATCCGTCGCTACAGCCCAGATTTTTTGTAGTGATAGTAAACTTGCTGCTAAGAAGATTGGTCCTGTCGAGATTGTGGAGAAGATCAATCCAAATGCCTATCGTCTGCGCCTTCCCAGCAATGTTCATACTTCTGATGTCTTCAATGTGAAGCATCTTGTTCCTTTCGTGGGTGATTCTTCTTCTGATGAGGATGATGCGGTTCCAGATTCGCGGCCGAATCTTCTCTATCCAGGGGGGAATGATGTGACGCGAAAAGTGTCAGAATTCGATGAAAATTTGGCGTCTATGCAGAAACGGTGTTCTGAGTCAAAGTCATCGCTTTGCCATGATGTACGATGGATTTCGGCCATCGGAGGTCGTTTAGAGGGTTAAAATCGCATTTTTATAAGTTTTGGGCACTTTTTGCAATTTTTAATAGTTGTTAGAATTTGTTTTGTATTAGGTTTCTTCTCCAGCAAGCTAGGTTTTCAGTATTTAAACATTCTTAGATGTTTTTGTGAGTTAGTTTTTTATTGATTAATTAAATTCGAGGTTTCCTCAAAATCTATCAATTTTCAGTATTCTTCGCAATCAACGAATTTTGGTAAAGAATTCTTCCTAGCCACGTACGCTGCATCATTAAACAATAGTGTAATGTTGATTAATTACATTGTGGTTGGAAATTATGCTAGTTATAGGACTCGATCAGGCACGTAACTCCGTAAACCCAAAATCTTGTCACTCTAATAGATATTTTCCAGTCTCTGCCGGAATAGGAATAAGAATTAATATTGCGTGTGAATATCTATCATGCTCCGTTCAAGGTGGTTCTTGGTCGTCTTTATTATTTTCCAATGGCAAGATTTAGGCATAAGATCGGGACTCATCTTCAGGTCTTGTCAATGCCCGGCCCCTTGGTAATCTTCCACAATTCACTAGTCTTACAGGTGTTACCAAGCTTAAAATGGTCACGGGGTTGGTGACGGGCCTGATACAACTAACATCTGAATTTGCCCAACTTCTATTCACTGACTGGACGTATGGACTATTGAACCAGACCATCTAATTCGAATCAGAGTGTGTTAATTAGGTCATATTTCTACTCATCAATATCACATGTACTTATCCTTAAACAACTAATGTCGATCCATGGTAATATCTGTTAGGATCTGTTCTTTTCAACTGAAAACTCATTCGATTCGATTTCTTCGCTTGATTCGATTCAATTTCTTAAGTTCATTAAATTCATATTATTATTATTATTATTATTATTATTATTATTTTATCATTTATTTACACAACCCATCTTTTGTACGAGGAAAATAAGAAAATTTATCCAATTGAGATATTTTCAACCTTTTTCTTTCTTTCTTTTTAACACGACTTTTAGTAGATCAATGAAATAAAAAGTATAGTTACGATTCGAATTATCCTTCCTTTCTACCGTAAAAGTTGAGTTAAGATAAGAAACTACAGGAACCTGAGAGTACCATTCAAACTGGTTCACATACTTTGTACGTACATCTCTAACAAAAAATCGACATGTTATTTTATTGGAAGATATTAGAACAATAGAAGTAAATTCAGAAGCATGCGTTGAGTTTTTTTTCAAACTTAATAAATAAAAAACAAGTTATACCAAACTAAAGTCAAACCAAACTCTACAAATTACGCACAAAAAAAGTATAAAACAAAGTTATGTTAGTCAAATATACTTAATTTATTTTTATAATATAATTTTATTATATTCTTTTGTCGTGTAATTTGCGAGTAATCTGATCAACGCCCGTAAAAAAGTCTCCTTACGAATTTATTAATGGACGGATGTAGTATTCATTATTATTAAAAATGGGACAAATGTAATTTCTTGATTCGTTTGCCATTTTCGTTTAGATTTTAGCTCATTTCGATTCAGTTCAAGAATTTCAGTTGAAAAGAACAGAGCCTTAGTAAAAGTACTAAATCAAATCAAATCCCAAATATAATATTTAGGCTATGTTCTCTTCAACTGAAAACTCATTCAATTTATTCGATTCGCTTAGGCTCGCTTCTTTTCAAATCAAATTTCATCGAATCAACCGAATCGAACCGAATCAATGAAATGAATCGAATCGAATCAAATCAAACTAATCGAATCGAATCGAATCAAGAAATTATTGTGTAATAATAATAACAATTATATGATGGTATATATAATCACAATTAAAAAAATATATTATTTTTGTCATCTTTCTCACATTCTTCCTACTCTTTTTTTCTGTCACTTTACATTTTTATTTAGAGAAAAATTTTCTTTGCACTAGAAACTATTGGCTCAATTTGAAGTTGCACCGAAACCTTTTTTTTTTTTCACTCGACACCAAAACATTATTCAACAGTTTGGGTTAACCCAAATCTGGGACGGCGTTAGTAATTTCCGTTAGTTGGCGTGATTTTCACGCGCCAGTAAGGGCAAAACAGAGAATTCGGACTGAGAAACATATACAAAGGCAAACAAAAACGTTGGAACCCTAACTCTTCAACTTCACAACCCCAAATCAATTATCTCTGAAATTCAAAACCGAAATCTTGTGACGATCGATCATTTCCGACGAACTTCCGATGTCTTGGAAAAAACGGAGTCCAGGAACTCGGATTCCTCAAGGACGAACAACTCCAAAATATGGTAAGTTCTATCCCTGTTTTTGTCTATGTTCTTGAAGTGAGAAAACAACTCTGGTTTGGTGTTTTCGATGATAATGGTGGCTTAATATGTGTTGTTTTTAGTCTGAAACATATTTAAATTAGTTGGTTTTGTGTTTTCGATGACTATGTCTCTATAATATGTGTACATTTGGTTAGTATATGATTTTTTTTGTTCTCTTTTTGTTAGAAATATTTAACAATCCCGAGAAAAGATAAAAAATTTGATTTTTGCACTTTTGTTGTTTGCAGTCCCTTTGTCCTTCAATTTTACAGTAGTGATGCACCACCATGGGAAGTTTAACAAGGGAAAATCTTTTTATGATGGAGGGGTTGTATCACATTTTGATTGGTGTAATGTTGATGAGATGAGTATGATAGAAGTTAAAGCAATGGTTGCTATGTGTGGCATTGAACCTAAGAATGTGATCTGTTATATGTCAAAGAGTGGGATCAATTGTTGTAGAGAGCTGGTAAGGTTGGAGTCTGATATAGATGCATGTAGTATGGGGTTTTCTGTTGATAATAGTGACTCAGTAGGTGTGTTTGTTGAGAACTTGAATGATGAGGTTGAGAATGATGAAGAGGAACAAGTTGAGGTGGGTGATGAGATTGTGGGTGAAGAGAGTGAGGGAGATGGCAGTGAGAGTGAGGGAGATGGCAGTGAGAGTGAGTTTGACGGAGGTGATGAGCAAGGGAGTGATAGTGAGGAAGATGAGAGTGGATTTGAGTCTGAGAAAGATGATGACTGTGAACAAGGGAGGGGTGTTAAGAAAGGTGGTCTGAAGAAAGGTGGTGGTGGTGAGTCTTCTAAACAAGGTGGTGGTGGTGCTCAGTCATCTAAACAAGGTGGTGGTGGTAGTGAGTCTTCTACACATGTGGCTGAAAAACAATATGATATTGATCATGAGTTGTTCTCAAATTTGGTGGATGACAGAGAAGCAGACTTTGATGAGCATTCTATTGGAGAAGATTCTGTCAACTCAGATGGATTCAATGATAGTGATGCAGAGTTGACACATGAAACTGCAGAATACTACAATGCTGTCAAGGTTCACCAGTGGTTGGGTGGGCTAGATAACACAAACTTTGATGGGACTGATGCCACACCTGCAATGTCAGTTCCTAAATCTGCAATGGTTGCTCAACCATCTGAATATATGGGGTTCCCATTGTTTAACCCTATTACAGACATGGAGGATCCACAGTTTTCTATTGGATTGGTATTCCCTGGGAATAAGGTGTTGAGGGAAGCCATTAGGAATCATTCAATCAAGAATGGTAAGGAGATAAGGTTTGAGAGAAATGATGAGGGTAGGATCATAGTCAGTTGTGCTTCTAACAGTTGTCCTTGGAGACTACAAGCCAATTCATTCCATGGAAAAGGTAAGGTGGCTATGCAAATAAAGGCTTTGAATGCTACACATCACTGCACTACGGTTGAAGAAGTGAAGGTTGCATCTGCAAGGTGGATTGCACAACAATATGAAGAGGAGATCAAGAGCATAGATAAGTGGAAAGTCAAGTCTATGAAGACTGTTATAAGAAGCAAAAAGGGGGTGTTCATCAAGGACAACAAGTTGTACAGGGCAAAGAAACTTGTTCAATTGAAGAAATCAGGATGTGAAGTTGACCAATATGCTGCATTGTGGAGATATGCAGCTGAGATCAAGAAGAGTGATGAGACTAACACTGTCATGATAAAACCATTCAAGTGTGATGATGGTAGGCAGATATTCAAGAGAATATACATTTGTTGGGGTGCTCTGAAGAGAGGGTTTAAGTCACTGAGGAGGGTCATATATCTAGATGGATGTCATCTTAAGGGAAAGAATGGAGGCATACTTCTCACTGCAGTGGGAATTGATCCAAACAACTCCTTATATCCCATTGCTTATGCTGTAGTAGAGAAGGAGAAGACAGACACTTGGACTTGGTTTTTGGAGTACTTAGCCACTGATCTAGGCATTGAGGAGGATGCAGTTGACTGCACATTCATGTCAGACAAGCAAAAGGGATTGATCACATCAATTGAAACTTTATTCCCCAATGCTGAACACAGGTATCTATCTCTTACTGTTTCAATTTCTTCATGTATTGCATAAGTTTTTAAAGCATTATTCTTCATGTTTATTAGGTTTTGTGTGGTTCACCTATATAACAACATGAAGATACATCATGGAGGTTTAGTTTTGAAACAGCTCTTGTGGCAAGCTGCAAAGTGTACAAGATTGGTTGATTTTGAGGAGACTATGAGAGAGATACAAAAGAAAGACAAGGCAGCACATAAGTGGCTTCAAAACAAGCCTGCTGAGAACTGGTCCAAATCACATTTCAAAACAATTGTCAAGTCTGATATATGTGTGAACAACATGTCAGAGTCATTTAACTCCATGATACTTGAGTCAAGAAGGAAGCCAATCATAGAAATGCTTGAAGAAATAAGGATGTTGATAATGAAAAGATCTAGAGTGTGGGTTAGTAGGAGTAAGGCAGAGCATTGGTGGGGTGACATTTGTCCTTTAGTTAGAGAGAAATTGGAGTATGGCAGGATGAGAAGCAATGAGTATACTTGTTTGTTCAATGGACTGGATGAGTTTGAAGTTCAGCTGAATGGAGGAGGCATGGATAGATGGATTGTGTCAGTGAACATGAAGACTTGTTCTTGCAGAAAGTGGCAGTTGAGTGGTTACCCATGTTGGCATGCAATATCTTGCCTCAATTTCCTAGGACATAGGATTGAAGACTATGTTGATGACTGCTACAAGAGGTCTACATATCTGACACTCTATAGAAATGTGATGATTCCACTTAAGGGTCATTCTGAATGGCCAATGTCATCCCTTCCACCTCTATTGCCTCCTATTCCTGAGAAGATGCCTGGTAGGCCCAAGAATTACACAAGGAAGAAGAGCACAACTGAGATTCAAGAAATTAAGGCTAAGCTAGCACTACAGAAAGCTGCAGAAACTGGTAGATTGGGCAGGCATGGGATGGTTATGAAATGCTCCTACTGCAAGCTTGCAGGGCATAACAAGGCTGGGCGTGTTAAAAGGAGTAAAGAATGCCCTCCTGAATCTAGTAAAGCTCCAACAAAGGTCAAATCTTCTGCCTTCTCATGTTTTCTTTGTTTTGCTTGTTTATTGGTGTTTTCTTATACACTAACCTAATTAATTGTTTTCATTCAGAGAAAAAAGAAGGAAGAAAAATGTAGCTACTGCAAAGACACTGGTCATAAGTTTGAAGAATGTCTTATGAGGATAGTAGATGATGTTGCACAAGACATTGGTGGAGATATTGGTGGAGATGATGTTGCAGCAGATGTTGGTGGAGATAATGGTGGAGATGATGTTGCAGCAGATGTTGGTGGAGATGATGTTGGTGGAGATATTGGTGGAGATGATGTTGCACAAGATATTGGTGGAGATGTTGTTGCAGAAGATATGGGTGGGATTGGAACTGCTGAGGAAGCACCTGCTCATCCACCAAGAAAGAGGAAATTGTTTGTTGAACCAGAGCCATCTAAAGAGCCTAAAAAGGTACCAATTAACTGTAAATAGTTGTGCTTTCCATTGGTTTTCATGCTTACTGCCCTCCTCATGCTTCATTTTGATCTTGTAGGTGCCTACCAAGAAGGATAAAGCTCCAATGACTAAATCAGATATTGAGAGACAAATGTTAGCTCAATACTTCAAGGAATCTGAGCAGAACAAGAAGAGAACCAAAAGTCAGACTGCTACACCAACAAGAAGGAGCTTAAGAATTTCTAGGTTTGTAGGAACTCAAGAATCAAGAATGAGTACAGGTTCTGTAAACAAGGAGTGACAAGTTTGTTGATTATGTTGGTACTTGGTGGAAGTGTTTTCTTAACTTCATGGATGGAATGATGCTAGTGTAGATGCCATAGTGTTTTGACTTGGTGGAAATCATAGTGTTTTGTCTTGTTGACTTGTTGATTCTGTTGGTACTTGGTGGAAGTGTTTTGTTGACTTGGATACGCATAGTGTTTTGTTAACTTGGTGGATGTAACTAAGTTTGGTTTGGTTGATGGAAGTATCAAGAATGTAACTGAGGTACTTGATGAACTTGTTGGCTTTTGAATGAATTAAATGCATCTATGCTAGTTTGTTATGGGAGTATCTTCTTTGTTATCATGTTTCTTGTTCAGTTGAGTACAGGTTAATTATTGTTCAAGTTTATATTGTGGCTCTGTCTATACAGATACTTGTTTTTCTGCAGGTTTACAGGTTTGCTGTACATTGTATATTATTAGGTTTTTATAAGTTAGTGGTGCAAAATGAAAATTTCATGAAAGGTTTAGGTAGCGAGTGACAGAAATTAAAAAAGTTTGGGTAGCGAGTGAATGGTGAACAAAAGGTACAGGTGCATAATTTAACTTGGCAACACATCAATCTGCAGAAATTGATCACATTAACAATGCATTACTATATAATTAGTACCCAATTACATTACATAGAGGGAAAACATTACATTAGAACATAGCCTACTTCATACATGACAAACACTTCTAGTTAATTCCAACACGAAAACGTAACTCGTCAAGCCTAGCACTTAGCTCATCGATCTCATTCTTCACGTCTTCCCCTGCAATTCCACCACTACCACTAGTCCCAGGCGAACTTCTTGTTGCTAGCATACTCTGAAGCTGACTGTTTTGAGCCCTAAGTCTTGCATTTTCTTCCTCCAAAGTACCAACTCTTGCCTCATATCCATTAATCCGTCTCAATAACCCGGGAATGATTTCAGTGGATCTCTTGCACATTTTTGGGTCAACCCAAATCCAATGCGTACATGGAACTCGATTTTTACTCTACAAGGTAAGAAACAGACAAACATCAACTACAACAAACTACATTCAAACAAAAATCAGACCAATTCGAGCTTAAATGACTTACCCCAACCAATGGGCATTTGTCAAACCTTCTTCCGGAATGTTTGTCCGTCCAAGAGGTAAATCGAGCACCAATAAACCCACAACGACAAACGGTTGCTACCGGTCCATCATTGTTCTCCATTTTCAATTGTCAGATTTGTGAAATTTGTGGGTGGAAGTGAATTAGGGTTTCCAATTGGGGTTATAAAGGATGAGAAAGCGGGGGAATTGTTGGAGGGAAAATTGGATTGGAATGGGAGGGAAATGAGACTTAATTTCTCCTTTTTACCCTTACGGGCGCGTGAAGATCACGCACACGCGCCAACCGTTAGTCAACCTAACGCCATCCCAACCTTTGTGTGAATGTAAACTGTTGAATAACGTTTTGGTGTCGAGTGAAAAAAAAAAAGGTTTCGGTGCAACTTCAAATTGAGCCAATAGTTTCTAGTGTAAAGAAAAATTTTCTCTTTTATTTATTATTGTATAACAAACTTTAAAACCAACCGCGTGGAAAACAATATGAGAATGATAACTCGATTAAAACCGAATTTTAATCGTCGTATAAACTGTCTTTGTCTAGTTTTGCAACATGATATCAATGTCCAAGGTGGAGTGGATAATGATTTATTGAACCCGACAAGGAAAGAAACGATGAACAGGGTGCGCAGGGAGATAACATTGAGAATTTGGCGCTCTATTCCAGGCAATATAGAGCCCGAGACAGATAATATAGAGTCCGAGGAAGATAATATGGAGGAATAAATGCCATTTTTCAATATTTGTGATATATAATATTATTTTTATAAAGTTTGGTCTGACTTTTGGTTTGGTTTAACTTGTTTTTGAACATGTAGATTTTTTGTTAGTTCAAATTGTAACTATACTCTTTATTTCATTGATCTACTAAAAGTCGTATTAAAAAGAAAGGAAGAAAAAAAGTTGAAAATAACTCAATTGGATAAATTTTCTTATTTTCCTCGTACAAAAGATCGGGTGTGTAAATAAATGATAAAATAATAATAATAATATTATTATTATTATTATTATTATTATTATTATTATTATTAACAACAACAACAACAACAACAATAATAATAATAATATGAATTTAATGAACTGAATCGAATGAATCAAGACGAAATGAATCGAATCGAATCGAATCGAATGGGCTGAATCGAAAGAGTTTTCAGTTGAAAAGAACAGAGCCTAACAAGTCCAATTTAAAAATTTTCTCGTAAGCCTATTATAACAATACGTATAAAATCGAAAAATTTCACGGGATTTTACAATAAAACAAAGTTACGTTAATCAAATATACTTAATTTCTTTTCATGAAAGTTGAAATATGAGTATTGGAACTGAAAGTTGAAGAATCAGTTTGGAAAATGGAACAATGCTGGATGTTCTGGAAAAAAAGAGTGTTGATGTAAAGTTGTTGACACGAGCTTGTGTATGGTTTATGGACAAGTGATTTTGGTTAAGCTTTTAATTATTTTATTTGCCGAACATTGTCCATACTCTTGTAAACGTTTTCAAGTTGTAATAAATTTCACCGATTCAAAAAAAAAAAAAAACAGACAAAGACAGTTTATACGACGATTAAAATTCGGTTTTAATCGAGTTATCATTCTCATATTGTTTTCCACGCGGTTGGTTTTAAAGTTTGTTATATAATAATAAATAAAAATGTAAAGTGACAGAAAAAAGAGTAGGAAGAATGTGAGAAATATGACAAAAATAATATATTTTTTTAATTGTGATTATATATACCGTCATATAATTGTTATTATTATTACACAATAATTTCTTGATTCGATTCGATTCGATTCAGATTCGATTAGTTTGATTTGATTTAGTTAGTTCGATTCATTCGATTTCAAGAATTTCAATTTGAAAATAATGTACGCGACTCCATATTGTTACATAATAATATTATTACTATATGGTGATGACCACAGTTTGGAACTCCAGGTCAAGGTGCCGACTAAATAGCTAATTTAACCAATCAACAAAGCTTATATTGGAACATTGATTAATATTCAAGATGATGATGATGATAAAGGGCATCACGGAATCTATTGGCTCTTTTAATCGAATGAACTATTATTTCCTATACTTAGTGATCAATCCAAATTATTAATTTATGTTATCCTTTTAAAGTACAAGAATGTGACAAATCAGATATCGCCTGCTAAACCCATACAATAATTTTTAATGGTTTTAAGCACATGACTTAATTAGATTATGTGATGACATAATACTGTTTCGGACCTTGCTTTTCATCTTGTCCTTTTATATTATTTGATGGGCATATTTGCACGCGTTTAGATTATGCAACTTGCATGCTTTTCATTTCATTTCATTATTATCGTATGTTTCGAGTGTAATAACGACCAATCACGAATTTCAAGAGGAATCCACGGATTAGATTAACTCTTAATAGGCTGCAATGAAGTACGTTCTATTTGATAATATGTAGAATTAAAACGTGAGAACACGCTACGAATTAGAGTATTACTACTTAATTGTTTGGTTTAAATGTATCATGTGCTTGGTCATAAAAGACTAAATTTAGACTAAGATAAACTTCGGGGCGTTACAATTTCATTGCAGAATTGTCATAATTATTATTTGTAGAGTATCTTTTGCCATTATCATAACAATGTATATACACATGGAATTGATTAATTATATATAAATTAACTATATATTACACTTAAATATTCCATGGAGATCGCCATTGGAATTTGATCCCTACGTCTCTCCAATTGGCCATCTGGTTAGTGAAAATTAGTTTTTTTTTTTTTTATAAGTCAAGTTTCATCAAAAGCCATCAACATTGTACATCACAACCAACAGTGTGAATGCTAACTTCACGATAGGTTGTTTCATACAAGTCATTTCCTAGTACATCAAAAAGCCATTTCGGACACATAACCCAAACTTTAGTGTTATTACGTGCCAAAATGGAATGATTATCAAAGGATAATAAACTAGAGACCAAACTAAGATTATTTATCCGGGGAATCACATCTTCATCAAGTGCACATGCTTTCTTAGCAAGAACATCCGCCACACAGTTCTCCCGGTAAACAAAAAAGAGTTGTACTGCGATTCCTTGATTCATAGAGTTGATGAATCAAGGAATATCCTTCAACTGAAAATCATGTGACGTTACATTAGATGTTATCCTCTTACGGAAATTAATGAAGCAATGTCTCATTTGGTGATCAACTTAACATAATTTGTCACGTAATTAAATGGATGTACATTTTTTTTTTTTTGAAACGGCTAAAAATTTATTAAGAAAAAAGAGCACAAGACATGCTCACAGAATACAAATACAAGGGATATCAACTACCCGTCCAAAATCTGAAGAAAGTTCTAGATCACCACTATAACAAATCACCACCCAAACTCACAGATACTACGCAAAGACCGAATCAAAAGTCCATGTATTTCTAGAAAACCAAACCAGTCAAAACTAAAGCTGCCCATCTCTTCGTCTTTCCATAAAACAGAAGCCCATAAACATCATCCACTGCCAGCTTGACACCGATCCACCGTCAATTCCAAAAGATACACCGGTAGTGTCTATTTTACCGAAGTCCGCACTTTTGTGCGTGCTGGTTTGGTGTATGCACCCAGCAACCCTCGATTCGATGAACATAATGTACATGACATGAGCAAATGAAGATTCCAATCCAGTTTAGAAAAGAAAAACTGGACCAGCAAGTTGCCAAAGTATTACAATTACAAAAACTTAGAGATGAGTAGGATGATGAAGATTGAAATATTTCTATGGAAAAGATAATTTCCCAGAAAAAATATTATTAAGACAATTTTAATTTTTCAATTTCAGACTCTCTCTGGTATGTCAAACACTAATTGTAGTTAATGTTGGAAGTCAGGATTGACTTTTGTTGATGTCAACGACCAGTGACGAATCCAGGAGCGTATTTCAGGGGGGTCGAAGCTTAATATGCGTGAAATAATTTTTACGAAAAGTTCAAGAGGAGATTATGATTTTTTACAATATATAGTAATACACAAAATAATATAATAACATGATTTTTTTTTCAAATTATGAAGTTATTTATACTAAACCATTCGTAGTTCTTGATCATAGCTTATTACACATAATTTTGCAAGTAGTTTGCAATAATAATATGCAAATATAAAATTGGTGTAGCAAAAAAATACATGGAAATTATATAAATAAAGAGAATATAGGCAAAATTAAGAAGTTATATACAAAATTAGCATGTGAGATAAGGATGAGAGTGAAAAAAATAGGGAGGTGCATAATAATATGGGAAAAATATTGAACAAAATGTGGCTTTTGGGATTTGAACTTGGGGCTGCAAAATAAAAAACTACAACATCTACCGCTTGGCCAGACTAATTTTATTTATTTTCTATGTATGATGACATTAATAGTTAAAATCTGAGGGGGGGCAGCTGACCCCACTTGCCCCACTTTAGATCCGCCACTGTCAACGACCATCTAATGGTTGACGAATTGTTTGTGTAATAAAATGTTAACGGCAAGGGTTACAATGTAAGAAACTAACGGAATACATGTCTATCTGCAATTTGTGGATACATGAAGTTTGTGTAAATAACACTTCTTTGAATAGTTTGAGGATGAGTTAATTGCTTTAATCAGTTTAGTTATGGAGTGTGCTAAAGAGAGCCACGTCTACAATCTGATTACCACAAACCCACAATCAATTATAAGTTTTATAAATAATTTAAGAGCTCTCCATTTGGCCATTTGCCTGATTAATGAGTGTGTTTCATGTGATAGTAGTATCTTAAGATACAGTTTAATGTTGCAAGTTGCAACTGGGCCACATAATATTACTTATAGTAACAGTACAATAAGTTAAAAAGAAAAAGGAGGAGATTCATTTTCGGTAGTGGAGATTGATCAGTTACTTGGAGTAGAATATATACTCAAACCTCAAATCGAGATTTTGGTTTTCATGTTGAGAATATATATACACAAAGTGTAGTATTAGTGTTGCATATCGTAAATAGGAATCGATGTCGCCACAGCTTGTATCAAAGTCACACGACCTGCAGTAGACAACAACTTTTTCTTCCAACCATTATACTTTGTAGTGACTTTGTCTAGCAGCCTGCCCGCTTCAGCTCTGGAAACTCGGTTTTAGGTTAATTGTGCAGGTTCAAAGAAGTCAAGGGATTCGAAATTGAAACCTATAAAGAGTTCGAAGCCAAGTGGGAAAGCAAATCTGATCAAAGAAGAATTATTTCCTTATTGGAGACCAAGAGAATCTGCGACAAAGTTATTGAGGATATATGCTTAGGAAATCTGAATATTCCAAGTATATGACTGGCGGCTGAAACAAGAATGAAAGAAATCAAAGATGAAGGAAAGCGTGTAAAGTAAGCATAAAGGAAGAAACAATAAGGAAAGCAAATCTGCACTTTCCTTATTGAAGAAGAGAGCAAAGAAAATATTCATAAGAGAAGAATTCGAAGATACAAGTCAAGATCTTCTGCAGCAAACAAAAGGAACTTACCATGTAGCGTCTAGGGTTGTAAACATATATAAGAAGCTAGTCGTAGTTCACCCAAAGTACGAGTTCATACAGCCGTTCTGAGTGTATTCACTGCACGGCCTTGATATTCGTCTAAGCTTCAATCTAGTTGGTGCTAGAGTAGAATTGTATGTCAATTCAGTAGCTTATTCATCCATAGCTTGGATTTCTGTAATTAAGTTGTGAAGTGTCCTTGTAATTCATTATTGTAGTGAGTTACATTTGCCTTTAAGGCTCGGAAGGTTATAATATATTAATCTTCTAGAAAACCCAAACTTGGTGTCTTTACTTTCTGTTGTGTACTTATCTTATTCAGTAGATTATTAGTGTGTTAGAGTAATTTACTGTTCTAGTTATTATTCTATTCAATTCAGTATATCGAAGACACTTTGTGATAGTGTTCTTGGGTGTACTGAATACACTAAGTTACTTTTACTTTTCCGCTGTATCTATTTTGCTTGTGTGTTTAAATTCCGTAGTTTAAATACACTGTTTCTTTCTGTATCAAAGATACTAAGTAATAGTGCTCCTTGGGTATTTTGATTAGTATAAGTGTTAAAGAGTGTTTGACTTGTTATATACACTGTTCAATACGGTATATCAAAGATACTACTCTATAGTATGTTTTGGTTTATTGTATACACTTGTCTATCCTATACCAAATCCCGGTCCATACATTTTCATTTGGCATCAGAGCCAAGCACCTAACTCATAGGTGTTTGGATTTGGTATCATGGATTTTGCTAATCCCAATGTCAACAGGTTACCTATACTAGATGGCTTCAATTACGATATGTGGAAGACTCGTATTCGCTTGCATATCAAATCTATTGATATTCAGGTTTGGAAAAGCATCATTGATGGTTATACCGTGCCTCTATTACCTTCTGATATAGACAAGGACTGCATCCCTAAACCAAAGTGTGACTATACAGATTGAGAAATTGCGGATGCAAACAACAATGAGAGAGCTCTTAACATTCTCTTTAGATATTCTGATCCTCACATGGTTAAATTGATTTGAACATGCTCAACTGCTCAACATGCCTGGGATACTTTCCAAAGGCACTATGAGGGTGATCTGAGTGTGAGACAATCAAAACTTCATACTCTTGAGTCGTTTTGAAAATCTTCAGATGGGGGAGGATGAGGACATTGATTCCTACTTTAGCTAGTAAACATTTTGATATTTCAAACGAAATTCGTATGCTTGAAGACCCTTTGTCAAACAAGCAAATAGTTCACAAAGCTATTAGGACTCTTTCAAAACGTTTTGAAACAAAAAGGATTGTTGTAGAAACTGCTGAGAATTTGGACACAATGAATCTTCAAACCTTGATGGAAATTATGAAAACTTTTGAGTTAGGTTTGAACAAGTCTTCCTGTGTTGCCGAAGACTTAAGCATTGTACTTCATTCTAATTCTTCGGAAACACTGGATGTTGTAGAAGATGATGATGAACTCAAATGTTATGTTCAAGTCGTTGGTAGAGCATTTTCAAAATGCAAATTTAATAGGCAACTTTAAAGCAGGTTCAAGCAGCAATCAATGTGGTCAGTCTGCACTCCTTCCCAAAGCTTTGGTCAAATATTCTTACAAAGATCCCATGGATGAGGATCCAGAAAAACTAAAAAGAATTCAGTGTGAAGTATGTGAAGGATTTGGTCATTATTCTTACGAATGTGCTAACACTCTTAGAATGAAGGGAAACTTGTATTGGGCCTGTTTAGATAATGACAATGCAGGTACAGAAGAAAAAGTATTACTTGAAGATGAAGAAGATCATGCAAGTGCTCTACACTCCCATGTAAACTGGAGTGATGATAACGTCAATGTTGATCAGTGTTGCAGAAACATTGTTGAAAACATTCCTGTGCAAGAAGTTTTTTTTGCAGGTGTTGCTGATGAAACTAATGATTTTGTATCTAACCTATGCACTGGAACTCCTGAACCTTCGGTGTTCTGTGATCTGCTGGACTCACACTGCTTGAATGGTTTTGAAGAACTTGAAGCTGCTCACTCAACTGGGGATGTAATGAGCCAAGAAGGGTCTGTCAAGGAACTTGAAGACCTATATATGGAAGTGTTAGAGACTTAGTGAAAATTTGCCAGGAATGAGAAGGTCTTGCTCAAAGAATCAACTAGACTCAAAGAACTGAACAAATCTTTGCAAGACACCATCCTGGATTTGGAGGTACGTCTAACCAGAAAGGAAGCCGAACTGGAAAAGGTAACTGCTAAGCTTAAAACTCTTGAGCTTACTCTGATTAGATTAAATACAGGTACTACTAAGCTTGATGAAATGCTGGGTCTAGGTAATGATAGAACTACTGGTCTTGGTTTTCAAAAACTTATCCAGGTTCTTACTCCTTCCACCAAAGATACCAGTAGTAATTACCCAACTCCTGTGTTTGTGAAAGAAAAAGGATTGTCTGCTCAAAAGAACAATAAGGGTTTATTGTGTCGGTTTTGTAAAACTCCTGGTCATATTAAACCTCCCTGTTACATTTACAAGAAATTCTTGGATGATTTCAACAATACTCCCGTGAATGAGTCTAAATCGGTTAAAGACCCCTCTAGTTTAATGGTTTATGATTGCAACATGCCTAGTGTTGACAGTATTTGTAGTATAGTTTTTGGTACTATAACAGCTCCAGTGGACTCTCAAAATGATTTGTCCTCTGATACTGGTGTTGTCTTTACACTATCTAGAAATTATACCTCTCCAACAAGAAAAACGAGACTAAGAGGTGTTTTGTCACCTATGACCAATAAGGTTTGCAATATTGTGTTCTCTGCTGTTAAATATAATCCTGTAGGTACTTGGTACTTTGATAGTGAGTGTTCCCGACACATGACAGGTACAAAGACCTACTTGAAGGAAATTATTCCCCTCACCAAAGGAATTGTCACCTATGGTGGAGGAAGCAAAAGCAGAATAATAGGTAAAGGTGTGTTGAAGGTGGATGGATTTCCAGCACTTCGAGATGTATTGTTGGTAGATGGCTTAACTGCTAATTTAATTAGTATTAGTCAACTGTGTGATGATGACTTGAAAGTGTGCTTTGATAAGAAATCATGTGAAGTCTTTGATAGATCAAATTGCTGTGTTATGACAGGCACTAGATCATATGATAACTGCTATATGTTTAATGATCATGTTGTCTGTAATCATGTGAAAGTTGGTGAGTCAGTTATTTGGCACAAAAAACTTGGTCATATGAACTATAGGAATCTTAATAAGCTGGTAAAGTGCGAGGCAGTGTTGGGTATTCCCAAACTGACTAACCTTGGGAAGATTGTTTGTGGAGACTGCCTTAAAGGGAAACAAACTAGGATATCCCGTACACATGTTCCTGTTGTGTCTGATGGTAAACCAATAGGTACAACCAAGTATTTTCAGCTGCTTCATATGGATCTCATGGGTCCAATTGAGGTTAGCAGTCTTGGTGGAAAACGGTATGCATTTGTGATTGTTGATGATTTCTCCAGGTACACCTGGGTCAAATTTCTCAAGGAAAAATCTGAAACCTTTGATATGTTTAGAATCTTGCATGCTAGTATAAAAAACTTGTATACTTTCTCTGTGAAACATATTAGATCTGATCATGGGAAGGAGTTTGAGAACCAGAAGTTTGCTCAATTCTGTGATACAAATGGTATCAATCATGAGTTCTCTGCCCCAAAACACCTCAACAAAATGGGATAGAAGAGCGTACGAATCGCACTTTACAAGAAATGGCTAGAATCATGCTGAACTCTATGAATGTCTCAAAGTGACTTTGGGCTGAAGCCTTGAATACTGCCTGTCACATCTTTACAGGGTCTATCTCAGACCAGGCACTTCTAAGACTCCTTATGAACTGCTAAAGAATAAAAAATCCAACTTGAAATACTTTCATATCTTTGGTTGTGTTTGCTATATTCTTAATGATCGTGATTATCTAGGAAAGTTTGATCCCAAGAGTGAAAAAAAAGGATTTTTGTTGGATACTCCCTAAACAGTCATGCCTACAGGATCTATAATCCAAGGTTGAAAACTGTTAAGGAGTCGGTCAATGTTGTATTTGATGATTCTACGAGTGTTGCAGGAAACCTTGTTGCTGATACATGGACTAAGGAAGTAGAGTCTGTTGTTATACCAAGAGCAATAAACACTGAAACTGGAACTCAAGAGCTGCAGAAAAGAGAGACTGATTTCTGCTCATTGTGCTCCACACTCTTCTGAGAACAATGAAACAGAAGACCTCAGTGTTCCCACTACACATGCCGGTGTTCTTCATACACCGGAAGTGTTTGATGCTGAATCAGAAGAAGAACAAACAGGGGATGCAAGAGGGAGACTAGATCCACCAGCTCGGATCAGAAAGGATCATCCCGTCACTTAAGTAATTGGGAACCTAACTGATGGAGTACACACCAGGCGGAAAACTCGAGTCGACTATCGACACATGGTGAGAATGTTTGTGTGTATGTCTACCACATCCCCTGAGGTACATGTCTCTTGTTATGTCTCATCTTTTGAGCCTAAGAATGTTACTGAAGCTCTTAAAGATACCCATTGGATAAATGCTATGCAAGATGAGTTACAACAATTCTCAAAAAATAATGTTTGGACTTTAGTTCCTAGGCCCCCTAATGCTAATGTTATAGGGACTAAATGGATCTTCAAAAACAAAAGTGATGAGAATGGTGTGATTGTCAGAAATAAGGCTCGCCTTGTAGCTCAAGGTTTCACACAAGTTGAGGGCATTGACTTTGATGAAACATTTGCACCTGTTGCTAGGATTGAGTCTATTAGACTTTTACTTGCCATAGCATGTGTGTTGAAAATCAAACTTTTTCAAATGGATGTCAAAGATGCTTTTCTGAATGGGTACATAGACAAAGAGGCATTTGTAGGACCAAAAGTCTTTGTTGATCCTTTTCACCCTAACTATGTTTTCAAACTTCACAAAGCTTTGTGTGGGTTGAAACAAGCTCCTAGGGCTTGGTATGATAGGCTAACTGTGTTTCTCCTGCAGTTTGGCTTTGATCGTGGTGATGGTGATCGTACCCTGTTTATCTTAAAACAGGACAAAGATGTCTGCATAGCTCAGATATATGTAGATGATATTGTCTTTGGTTCTACTGACAAATCCATCATGGATAAGTTTGTTAACTCTATGACAGGGACTTTCTAGATGAGCATGATTGGAGAACTAACTTTCTTTTTAGGTCTCCAAGTGAAACAATAACAAGATGGTCTGTTTCTTTCCCAAGAGAAATATGCCAAGAACCTTGTCAAGAGATTTGGTCTGGAAGGGTCAAAACCTAGCAGAACTCCTATGTCTGCCAGTACTAAACTGTCTAAGGATGACTCTGGTGATAGTGTTGAAAGTACACTGTACAGGTCCATGATTGGAAGTCTGTTGTATCTTTCAAATTCCCGTCCGATATTATGTATGCCATTGTGTTTGTGCAGTGTACCAAGCACTTCGTATCTCTCACACAATTACACAAGAAGATCTTGAAGTAAATCTATGGGACAACCAACTTGGGCATATGGTACTCAAGAGATACTAACACCAACTTGGTTGGTTATAGTGATTCTGACTGGGCTGGAGACTTAGCCGACAAAAAATCAACAAGTGGTGGGTGTTTTTATTTAGGTAATAACTTGGTCTCTTGGTACAGTAAGAAACAAAATTATCTCTTTCTACTGCTGAATCTGAATATGTTGCAGCAGGAAGTTGTGTAACCCAGTTAGTTTGGATTAAGCATATGTTGCATGACTATGGCTTAAAGAGTGATACCCTCCTTATGTTCTGTGATAATCTGAGTGCCATAAACATATCTAGAAATCCAATACAACATTCTAGAACCAAACACATTGATATTAGACATCATTTCTTGAGAGATTTGGTAGATGCTAAGACTATTCACATAGAACATTTAGAAACCACACATCAACTTGCTGATATATTTACTAAACCTTTAGACAGTGAGAGATTCTTCAGTCTGAGGAAGTCTCTTGGTATGTGTGTTGTCTGAGGTTAGGATTTTCTAGTGTTTCCATAACACCACTGGCTAACACTGTAGACTGATTGTGGTGTATAAGTCTGCATTAGGTCCTCTCTCTCTCTCTGCGTTGCATTACCTGAGTTTTTATATGGGTTCTGATAATCCTTGGTGCAGCTGATAGTGGTTTACTCCGAAAGAAATAATAAAAGGTCCCTCCTCGACTAAATAAATGTGCCCGTGTTTTGATTGGATGGGATAGCTACATATAGTCTGGACTGACACTGGGGTGTATGGGGCCCCGGTTGCCTGCATTCAATGCTTGGTACGGACTTGAGGTTATCTCTATAAAAGTGACACAGTAAATGAGTAGGCATTGGGATACCAGGGTGTATGGAGTTCAGGTTGCCTGCATTCAGTCCTATGTGCTCACCAGTGTTGCCGAAGATTTTGTTTTACTGTTGGGATGTATGGGGTTCAGGCTGCCTACATTCAGTGTGTAATCATATCAAATAAGAGTACCACCCTGTTGGCACTAAAAAGGTTGTTGAGTTGTACTATAAAAGTTTTCTGATGAGTCTACTTGAATCTGTTCATCTGGGTGTTCTGATAACACCATTGATCACTCTGTGTATTTGCAACACTGATTTCTTTGCATCATGTAAGTCACTTTGCATCTACATCTCATATAGGTTAATGTCTTGGGAGTCTGGTAAGTCTTCATGGGGTGTGAAAACTATCTTTTGGACAACTTTATTTAAGAAATATGTTGTTTTGAATCCTTCTATTTCAGGAGACCAGATTATTTCTTAAATTTAAATTATCTCACTCTTGAAGATTTTGTGTTTTCTAACTCTCCTGTGTAGTGCAGCTATCCTGGGTACTGACTTGTGTTTCAGGTTGTTGTTCTGGATTGAGTGGACTGATAGATCCGTCTTAGACTCATTCCCTCAGATCCTCCACCACACAAGCTCACAAGCCATGCAAAACTCTCTCAAGGGGGAGAAATGGTTACTCTGACTTGTGCACATCATTTTGTGAATTTGTTCTACAAATGTTATTCCAGGTCTGATATTAAGGGGGAGTAACAGTAAGTGAAAGTGAAGTTTTGTGAAGAAAGGCAAAAAGGGGGAGAATGAAAGTGCAAGTGTTTGAGTCAGTGTTTTCACAACACTAAGACTGCACTTGAGTCAGTGTTTTCACAACACTAAGACTACACTTTGTAATTGCACTTGAGTTACTATATTTTGCCTTTATTCAACTTCACTAGTTTTCAAGTTGAGTTATCTGATTTAGGACATTAAACAAGTTAGAAAGTACAGGTGTTACGACGGTGTTTTCACAACACCTATTCGAACTGCAGCTTTAGTACTTGTTCGATATGTTCCTAAATTAACCTTAACCTAGTTCTACGATTTTAGGTTAATTGTGCAAGTTCAAAGAAGTCAAGGGATTCGAAATTGAAACCTAGAAATAGTTTGAAGCCAAGTGGGAAAGCAAATCTGATCAAAGAAGAATTATTTCTTATTGGAGACCAAGAGAATCTGCGACAAAGTTATTGAGGATATATGCTTAGGAAATCTGAATATTCCAAGTATATGACTGGCGGCTGAAACAAGAACGAAAGAAATCAAAGATGAAGGAAAGCGTGTAAAGCAAGCATAAAGGAAGAAACAATAAGGAAAGCAAATCTGCACATTCCTTATTGAAGAAGAGAGCAAAGGAAATATTCATAAGAGAATAATTCGAAGATACAAGTCAAGATCTTCTGCAGCAAACAAAAGGAACTTACCATCTAGCGTCTAGGGTTGTAAACCTATATAAGAAGCTAGTCGTAGTTCACCTAAAGTACGAGTTCATACAGCCGTTCTGAGTGTATTCATTGCACGGCCTTGATATTCGTCTAAGCTTCAATCTAGTTGGTGCTAGAGTAGAATTGTGTGTCAATTAAGTAGCTTATTCATCCATAGCTTGGATTTCTGTAATTAAGCTGTGGAGTGTCCTTGTAATTCATTATTATAGTGAGTTACATTTGCCTTTAAGGCTCGGAAGGTTATAATATATTAACCTTCTAGAAAACCCAAACATGGTGTCTTTACTTTCTGTTGTGTACTTATCTTGTTCAGTAGATTAGTAGTGTGTTAGAGTAATTTACTGTTCTAGTTATTACTCTACTCAATTAAGTATATCGAAGACACTTTGTGATAGTGTTCTTAGGTGTACTGAATACACTAAGTTACTTTTACTTTTCCGCTGTAGCTATTCTGCTCGTGTGTTTAAATTTTGTAGTTTAAATACACTGTTTCTTTCTGTATCAAAGACACTAAGTAATAGTGCTCCTTGGGTATTTTGATTAGTATAAGTGTTAAAGAGTGTTTGACTTGTTATATACACTGTTTAATACGGTATATCAAAGATACTACTCTATAGTATTCTTTGGTGTATTGTATACACTTGTCTATCCTATACCAAATCCTGGTCCATATATTTTCAGATTTAGAGCTTGGAATTTAATATCCGAAGACAAATTGGGTTTTTATTTATACTTAGTCTTATAAAAGTCCTATCACATTTGGAAAGTCCAAAAAGTCCACTAGATTTCTATATAAACTATCTAGTTTTTACATTATCCCGTTTTTTATTTCGCGGTCAAAATACCCGGGTTTCGCGGGTCGAAATTTATCCGGGTCATACCATTTTATATATGGGTATAGTATAAATAGGTTTTTTGGGGTGATTTTTTTCCATTTTCAGACTTTCTTCTCATCCGTTTTCTCTGTTTCTCCTCCATTTTTTTCGAAAACCCTAGTTTTTGGAGCGGTTTTCTCTGGTTTCATTGTGCGATCCTCAGGTAATGTATGTTGAAACTCGATTTAGTGTTTTTGAGTTCGCTTTTCGCTTTTTGTTGCTTCGTTTTTGCTGAATCGGTGATGTATGTTTCAATTTCTCGAGCGATTTTTGTGTAGTTTCTCTGGTTTTTGCTGAATCGATGTTCATCAGGTAATCTGTTGGAACTCGATCGTTTTTTTTGCTTTTTGTTGCTTCGTTTTTGCTGATTCCGGTGATTTTAACTTTATTGTCGTTTCGTTTTTGCTTGGTAGGCATTAAATGGCAGAATCGAACATGAATTCTACTGATCAAGTGAACACGGAGCTTCCTGTTCATCGTAATCCTGTTCCCGGTACAGGTTAGTGGTTTTAGTTGCGTTTATGGTTCGTAATTGAGACTTTTTGCTAGATATGTGTTTTTTTTAGATCTGATTCATGTTGTTCGAAGTTCGTTTAGTGTTTTGAAGAGGCATGGGTAAGTGTTTTTTAGTTGCATTTATGTTTCGTAGTTGAATTTTATGTTACAGGCTTGGAAAGTTAGTTTCTGATGTGTTTGTGGGAAACTGTTTAGTTTGTATTGTCTAGTTTTTAAGATGTATCATATACTTTTTATGATTTTTTAGCTTTGCTGTGTAGTTGTGTACACTGTATGTTTTTTGCGGGGATTTGTTGTTTGTTTGAATTTTCTGATGTTTTGTGTGAAACTGTCTAGTTTTTAATATATATTGTCTACTTTTTCATGTTATAGCTTTTTGTTGTTCAGATTGTCTAGTTTTTACCATATATTATCTAGTTTTCATGATATATATTTTTTAAGATATATCATCTAGTTTTTAAGGATTTTTGTCTAGTTTTTCATGTTATATATTTTTTGTTGTGCAGTTGTGTTGAACTGTCTAGTTTTTAATATGTATTGTCTAGTTTTTCATATAAACTGTATAGTTTTTAATGTGTTTCTATTTGTATTGTTAAAGGATCTAAGAAGATGATTGTTCCAAAGGCTCCTAAGCCAAGGCAGGAGAGGCAGCCTAAACGCGTGAAGGTGGGTCTCTGTGTTGCTGATGCTGGAACTGAGCAAGTTGAGAATACAGTTCGTGTCAGCCAAAATATTGTGGAGGTTGAGCAAGGTATAAAAAAAGAATACAGGCCTGGGGGTTCTGTAAAACTGATGGTTGACATGTTGGAGAAGTTGAATGATGCCCAGAGACAAGGTGTGACAGATATTGGTTTCGGTGGGTTGCTACATTTGAAATTTAAGTCTATTCCATTAGGTATTGTACCCTGGCTACTGGAAAGGTTTAATGGAGAAACACGTATTCAGACGATTGGGCAGAATAAGTACCATATTACTGCTGAAGACATTGAAGATATTTTTCTTCTTCCTAGGAAGCCTGGTTTTCCTGTGAAGTTGTGTTACCAGAACTTAAGGAACGCTGACAAGAAAGATGATGCCTACATTGCTGATGCAGAGTTGAGAAAAAACTGGAGGGATAAGTTTGGTATTAAAGATCAAAAGGCGGATGTGAGACTTACTGATGTTTTCCTAGCACCAATTGCAGGTCATACTCTTGACATGAGACTTGTTACTCAGTTGGAGAGAGTAACTTCTATACGTAATGTGGATTGGTGTGGTTTTGTGGTTGATACTTTGTGTGATGCGGTTTCTAAATACAAGTCAACTACGCAAAACCATATTCATGGTTGTGTAGTTGTGCTTGTACTGGCTTATCTTCATAGGTTCCCATTTCAAGGTCGTGCTGATTCTATTGCACTTCCCCTTATCCAACATTGGACAATGAAGAATTTGTCCGAGAGGCTTGAAAAAGAGAAGAATATTGGATATGGAAATTCTCTTATGGTTGATTGCACTACAAAAAATCTGGTACATGGCGACGGATAGATCCGCTTGCAGTCAGCCTATCCGTCGCCTACTGGCGACGGATAGAAAATCGTCGCCTGGAGTCGTGGCGACGGATAAAAATCCGTCGTCAATTCATGATTGACGACGGATTGACCTTTTTTAAAAAAAAAAATGATTATGGGGTGGATAGATCTATCCGCCCCCATTTTTTTAAAATAAAATCAGATCACAATTTTATATTCAGATACGGATTAATTCCAGCAGTGGTGCGGTGGTGGCGGTGGTGGTGGTGGGTGTGGTGGTGGGAGGTGGTGGTGGTGGAAGGTGGTGGTGGTGGTGGAGGAGATGGTGGTGGTGGCAGGGTGGTGGTGGTGGAGGAGATGGTGGTGGTGGCAGGGTGGTGGTGGGAGTAGAGAGGTGGTGGTGGTGGAGATGGTGGTGGAGGAAAGGAGATGGTGGTGGTGGAGGATGGTGGTGGTGGCAGGGTGGTGGTGGTGGGAGGAGAGAGGTGGTGGTGGTGGTGGTGAGATGGTGGTGGAGGAAAGGAGGTGGTGGAGGAGATGGTGGTGGTGGAGGATGGTGGTGGTGGGAGGAGAAAGGTGGTGGTGGAGGATGGTGGTGGTGGGAGGAGAAAGGTGGTGGAGGAGATGGTGGTGGTGGAGGATGGTGGTGGTGGGAGGAGATGGTGGTGGTGGAGGATGGTGGTGGTGGGAGGAGAAAGGTGGTGGTGGGAGGAGGAGGAGAGGAGAAGTAGTGGAGAAAAGGAGGTGGTGGAGGAGATATATTATATTTTTTTTAGGTTTTTAGCGACGGATAGATCTAGATCCGTCGCTAATTTTTAGCGACGGATAGATCTAGATCTATCCGTCGCTAATTTTTTTTTTTTTCATTTTCCGGCCTTGTAGCGACGGATAAATCTATCCGTCGCTAAAATTTTTTTTTTTTTTTATTTTGGTCAACGCTCTGTAGCGACGGATAATTTTATCCGTCGCTACAGAGCGACGGATAACCTTTATCCGTCGCCAAACGGATCCGTCGCCCCAAGTAGCGATCCGTCGCTACAGGGGCGACGGATTTTATCCGTCACCCCTTTCCGTCCCGTTACGGATGGATTCTTGTAGTGTTGGTATCCTATTAGTAAGCAGAGACTCAAGCCTTCTGTGCTTAATTATGATGGCACTGTTCCATGCATCAGATATCCTATTCCCGATGGTGTTCGTACTGATGTGGAAATTCAGAATAGTTCCAGTGATGTAAGTCATTCTCTATTTGTATAGTTTTTAACACTTCTTGATTTTCATCTAGTTTTTATTTAATGTCATTGTTTTTAATGTAATTGTCTAGTTTTTTCTTTAATTACTGCTGTTTGTAAACTGGTTTTTATATTTGTAGGCAATGGACGAGGCACTCCAATTTCTAAAACGAGACGTGGAAGTTGTTTTCCACGCATATTCTGCTCGTATTTTGAAAACACTGAAAGTGCCTGAAGTGGAGTCTGCATCTGCATCACAAGAAGAAGTATCACAAACTCAGAAGTTTTGGTCCGATCCTACAGTATTGAATCAGTTAGATCTCATGGTGGCCATGTACTTCCTGATGTTGAGAAATGACTGTCCAAGCTTCAGTCTTGAGTTTTCTCAAACTGAAGCAAATCAAAATATTATTTATATGTTTGATGCTATAAGATCTTCCCAAGTTGCTAGGGATAATGTAGCTGCGAGTCCTGATGTAAGTTTATATTGTTATTGTCTAGTTTTATAGTTTTATTGTCTAGTTTTATGCTTTTATTGTATAGTTTTATGCTTTTATTGTATAGTTTTTAATATATATTGTCTAGTTTTATGCTTTTATTGTCTAGTTTTATGATTTTATTGTCTAGTTTTAGCGTACTGATTAGAATTTTATACTTTTTTAGCGTGGCAGGTCTAATCCCCCAACTGAGCCTGTATTGAACCTCAGTGATAATGATGATGTTGCCAGGGATAATGTAGCTGTGAGTCCTGATGTAAGTTTTTATTGTTATTGTCTAGTTTTATAGTCTTTATTGTCTAGTTTTATGCTTTTATTGTATAGTTTTATGCTTTTATTGTATAGGTTTTAATATATATTGTATAGTTTTATGCTTTTATTGTCTAGTTTTATGATTTTATTGTCTAGTTTTAGCTTACTGATTAGAATTTTATCCTTTTTTAGCGTGGCAGGTCTAATCCCCCAACTGAGCATGTATTGAACCTCAGTGATAATGATGATGATGCTTTTAGACATCAGGATGGTAATGGGAGAAATGCTAAAGAAGAGGAAGCTTATGCTAGTAGTGCTGAAGAAGAGCATGATGATGTTGTACAAGAGAAGGAGGATGATGTTGATGATGATGTTGTGGATGGCAGAAATCAGGAGGAAGATGTTGAGGATGGTATTGTACAAGAGGAGGTGAATGATGTTGTGGATGGTAGAAATCAAGAGGAAGATGTTGAGGATGGTATTGTACAAGAGGAGGAGAATGATGCTAATGTAGAGGATGATGAGAATGAAGATGATGAGGATGAAACATAAGATGTTGTAGTTTATCGTGATGAACGTGGTTGGTGCTCTTTGGACATTGGGCCACCACAAGTGGATGTTAAGTATGTGTCAAGTAATATGAAGAAATTGGGATTCCTTTGCAAGGGAATGAATCAGGTTGCAAAAGAAGTGGTTGATTATTGCTTCTTTCAAAGTGAACAAGCCCCGGAGTAAGTATTTATTGTTATTGTCTAGTTTTAGGGTTTTATTGTATAGTTTTCTGGTTTTATTGTCTAGTTTTATGGTTTTAGCTTACTGATTATAATTTTATCCTTTTTTTCTACTTCTTTTTTCTATAGGTCAGATGAAATGTTTGTGAATATGACTGAAAAGTTTTACTTGAATGTTGAGGATCTCCTTAGCATGTATCCTGGAGTTTACATTACATTTAGTGTGATTGATTGTTGGTCAGTTGTGTTGAATGATTTTCAGAGGAGGGTAAATGATGGTAATATGACCAGATTTTGTTTTGGACTTCAAACCTCTGTAAGTATTTTTTTTTTTTTTTTTAGCTTTTGTGTGATTTTATCTAGTTTATATTTGTTTGTGTCTAGTTTAAGTTTTATGTATGTAATTATTTATGTGTATTTTACAGAAACCTTGGTGCAATCTTGCTGGGATTTTTGATACTGAAGAGGAAGAGGAGGCTTATGATGAAGATGAATTGAAGAAAGAAGTACAGGGTTCTCTTGATGTGTGGGTTGAGGATCAGCTTGGGGACATTGGAAATTCTCTCTGTACTGTGCGAATGGTATATTTTTTTAAAAAAATTCTTGAGAAATTGTTTAGTTTTTGCTAGAAATTGTTTAGTTTTAATACATGTCTAGTTTTTAAAGTACAATCATTTAATTTTGTTCCTTTGTTCCATCCCGACATATCACACTTTTCATGCTGTGTTCTCAATCTTTTTTTTTTTTTTTTTTTTTTTTGCAGTTCTTTGTGCCTTTGTACCATCCCCTCAATTCACACTTTTCATGTTGTGTTGTTAATTGTGACAATTTGAAGATTCAATATCTTGATAATATGGTAGTTAAAGATGAAGGAGAAGTGTATACATTAATGACTATATTGGTAAGTTCTTATGGAAATGTTGTTATTAATTTTTTTTCCTTTCTTTTTGTTGTTTGGCTGGGTTTTTTTGGTTGCTTTGTTGCTTACATTTTTCCTTCTGTTTTGATATAACAGCGATGTGAAATGGAGACCTTCTTTCGCCGTATTGGTCATCCAGCTGCTAGTTCTATTCCTAATTTCGAAAACCAAATTGTCAAGCTTGCTTGGACTGGTAAACTTGGAACTTCTGACTGTGGTGTTTTTCTAATGAAGCATATGGAGCTGTTCCAAGGAACTTATTTTCCTTGCAAGGATCTAATGCAAGTATGTACTAGTTTCCCTAAGTCTGTAGTTTTTTCTTGAAATTGTTTAGTTTTTTATGGAAATTGTTTAATTTTAATACCTGTTTAGTTTTTAAAGTAAAATCATTTGCTTGTTTGTTTGACAGTTCACACTTTTCATGCCTTTGTACCATCCCCACAGATCACACTTTTTTCAGGCTGTGTTTTTAATTGTTTTGGTTTTGTGTATTAGGTGAATCGTCGGAAATTCCTTCGTGTTGAAATTTGCTCAGCTCTTATTCTTACTGACGCAAATGGTTTGAGATCTGATATTTTGACGAAAGTTGCATCATTTAACAAAGAAGATGCAATAAAGCAAATGAAGGAGAAAGAAAAGTTGAAAAAGCTAGAAGCAAAAAAAGCTGTTGATGCAAAAGCTTCCCAAGGATCTAAGAGACGTGTTGCTGCTGATGATTTTGAAGATGTTGCCCTGAAGAAATTAAAGCAAGTAAAGAAAAAATAGTGTTTTTGAACTGTAGAATTAAAAAATATCGTCTAGTTTGTACTCAATATTGTTTAGTTTTTACTGAATATGTTCTAGTTTTTACAAAAGATTGTCTAGTTTTTTATGCTATTGTTGTGTATGAAAGCAATTCTCTAGTTCTTACATTATATTGTCTAGTTTTTAAACTATATTGTCTAGTTTATGAACCCAATTGTCTAGTTTTTACATAATATTGTTTAGAAATTCTATAGCTCAACATATATTTTCTAGTTTTTAAAGGATATTGTCTAGTTTTTAATAAATATGGTCTAGTTTTTACGATATATTGTCTAGTTTTTATACTATATTGTCTAGTTTTTAAAGGATATTGTCTAGTTTTTTTATAAATATTTTCTAGTTTTTAATAAATATCGTCTAGTTTTTAATGAATAGTTTTTACATTTTTATATGAATCAAACATAACTTATAGTTTTTACTAAATATATTCTAGTTTTTACAAAATATTGTATAGTTTTTACGGTATTGTTTAATGCTTGAAAGCAATTCTCTAGTTTTTACATTATATTGTCTAGTTTTTAAACTATATTGTCTAGTTTATGAACGCAATTGTCTAGTTTTTAAAAAAATATTGTCTAGGAATTATGTAGCTCAACTTATATTTTCTAGTTTTTAAAGGATATTGTCTAGTTTTTTCTAAATATGGTCTAGTTTTTACGATATATTATCTAGTTTTTATACTATATTGTCTAGTTTTTTTAAAGGATGTTGTCTAGTTTTTTATAAATATTTTCTAGTTTTTAATAAATATCGTCTAGTTTTTAATAAATAGTTTTTACATTTTTATATGAATCAAACATAAAATTTATATGAATCAAACATAAAATTTATATGATTTGATCCTTTCTAACAATATGATTTGATCCTTCCAAACAATATGAATCAAACATAAAATTTATATGATTTGATCCTTCCTAACAATAGTTATATCAGCTTTTGAAGCCTTTTTTGATCTCTCAAGCGGGCCTTTTATGCGTCCCTTACTCCGTCCCTTAGTCTTGATGTGTGGTGGATCAAGTATGGTAGTTTCTGAATTTGGTACACAACTGCTTGTGGTTTTATTTGGTGCTTGTTGTTGCCGTCCAACAAGCTCATTGATAGCAAGTAGACCTCGTTGGTACGAATCCTCTAGCATTCTTCTTGCATCCATGTTATTTTCAGACTTGATCACCAAGTCGGTGTAAACCCTGGTTGGCATTCAATGTATATCATTGATTAGTAACCATGTTTCAAATTTAGTAAATGACTAACATAATTGTCTAGTTTTTGCACTATATTGTCTAGTTTTTACAGTACATTGTATAGTTTTATAACATTTTTTTACTGAGTGTAACATAAAAATATAATATCACCTGATCATGTGATGTCTCCAAGCAACGCTTTCAGGGCCACTTGTAAGTCTTGCTTTCTTCATCTTTTCCTTGTCCCAACTTTCTTTTTTTTATATCTCGTGTCCACCTTTGCAGAAAGTACCTTTGAGGAATTGATTCTATGTCATTTTGCTTTAAAACTCTGTAGCAATGGAAACAAAGCCACCCAACTTCTTCTAAATGTTTGCAACTGCAGCTTACATTTATGTCCCCATCATATTCATTTTTCTTGAAAGTTACAATCCCAACATCTTCCAGATCAGCTTGATGTGTAACTATGTACTGGTGTTCTCCATTTGATCTTAAGCTGTAGGCAGCCTTTGTATTTTCTGCCCTTTTAAATTCGTGTAGAACGAATTCATAAATCTTTAATGTGTATATCTGCATTTTGTCAGAGAAATTGTCTAGTTTGTTAAAGAAATTATATAGTTTTAAAAAGGAATTGTTTAGTTTGCTACCATAGGCAATTATATATTATAGATAGACAATAAAATGTTAAAAAGTATTTTTTTGTACCTTTGAAGCCTGATACATTAGGATATGTGTGTTTGTTGTCTTTGGGTATCCTCTACTGCAAGTGAAATCATATGCAATTTCTGTCTCCCTCCATCGTTCTATTGCAGCATCAAATAGGTGGAAGAATTGAGTGAGTGAAGTTTGCTTGTTGGAATTGAAAGATATTGAATGGTTTGTGCTCTCACTCCTTTGGGTAGACATCATCCCAGCAGAAAATGCATCTCTATTTAAAGCCCTACACCATTTCAGCCTGATTTCATACAATTTGGAAAGCCATATATTTTCCTGTAGATTATATCCTTCAATCATGGAATGCCATTCCCTTTCGAATTGTTCTTCATTGCGACATAACTTCAAAACCAAGTCAAACTTTTCTTTGAATTTGCATCATTCCTTAGTAATGCTAGATTTTTCACTGCATTTTGCTCAATGTGCCAAACACATAATTTATGCCTTGTCTCATCCCCAAACACCTGTTAAACATAGAATATTGACAGTATAAAGTAGACAATTAAGTTTATAAACTAGATAATTTAAAGAAAAACCCAGACAATTTACTGAACATTTTTTTACCTGTTCTATTGCTTTGGACATAGCAGCATCTTGGTCAGTGAATATGGTTTTAGGCTTCTTTGAATCCATGCATTTTAGGAATGTTGTCAGTAGCCATACAAAGCTTTCCGTTTGCTCATTTGCCAAAAAAAACACACCCAAACATCGCATTGCCCCAATGATTGTTTACCCCCACAATTGGAGCACAAATGAGCTCATACTTATTTGTCCTGAATGTTGTGTCAAAGACTACAACATCACCAAATATATTATAATCATCCCTCATAATGGCATCTGCCCAAAAGAGCCCACGTAATCTACTTTCTTTGTCAATCAGCATATCATAATAGAACTCTGTGTCTTCTTACTGCTTACGTTGCATTAAACTAACTACAATCTGGGCATCTGCACCACCATTTCATGTGCTCTCAGCCTATTTACGTAGTTGATTTGGTCTCTTACAGTATGTCCCACATGCTCCGCTCCACCTGAGTTGGAAGCCATGTACCTGAATGCGACAGTAGGCTTCATGCCTGACTTTTCCATTGCACTTATGACATCTGTCTTGTGTGGTGTAATCTTTCTTTCCACCCTGTGGAGGTGCTGCCATTCAGGTCTAGTGTAAGGGTGGGTGTGATTCATGTAGTGCATATCAACCTTGTACAAGTTTGTCTCCTTACAATATTTGACTTTCATGGCATCCATACACCCACATCTAGTTTCTGGCACTTCTTTTGGTTTTCTTTTTCTTTTGTTTCTTGGTTGTCCTTGTATGTATGGTGATGGTGTTTTTGGTTGTTTTTCCTTTGAGTTGGTATAACCTTGAGCAGAACACCTGAAATACTTCACCCTTACTTGTCTAGTACCTACATAACGTTTTGTGGTACACAATTTGACGCTGAATCCTAAAAGTGCAACTTGCCTCCGATACAATTCAAAGAGTTCTTCATATGTACTAGCAGTTCTGCCTAACAAAGACCCTACTAGTGGTTCATCTTCAATTTTTTCTGGTAGTACATCACCTGAAACATAGACAGTTACATTTTAAATATAGACAATTTCATGTAATATCTAGACAATTTTAGTCTACATATAGACAACTACAAATTCAGCATAGACACTATCACCTGAAACATAGACAGTTACATGTTAAATATAGAAAATTTCATGTAATATCTAGACAATTTTAGTCTACATATAGACAACTACAAATTCAGCATAGACACTATCACCTGAAACATAGACAATTACACGTTAAATATAGACAATTACATGTAATATCTAGACAATTTTAGTCTACATATAAACAACTACATATTCAGCATAAACACTATCACTTGAAACATAGACAATTACATGTTAAATATAGACAATTACATGTAATATCTAGACAATTTTAGTCTACATATAAACAACTACATATTCAGCATATATAGAAATTATCTTTGAAACACAGACAGCTAAATGTTAAATATAGACAATTACATGTTAAATATAGACAATTACATGTAATATCTAGACAATTTCAGTCTACACAGATAGCTACAGTTTCAGTATATACACTATCGTTTTTATTGCAAATCATAGACAATTATATATAAAAACATAGACAATTACAATGTTAATATAGAGATAGACAGTCACATGGTATACCTTCATGTGAAACGATCTGTAAGTCTTCCTCATGAGTTGGTGTTGATGTTATCGCGGAATCACCTTCGTTTCCATAAGATACAATGGTTCATTCAATGATTCCCTCCATATTATGAAAAAAATCTGCTTGAGTTTGCTCGATTTCAACTTTTTTTCGCCATGTTTCAAATCGATTTCAAGCTTCTTACGTTTCCATAAGATCTCGTCGATTTTTCAGCCCAGATTTGGTGTCTCAGAGTTTTCCGGCAGATTGATTTGGTGTCTCAGAGTTCTCGATTTTTCCGGCGATCGATCTTAGAGAGAGAGAGAGATCAAGCTGACGAGAGAAAATCGAGTGTTGAGAGAGAAAATCGATCTGAAAATGGTAAAAGGAGCTGAAAGATGGTAAATTCTATATTTATACTCGACCCATTTTTAATGAATCCGGGTCAAAAGATCCGCGAAAAATTAAGTCGAGAAACAAGGTATAATTGTCTAGTGCTAACGTGTGAAGTGGACTTTCCAGACTTTCCTATATATAGGGGTCTTTCGCAAAACAGACTCTTTTATTTAATGATGAATTGATTTTTGTTGGAGTTTCACTAGGGCTTAGAATTAGAATGAATCAAACATATTTGTTTTTTTTAAATAAAGTCTAATTTACATATATATTACAAATGGGTCCAATTTAACTTAAATTAAGACTTTCGATTCTTAACTTGATAGTTATATATATACTAGAAATAGTGTCACACGTTACACGTGTGAAACGTAATCCGGATCTATACTTAAGTTTTGCTAATATTTACACTATTGTGATATGCATCCAATATATTTACAAGATAGCGCTAGATTTTAATAGTTATATATATTTGTACGCAAAGTTTCTCATCAGATTCATGCTTCTTTACAAGGGTACTGAAAGGATCGATCGTTGTTCTACATACACGTTTGAATTATTAGTTGATTACATATTGTTGGCTTTAACCTTTGAAAATTTTTGTGTGCTCAACATTTCTCGTATTTGTGCAAACTATATATTTGTAATATAGTATATTACAACTGTTTGTTTGATCATTAACCCATCTAATACTAAGTTTCCATTGTTGGGTGTCAGTCGAAGAAAAGGCAAAAGCGGGACACCATATAAACAAAACCATAATTAAATGTTTTCTTTTTTTAGAAATAAACTTCATATATTGAATAAACATCAGTAATGATACATCAGTAAAAGCAAATGGCAATATATCAGTTCCATCACCATCTTCCTCAATGTATGCTGCTAGTAGATGAGCTAAACAATTTCCACATCTTCGAATAAATGTAAAATAGGCAGAATTAAAAGAAGGAAGAGAAGCTTAATATCATGGATGATCCCACCTACTGGAGCAAAGATTCATAAGAGTCTTCAAATTGTGAAATGATATTCTTACAATCCCCTTCAAAATTACTTCCGACATTGTAATTCTTGCGCCAAAACTACATCACATCGAGCTGCTAATCCCTCCGCAATGTCCGGGCAAGTGATTGATTGTATCTTTCGCCTTCTCCAAGCTATAATTGAGCCATTTTGTCCCTGATAACCACTCCAATACATGTACCAGAGATGTTCCTGTAAATGGATGCGTCAAAATTAACCTTCAAGGTTCCATGAGTTGGGGGTTGCCAAGACTGATTTCTGTATAATGTTTGTGAACTATACTACCATGCGTTTGAGCTAAGTTCAATTGAAATAAGAGTTTTCTTTTGTGTTATTCTTGTCATGGCCAATTCAAGAGAAACAAACTTTCCTATTGGTTGAAATCTAAAGATAAAACATTTGTGGTCTAAAGATGGAATCGAGAAAAAAACTAATCACGAACAAATCCATATGCATAATTGAAAAAGAGAAGACTTTGAAGCTCGATCTTCATGGCATCTGACATGTGGGTGAAATCTGATTAGAGATGAAAGATGAAGAAACTTATATAAAAATCCAGATCAAGAAACGAAGAGTCCGATCGTACTCTGAGAATCAGGAACATCTCCCTCTACCCTCTGAGAAAGTCAAAGATCCGATCGAAACATTGAAAATCAGCGGCTACCAAGGTACGAACAATTATATTTCGGTGGCAAAGATGATCGAGGTAAGCGGTGGAGACTGGAGAGGAGTAGGAGAGAGGCGGCAGATAAAAAGGGAAAAGAGATGGAGAGGAAAAGGAGAAGTGAATTGGGTTTGTTTCACGTGGACCACGCGCTAACTGTGTGAGAGTGACTTTCTTTGGGAAAAAAGAGGATCTCTACACACAGAACTGGAAAATTGAGAAAAATCGTGGTTTCTCCACGCGCCCTTAATTGGGTTATATACATATATATAATATAATAATAATAATAATAATATATTGTATAATATAGTTTATTAATGCTTTTATGTGTAATACAAAACTAGATTGTGGTAAAAGTCGATATCAAAAAATCACTCGGTACATTACATATAGAGTATCTTTATATATTGGCATATTGTGTTTGTAAATTAATGGCATTGTTATTACACCCCGTTTGCAACCAAAAGGAAAAGACCAAGTCTCATGTAAATTTACTGGCCCTATATTGCGTGGAAGAGACTTAATTTCTACCTAGAACCTCTGATAATTCAGCCATTAATAAGTCCGTTACTCATTCAGGTTGTTTATCCTCATGTTCAATTTGGTTTAAAATTTCACTGGAATGGAACAGAAATAATGTAATGGAACGTACCGATTTTTAGCTCTCCAAGATGAAATCGACATGGAATTAAACTTGGAAGTGTTCCAAACTGAAATTAGACCAAGCTGAGTAGGGGTCTCTAACCCATAACCAACAATATTAGTACTAGACACACAATACTATTCATGTTGGGCCACCAATTAGGAACAGCACTGGGCTACCAATTTAATGGATCCACAATTGATTGATATTAATACATCATGCATGTCCCAAGCCACCAATAATTAACGTACGCTGCATTCTTTCATAATACTACTAGTCAATGGCCCGTTGATACTCAAGGACACATGTAAACAAAACTCAAAATAAGAAATGATTAAATTGTACAACATGTCGAAGTTAACAAACGCTTAAAAATTAAAAATGTGAGAAATGCATGATATAGTTGATTCAACATTACGTCTAAAGTCATCCATAGCTATAAAAACGTGCAAAATTTTAATTGGTAACTCTGGATAATATATAAAAAATGTAGTCAGTGTTATAATCATTTGCTAAAGTATACTATATACATAAAAGAAAAAATTACATCATAACTTGTCAAACACTTTTATAAACCACGCTGGTTTTCGTGTCACATGTTTACTCTTTGCGTCGCAAATCAATACTTTCAATCCCTTCATGTTGGAAACTCTGGAGGAACAATATACAATTGTCCATGGATGAATACGGTGGGGGAGGTAGATGCCGACGTGTGAGAGAATTTGATCGCACTCTTGTTTATGGTCATAGCAAAGTAGACTGATATGTTGAACTGTCTCCTATCAAAATTGATAGGGAACTTCCTCTGGGTAGATAGGTTCATCATTATCATCCTCGGAATGAAACACTTTTGGCCCGCGTTGATTCCATATATCTTTCCCTCGATGATGTGCTTCCTAAGATTAGTAACTACGAGCCTCGTGACATTGCACAACTCGAGTCATGGTTGGGCCTTCGTGTCGGATATTCGGGTACCCAAACCCGAATATCCGACACGAACAGGTATCAGGTACCCATTGGGTAAACATGACAAAACTGAAAGTTGTTATTCTCACTTGCATTCTCAAACTTAGTATGATTTGCAATTTTCGAACAATATGACTATGCACGATTTATAGTAAAATGACTAAATACGTACAATCCTCAATATACAATCTTGAAGAATTTGAGTGTTTTCTTAATTGAACCTCAGTGGATTAACATTGGTTTGGGTACTTGAATTGGCAACTAAAATATTTGCATCTAATATGAATTAAAATGACGAATAAAAAAAATGAAGTATAAATTTAGGGTAACCAAATACCATAAATCGAGTACCCGTTTAAATACAAAACCTGAAATCGAAATACCCGATTCTCGAGATGTTCGAACCCGAGATATCCAATAAATTATATGGAGTATATTGAAATTTTGACTATCAACAGTGTGGCACCGTGGATATCCAATAAATACACAAACATTAAACATAAATTGATGGTTACACCACAGTGCCACACTGTTCATGGTCAAAATTCTATGGAGTATATTGAAAGCGCAGTCCCCATAATTTTTTAACAATACAATTTTTTTTTATTAATTCAGTTCTTGGCCGAGTGTTTATTCTTTGGATTGCAGTCTCTCACATGATAACATCTAAATATATAATAAAAGTGGTGACATATGTGATCAAAGAGGCATGCCACATTGACAAAATATGATGTAGCATGTCTCTTTAAATATAATGGAGTTTCATTCACAAAATTAAAGCAAAAAGAAAATAGTAATTTACAAGTGTACAATTTATTTTTGTTATGTTAACTGTATACATAGTTTTTATTAAATCACATATAACTTAACCTGCAAAACACCGAAAAATATTTTGAACATATATTTGGATTCACCGCGACAAGACGAATCCATGGACACCAATCTTATATATTATTATTAATTAAATAAATTATTTATATATTAAAATAAAAAAATCAATTTGTTAAATGATATTCATTGGTTGTGTAAATTCTAAATTTGGAAAATAAGCCATGGAACATTTTATTCTTGACAATGAAATGTACCTTATAACTTACACTATTTATATTTTTAGTATGTTCACTACATATGTAGTTTTTATGAAATCCCATATAACTTTATCTGCAAAATTCCGAAAAATATTTTGAACATATATTTGGATTCATCACGACGAAACGAATCCGTAGACACCAGTTATAAATATAATTATTAATAAATATTGTATTCATTAAAATAAGATATAAATTTATTAAATGATATATATCGGTTGTGTAAATTTAAATTTTAAAAATAAACTATGGAACATTTTAATATTCAAAATGCAATGCACCTTATAACTTTCACTCTTTATTTTTAGTATTTTGATCGCATAGTATATAGTTTTTATTAAGTCCCATATGAATTCAGCTACAAAACTCCGAAAAATATTTTAATTAATTAAATATATCATTTATTCATTAAAATAAATATAAATTTATTAATGAAATTTATTAGTTGTAGACATTTATATGAACTTATCTACAAAACTCTTAAATATATTTAAGCATATATTAGATTCATCGTGAAAAGACGAATCCATAGACAACAATTTGAATATTATTATTAATTAAATAAATTATTAAATAATATAAAATAAAATATTGGAGTTTTAAAAATAGAGTATTTATTAAATATTTAATATTGCCATAGCGTTTGTAGCCGAGTGGCAAGCTGAGACACCCCGTACCCAAGAGGTCATTGGTTCGATTCCCGAAATGGGTGATTATTTTCTCCATATAGAGAATGATTTAAATGTTATTAGGGAATTTATTGATGGTAAAGTTGTCCAATACTAAATATTATAATTGTAATATTATATCTCAAAAAATATAATAAATATTTAATACTGCTCCATTAATTCATTTAAAATGAAATTAATAGTTATTGAGATGTCCAATTATAATTTTGACTTTACAGTTGAGCAGAACCCGAATCTAGGCGTTATTAGTGTTGTTGTTAGGGATCATGAGGGCAATGTTATTGTTTAGCGTCAAAATTTTATGTCTTATGGTTGTTGAAACTGCGAAAGGGTTAACATCAAAATTAACATTTGAATTTGTTCAAGGTTTTGAATCCCAACATGTTGTATAATTGAAATTGATTGTTCTTTCGTAATTAAATCTCTTAAATCTTCAAATTTTATATTTGACCTTCTCACTGGTATCCGCTACATTCGACTAATCCAGCCGAGCACTATCAGATCCTTTTTTAGGGGGCGGCTTTCCCAGCGGTGTCTTTTACATCCATAAGGCTCGAACTCGAGACCTTACTTAAGTGAACTCAAGTCCCTTACCACTTGAGCCAACAGCTGTTGGTCTCAACAGTTTTTGTTAACTGCATACAAAAAGTATAATAAGATATCACAAAACAAGATTGTTTTGTTTGAAACATCAATTTTTTTAATCAATAACTACTCAAAAAAAATAAAAAGAGCATATGAGATACGAATCTTACAAGAGTCAGGGACACTATTGAGCACATGTCGGACTATATCTTACTGCATTGGAATTACATCATTTTACCTTTAAATGGTTCAGGTTCCATCCAACCCGAATTCAAACCCGTTCACAATAATGATGTTCAGGTCCAGGTCGGTCATATACTCAGACCCTCTCCACACCTCTTTAACAAGACCTAGACTACAACATTTTATGGTTAAATTAGTAAAATGTACATTTTCCGGGAGGGAGGAGGTATCTTTGGGGTGGTGCAAAAAAAAAAAAAACACCGTAACATGTGGAATTATATTTGTAAAATAATATTATTTGTGTATGGGGTGGGAACCACATACCACCAGGAGCGTTGGTTGACCAACCATGTTAATTGCGTTATACACTTTTGTATTTTATTTTTGTTCGAAGGGATATAATCTTAATTTAAGAACATGTATCGGTTACTAATTAACCGTTCTGGTACGAGTAGATGACCCGATATAAAATACTCCCTCCATCCCAGACTCAACTTCCCGTTGGTCGGGGCACAAGTTTTAAGAAAAGAATGAAGAAAGTATGAGAGAAGATAATAAACTAGGAAAGAGAGAGAATAAAGTATGAGAGAGTGGGAATAAAGTTGGAAATATAGTAAATAAAATAGTAGAGATAGTATTATTATAATGATAGTGGGTATTTAAATTTTCAAATTAGGAAGGGAAAGTTGAGTTTGGGACTAACTAAAACGGAAAGTGGGAAGTTAAGTTCGGGACGAAGGGAGTATATGTTATCATCCCGTCGGTCGTCGGGTCCTGAATGGATTTGGGTTGGGTGGGATCATAGTGTTGTTCAGGTCGGGTCGGGCATATACCCAAACCGTTTCAAACCGCAACATTGTATGGTTAAGTTAATATAATGCATATTTTTTCGGGGGATTGTGGGTGGGTGCAAAAGACTGCCATAATATGGAAAATTATATTCGTAAAATAATATATTTTTTTTGTGTGTGGGATGAAGGACCACATACCACCCAAGATTCTTTGGGATGGAGCCAAACCACAGAAATTGCGTTATATACAAATTTGTTTTTTGGGTTTGAGGGCAGTTTGTTAACGTGTATCGATTACTACTTAGTGCAATGCATACATGACCCGATATAAAAGTCCATGTTATCAACCCGTCAGGTCCTGAACGGGTTCGAGTTGGATCATAACCTTGAAAATCATATTCATCATCATTAGTCGTCGTACAATAAAAAGACGCGGTGATATATTATTGAATGAAGAAGGACATGAGGAAAATAACATCAATGATTTTCTTGACAGTATATGTTAGTCTCTTGATAATTTATATAGAGATGGTCATTCAAAAGACTTACTCCAACCCATATACTACAAAACTTCATGTTGGTCCGCGCACAAGTTTTAAGATAAAGTAAATAAAGTAGAAGAGATAATGAATAAAGTAGCAAAAAAAGTAAATAAAGTACTCAAATAGTGTGATTAAAATATGAGAGATAGTAAATAAAATAGGAGATATGTCAATAAAGTAGGAGAGAGATTTTCTATTTAAAGAGGGAGAAGTTTAGTTTGGAACGGACCAAAATGGAAAATGAAAAGTTTTGAGTTCGGGGCGGAGGGAGTATATAACAAAAGTGGTGAGTTAGGCCTAGAGACGGTCTTTTGACAAGATTTGCATGTTTTCATCTCGGCCTATATCTTACTACAGTGGTATTTCGTTATTTTACTTTTAAACGGATCGAGTTCTATCTAACCCGAATTCAACCCTGCTCGAAATAATGATATTTAGGTCCGGTCTGGCATATACTCGAACCCGTTCCATATCCTTGTAACAAGACTAGACCGCAACATTTTATGATTAATTTAGTAAAAATTATTCACTCCGTCCCGCAGAACTTCATACATTTATCATTTTTAGCCGTCCCATAGAACTTTATACATTACCAAAAAAGGAAATTACCACACCCAACAAATAATAAACAATCTCAATTTTTCAAATTCAAATTACACTTGCCACTAAAATTACACTTTATCCAAATGACTCAGCATCACCTACCATCAAATTTTAGAAAATCATTACATTAATTAACATTGTGGAAAATGAGCAAATCAATATGAAACATAAAAAAGAGGTAGCTTTTTATGGCAAAACCACAATATGGTGCGTTGTTTATATAAGTGTATGAATATGCATCAGATTAAGTGCCTTAAAAGAGATACCACTAAAAAGAGTTCAAGCCATCAGAATTCGGTGGTAAGCAGTCCTTCCCCTTCCAGACTTAAGAGTTTTTAAATATTTTGATTCTCTCAATTCCATGATATTAATATGTTATCTTTCCCACTATAACTTTCTAATCCAAAGTGAAAGTTCTGCCTTTTAATTGAATTTATACATTCATCTTTTTTTTTTTTTTTTTTTTGGGAGGAATTGATGCCACTTAGAGTTAGAAGTCACAATCAAACTGATGTTCACCTACATACTTTAGTTCTCTCTTAAGCAAAGGAAATGAAGTAGTAAATAATAACCATAGCTCTTTAAGGAAACAAAATGGTTATTTCAACTTAAACCATTTAGGAAGAAAGTAAATTGTCATATATAAGATGCACGATAGTATTAGAATTTCGCATTGTGACATGAACAAATGCAACATTACTAAAGATGGATAAAACAAAATTCACTTGCCTCACTAAAATTGACACAGTACAAAGTGGCTGAGAACCATGGTTCAGCTGTGTGGTGTGACTTCCAGAAATCATGATATGTTTTCTGGGGTGAGATTGAGTACGCCTGAGAGGAACGGAATGAATAATCGAACTGATCAAAGAATTGAGCGTGTGTTTGAACCGATCCAACGTTTAACTCCGGAATGCTCGTCCTGTAGCTCCTGAGTTGCTAAGTTAACATTAATCACAGCAGCAACCTGGATTGTGAAACTTTATCAGGATAAACAATTCATAATCAAACACGTGCACATCTTTAACTTGCAGCTCATGTAGAAAACTGGTGTAGATGTCTTACCACTAAAATCAAAGAGTAATACCATAATTCTACCATTAATTACTTTTGCAAGTAATTTGCATATTTTGCAAACACTGTAAAAATTCTGGTAATAAATTGTAGCACCGTAAGATCACTGCATGAAGAAAACAGATCCTTGTATACTCATATAAAGAGAAATGACCATTCTACAAAAATGGCGGACATTGAATACAACAATTTGTAAGAATGTGATCACATAAATCCAATTTAATTTCGCTTTCTCTCTCTGTCTGAAATTTATCCTTCACTATCTTGAGAATTTCATGCCAAACCTAACTATAACCTTTTAACCCGTACAGACTAATACTAATACATAATCAAGAATCATGACTTAACAAACTGACTGAAGAAAGATTTTATAGAGAAGGTAAGTTATTAAATAGGTACCAAAAATGTTTCATGCATCTCAATCAAGAACAACCTTTTGATCTTCATATTTCTGATATCGTCTCGATTTTTTGATATCAGACAACTAAAAGGAGGTCAATAAAAAATGACAATGTTCGTTTCACAAAAGGCAGATTGAAAATTTCAGAAAAAAAGTTCCATCCAACTGTTGTTAGCACAAAGCAGATTCCATTATCTTATATAGATTCTAACTACCAATTTTAAGAGAAATTGCGTTAATGAAAATACAACACATAAAAAAAAATTTCTACCGCGCCAGTAAATAAAACCACGTCCCTTTCTTTTGCATTGCTATAGTTTCTCGTGTTCAAAGTTAGAATCTAAGCATAATATATTGAAGAAATATTAGTTCTTGTAGACTTTAGTTTTTTTCCTTACATGGCAATATAATAAAACAAAATTACATCAAACATGTAGAACAGAGTCCATGTATGCTTTTAGGAGTGTTAAATTGTTTTCGCATAAAACTAAGATGGATTCATGTTGGTTATTTCCTGATCATGTTCTAATTATATGATACAGTCCTCATTCCTTAGACAAGGATCTTGTAGTTGCTTCTACCAGGTAAATCTTGTAGTTCAGGTCCATGAGCCAAATAACTTGACTGTATAATATCAGAGCCAAGCTTTTCTTGTTAAGACATATTTGAAACTGATATAAAAAAATTCCGGTTGGTACAAAAGTGATGGATGTTATGATGACTTTATCAAGATAGTGATAACCAAATACTTCATCTATGCACTCGAAAAGTTAGTGACAGATACATAAAAATAAGTCAAAAACAGAAAGGTTTATCGAAGATTAGGATAGTCTGCCTAAAATGAGCAACCACATAAATCACAGAAAGATCATAAAAATAGGTTCAACCTACAAATGAAATGCTTGTAGAACTTATAGAAATCGATTCATGTGGGTCTTCTGATTTGGAATGATTCCTCTGGACATCGTTTCTGATAGAGAATCCAACTGAATTCCGTCGAATGACAGAGCTGCTGGGCCATTATCGATTTGGGGAAGCACAAATTGATTTGGTAAAGCCAAAGAATTAACCATAGTTGTCAAGCCCACAACTCAACAATCATCCACAATCATGCAATGCAATATTCTCTTCAACTTGATTTTTAAGATCAATTCGGAAATGTTTTCTTCTGCAATATTAAGCAGTTCGTAATTTTGATGAGAATCATTAAGAAAATAAAAAATATCCATGCAAGTAGAGGAAATAAATAATCTCTTTTCGAGGATCTTGAACATATCAATAGGTGATGAAGGATAATTATGGGCCAGTAGCCCAGCACCAAAAAAGTGTACATTGGGCTGGTGTCTATTGTAGGCCCGGTGAGAGTTGAAGTACGACTACGAATATTGGGAAACAACCCTCATGTCACCGGAAATAGCCCAGCACCAAAAATGGGTCTGATCCATTTAATTTGGATCACTTAATAAATAGCCCAGGCCCATATACATGTAAGAGGGAAAATAATGGAAAACATCAATATTTTTTTCATAAACACCCCAAGTCCCAATAACAATGTTAATTTGTTGGTATTTTTTTCTTTTGTAGTAGATGGTGTCCGAGAAGACTAGTTTGTAAAACGTAAGCAAATGAGAAATAGGAAAAATAACACCATAATCTTCGGAATTCGGAAAAGGTCATTCATCATGGCACGAAGGTCGTCAACAAGCTTGGAGGTGTCAGGAATTACTTATTCAGTCAATAAACTTGACACACTGTCATTAAGCAATATAATACGTACTTGCGTAGTAGTATTAAAGCTATTAACCATGAATCTGGTTATTGAACTTCTTAATCAAGAAGTATATTGAATTGATTGAATGGAAAATCGATTACAGAGAAAAATGAATCAGTAGTTACAAAATGAGCTCAAGCTCTGTTTAAAAAGAAGAGGAAAAAATAACTAACTTATAGAACCAACTAACTAACTACTTTATGTATAAATACAAAAGCTGTAGGTACAAGCTCAATTAGTTAAAAAGACTAAAGACGCATTTAATCAGAAACACGCTTTCACGCTTTCTTCTTCAGTTGTTCTTCCTTGAATGTTGTATTTTTACATGGTTTTGCAAGTTAACTTTGAAACTAATTAGCATTGGAATTCGATCTGCGCGTTGGTTACAACTGTAATTAGTAGCTAATCAAATAATGGTAGTACAATAATTAGACTATATATTTAACATATGAACTCCATTATTAGTTTAACTTAAAGCTAAGCCGATGTATTATCGTCTTTATGACCTTAATTACATAAAAAGAATAGTGTCTTGTATAGCTCTTAAAAAACATAGTCCGACAATGAAAATCTGTACGTGTAATATATGACGAATATTAACTAGCTAGTCAGCCCTAATTCAGTTCACCTGCAAATTATGCATATATTGGGACATACTATAGTTTTGTGACTGATCAAATTGAAGATGAACGGATGGACCAGGTTGTTGCAGAAAATGTTAGATTAGTGATTAGACTAGAAGAAAGAAAAAGAGAAATAATAAGATGTCGATAGTCTATAGGTTCCAATGAGCCATTGCGATCAATCACCAAGCTCTTCACGTGTGCCATGTCTTTCAAGTTCACTACCACCCCACCCCCATCACTTTCATTTTTTCCCTTCCAAAAAATCCAATGTCACATTTCATCTTCACCAATAATATGTATTTACACAGTTTCAAACAAAATGTTTATTACATATATTAATGTATAAATTGGATTTGTAGTATGTGTCAAGAAATTTGTTAGTGGACACTGGTGCACAATTCGCCAATAACATGTGATATACCGTGACATTTGAGATGTATAAATGAAATATGCCTTATTTAATCGGTAATATAATATGAGAGTAGTAGACAGATGTAACGCCCAAAGTTTAGTCAACTCACAGAGCTTAAAGGATCGAGGCGTTCTTCATACCAACAAGGTGACTTTCTTTTCGAATCCATCTATAAGAACTCCAGTTAAGCGATCGCTTCCTGGAAGAATCTAGGATGGGTAACCCAAGTCTTCGTTACAGACGTGAGGATAAAGTCTTGAGGAAAGAAACAAGACATCACCAAGAATTAATGGCAGAATCGCTACCAACCCAAAGATCAGGGGCTCAATCGATTAGTCGTCAGGTCGTTATAGTATCACAAGTGTATTTGGGTAAATAGTAGTAGTGGTTGCAAAACAGTAGAACAATCCAATAAAGGGTGGGGCACTACCAAACTACAACCTGGAAATTAACGCACTCTTTGACTAACGCCGGCAGATAACTCACGGTGTTAGTTCCCCGATAACTCACCTTCAATATTCATCAATCACCACATAATTATTTGTCGTCCATCATTCACTTTTATTTGAGTTTATACACCTTTCATTTGTGGGTTCTTCTACTTTACCAATCTGTTTTTTCCCCTTTAACACAAAAGAACGGATATTACTGGCATTTTAATTTATACACTAGCTTCTTGTGAGAGTGTGATTGAGAGAGAGGGGCTTGTTATGCTATTTTGTATGTTGAAGAATCAAAATATTCCTTGATCAAAGTTTAACCTTACTACTCCCTCCGTCCCGCAAATCTGTACCCACTTTGACTTTTTCGGTCAACCGTCTCCAACTTCGACTATGAATTAATCTAAAACTGTGAATGTAAAATGTTCAATTAATTCATATAATGAAACTTTCATTACATCTCATCTACAAGCTCGAACTTAAAAAGAGGTGTCGAACTGATCCACTTGTATTAATTCATCTAACACCCCCTCACTCGTGGGCTCATTTCAACCTCTTTGGGGAGGCCCAAAGTGTGGATAATTAATATGAGTGGAGATGTTGAACCTTTGAGGTTTATATGCATGAAAAATTTCATCTACATGTTTCGAAGCTTGTAGAAATGTGTGGAATCTAGTTATTTATATTAATATTCCAATACTTCCCCCCACTCGTGGCCGATTTCAACCTCTTTGGGAAGGCCATTCGAGTGGAAATTTAATATGGAGCGGAGATTGTCTCCATAGATATTTGAATTGAGGTTGGCGTGAGCGAGAGTCTCTGATGCCGATAAAATTTCATCTCATCTAAAATCTCGAACTTATAAGAGGTGTGAAACTAATTCACTTGTATTAATTCGTATAACAAAGTTAAAGAAACATTTGAGTTTAAATGTATTTTGATGTTAAATTTACTTGAATAGTTGAATTAACAAACATCAATTCAATTATGATTCAAGTAACAAATGAGTTTGCAAGTCTTGATCACAATTTTCAACACTGACCTTAGAGATGTCTGAAAGGAAAGAGTAAAACTTGAGTCAGTAAGTTGCTTAATTGGAATATTTATCAAACCAAGAAGTTTAGTTGATCAAAACAAGGTTTAATGGAAGATGGTGTCCTTTCTGAAATGGGAGGAACACGAGACCAAGCGAGCGGGTTCAAATTAAAATACTTAATTCCTTTTGTTAATGTTATACTGTAAAAGTGATCACTTAATAAGTTGCTTGGTTTTTGAGCTATCTTACACCCTCAAAACCTGCAAGAACGACATGCATACTCAATAGTCAATATAATATAATACTCCAATTTGATTAAACATTTGTTCCAATTTCTTCCTGGTAACAGCCTTGAAAATGATCATGATCAGCTTCTTGGTTTCTTACTCCTTTGTTGCATCAGTAACTTAAAATAGTGTATAATAGAGAATATTGCACAAGAATTTTTTCTTCACGTGAGGGCCGGTTTGACCATCAATTTGATTTTTTGATCCATATATTTCGGTACGGGTGATTGATGCAATAGTAGAATCCCAGTTACCTAAATTTTCAGGAATGTAAAGATTCTTTGGCATCTTAATTTGCATTAATTTGATGTCGAAATTAATCTAAAACATGATAAGTTTCAAAACTCATCAGCAGTACATCATTCTGTTCATAAGCTTAATTCAATTTGTTAAAATTCGAACTCAACTGGATTTCAAGTTGGAATTCGATTTTTCACGTAATTAATTAAAGAGCGGATCGTTAGGTTCAGCTGATCAAAGGCATGTTATTTTTAAAAATCTTTACATGTAAAGTTCGGTACATATCTACTTTCTATTTTTGTATGAATCCGAGCTCGAGGTTGAAGTATTCCAAGTCGCTCGAGTTCAAGTTAGATTTAATTAAGACTTTGTTTAACAATTTAACCCGAGTATAGACTTTTAATTTGATTTCGAGTTCGAGCTTACTAAATTATGTAACACTTGTAGAAAGGTATCCGACATGGAAGAGTTAACAAGCCCCTCAGAAAGATTCGATCTCGATAAATGCAGTTCAAAACATATTGTCAACTGAAGTAGTGTATGAGCTCCTAGTATATAAAAATGAGTTCAATTACCAGCGACATAGCACAAATTTATCAGTATAGGCCTGAAGGAACGCACTACTTCTTACAGTAGAACCATCAACATTCACAATTGAGCATGATCTTGCTACATATCAATTGCCACTTTGAATTTTTGCCTTTGGTGATTACTACAGAGTCAATGACCCGAAGGTACAATAATTAATGACATCTCATATTTTTCTATAACAATGATTAATAATTCCACACCAAATGATTTGCATCACAGCACGAGATAAAGTAATGAGTAATTTGATAATCCCACATAAACGCATGCAGTTCATTGAGTCAAAAAGTTAGTGTTGATGACATGATTAGTCATCTAATCACACTTCACTTTAATAAGTGAAAGTGGTTAAGCTGTGCAATAATCAGTCGGATTCTACTCAATCTTTAGTTTTCCTTTTTGCCTGGTCTAGGCGGATTCAATCAATAATAAGTGTAAATTATAATACTAAAAATGAAATAGTTGTAAGCTCTTATCCCTATCACAATTTGGTGTAATATAATGCAGTTCATAAACTATGGAAACATGTTAGCGGATTGAAGTAATGGCTGACCCCATTATGTTGGTGGGTAATGCCTACACAATACACATCTTGCTAGGGATAAATATATTCTTTCCTCCGCAGTAACTTTATCATTTACCAATTTTAAGCCCATCGTAAGCTTCATACATTAACAAAAAACAAAGCTAGCCACACTCAACAAATAATAAACAATCTCAACTTTATACTTAAATTACACATTTTGCTATTAAAAGTACACTTTTTTCCACCTTTTATATATTCTATCATTACTTTAACTTTTCGAATAAAACTGCACGCTAACCCTAATGTATGAAGTTCTCCAGGACGGAGGACGGAGTACGGGGGAGTATTGTGTTATATATATACATAATAATTATATATTGTGTCTGCCGGTGCCGTCGGACGTAACCAATTATCATTTGATTTCACCTCATTTAACCAATATTAGCAGATAGTTAGACAAAAATAAATTAAGCTAACATTCAGCTTATCAACTTGAGTCACTTTATAATCCCGTTTTGCTAAAAATACACTTATACATGCCAATGTTAATTAGGAAAAATGCACCAGCTCCTCTCAATATTCAGCCCCACTCATTGTAGTCCCTCACATTTCAACAATGACACATAAAGACAGATTTCATAAATCAATAACAAGATGGTTCAAAAATGGACCCAAATTTCGTATGTGACAGGCTGAAAATGGTGTGTAAAATATAAAAAACTGATTTTCCCTATTTTAAATATTTAGAATTTCAAAAGGTAAATTGCAATTAACACCTCTTACTTATTTAATATCCAATATTCCTAAAGTTTATGATAAATTCAAATCAATCCTCATTTCAATTTTTCTATAAAACTTCAATCAAGATAAATTGCACTGATGGAGCTTTGAGCTTAAAAGCTCCATTGCTGGAGTTTTAACCTCGATTGATGGAGTTTTTAAAGCTCCATCAATGGTGAAAAAATAAAAAACAAAATGGAGGAGGAGTATCCTTAATTGGTGATGTTGAACATGATTTGATGAATAAAAATTGTTTGATGAAGAAGAAAATGAAAATGAATGTTAAATATTATTCGAGTCAATTGTGAAATTTCTATAAATTTGAAAGGGTTGATTTGCAATTTTTTATTTTAATTTCCACGTGGAAATTCACAGCCGGTCAACGTGAAAATATTTGTTTATATCATTATATTATTACTGAAATGACGAAATGTTAAGGATTACAATGTTATTATAAAATTTAAATTTATTTGGGGTACAAATGTGATTTACCCTGGTATTTATAACTATAGCTTGATTAGAAATGGCTTCATCCACCTATATAAGTTTACAGTCTATCGAGTATAGTTTTTTATTATATTTTGTACAAACTGACTGAAGAATTACAGTGTGCTTTGATCAGTTTGATGAGAAATGTATGCTGTATTTGTAAGGAAAATGTTGTACTCGTGGTTTCATGAATGCAACATTAATTGCTCGGTCAATATAATACATTTAAGCATGTGAGCTCACAAATATGTTAATACATATGGTGCATCCTGTAAATTATCAGAAGGTAGTGTAGTAAGCGATAGAGAATAGAAAATCTTAAAGGTTTTTTTATACCCTACAACATGTTGCACTACCTCCTGGTGCTTTAATGTATTGTACAGTACAATATTTAATACATATGGTACAACCATAGTACATCCTATAAAGCATCAGGAGTAGTGCAGCATACGGTAGTGAAGAGGAAACCCAAATTAAACCCAAGTACATTTATAGCTAACTATCACATTCTAAATATATTGATAATTTTATTGATATTGTCACGCCCCAAAACCAAAGTACTTTGGCGCGACCGACCGTCTATCGTGAGATGGGCTCACGCCAAGACGAAGCATCAATTTAATTTACAAAACAGTTTGAAAGGTAATTCAGAGCGTCTAAAACACAAATACAATAAATACAATCTATAACCTCAATTGTACAATACTCAAAGATTGCAATTTAAGCTACAAAACCTTCACTTAACTCCACTAGCTGCTCTAACCCTACTAGACTCCATTGAACCTCCCCAGCGAACCACTCGGACCCTTTGAAAAAAGGTGTAAGGATGAATCTACTGGCACTTCTACCGGATCAAGTAGATCAGTAAATCATGCATACATATACACATAATATCAGAAAACATAACCGAAAAACGGTTTCATGGAGCACTTTTAACAGAACAGTAGTATCAAAACATTTAGCTCAACAGAGTCACATTATGGCCACTAGTATAAGTCCGGTGGCACAAAGGTTGACATAACGAACATAACGAAAGTTCGACTAAAGGAACAGAGCGAAGAAGTACTTGAAGTCGACGTAATCACCGTCAAAGACGGCCCGTAATTCATAGGCAAAAGCGTGAGCTCAAAACATATTTATTTTCTCCTTGTAACAGAAACATAATTTTATCACACATCACACGCATCACAAAAATATACTTTTGGGAATTCACATACTTGATCCTTTTCGAATAGACTATTATATCAAGTCTCATAACATGATATAATAATCATAAGTTATTTATCAAACATTAAACTATACATATACGATAATACAAAAATATAAGCAAAAGTGTCAGAAAATCCCCCTTACTTAAAGACGACATGACTCCAAGCTAAACTGACTAAACCAAAAGCTCCACTAACTACTTAATTCTCCAACTTCTCCACTACAATACAATAATGTAAGAACTCAAATACATAAAATACCTTTAGGGCTAAATCACAATATAATTAAATAAGTAGGCAGAAAAGTGAGGAGTAAAAGGTATAAAGGCTTGTCATAAAATTAAGGTTGTAAATTGGGTATTTAAAAGTGCAATTAGCACAAATTCAATAACAAACTGGATAACAAAATCAGAGAGTAACACGTCCGTACACTGGTGAGGAAAATCAGAACTTCGGGGTGATCGTACGGCTTGATATTGTATATTCGATTTTCGTGAAACAAGTTCCTATGTGTCCGCTACAACAACGGAACGATATTACGAGACATGTAAAGATTGAAAGTTGTTTGATAGGTTTTTCTTTGCGAAACAGGTTTGGGGCTATGCCACTGTGTGTATATATAGTGGTGATGACTGAGTTTATGGTTTATGACAATCGAGTGATCGTGTTGATGATGATGAGTGTACAGATAGGCAATGTACTATAGGCGGATGCAAACATGATGCACAAAAATATTTCTAGGGATTAGCGTTATAGAATTTCTATAATGTATATATAGGCTCGGGCCTAATAATCTGAAAATTGATTTTAAAAATGTATTACCAGGTCCAGTTCACAATAAATAAAGAAAAATATAAAATTAAATCAAAATATAAGTATGGGTTCTTACATATATCATACTACGTCTATAAATAAATTATTTACAAACTGTATTTTAATTCACAAAGTCTCATGAGAGACGGTCTTTAGATAACTTATCTATAAACGGCCTATGTTATCAATAAAACCATTCATGTTATTAATCAAAACGTCTATGTTGTTAAGGAAATAAGTATTGTTGTAAATATGAAAAAAAAACACAAATGTTGAGAATATAGGTGTTTTGATTAATAACATCGATGATTTTTTAAACAATATGGGTCCGTCTCTAAATAAATTATCTAGAGACCGTCTCTCAGGAGACTTACCCATTTTAGAATAGTTACTTTGAAGGGAGAAAGTAAAAGAAAGAAAAATAATAAGGGAGGAGAAAAAGAAAAGAAAAGAAAAGAAATTAAACTCACACAAATTTTCACACATTAATTTTCCAATTTGTTTGTTTGTCGAGGAGTGATGAAAATGCAAATATTACTCCCTCCGTTCCGGAGAACTTCCTACATTAAGGTTAACGCGCAGTTTTATGCGAAAAGTTAAAGTAATGATAGAATATAGAAAATGTGGGCTTTTACGCTCCGTTTGGTTTGATAGCAATACCAGCTATCTTTTTACCACTCCGAACCTAGAAAGTGGTCATAAGTTAGCCGGCAAAATTAGTACCACCTCTTAGTGCTCCGTTTGGTTGAAGAAAATGAAAGATCCGAAACGGCGCTGGATACCAAATTATGGCCATGGTGTTCGTTGTTTGGTTGAAATTTTATGTAAAATTAGAGGTTAATAATACTTTTATTATTATTATTATTATTATTATTATTATTATTATTATTACATAATGTTTTGGAAAGAACCACCCTTTGTGAGTGACCGACAAACATTATTAAGTATATGTGTAGTGTCTTAAACGATATCAGTTATGTTTTAATTATCATTTTATGTACATTTTTTTATGTGCATGTATAATACCGACGTTTTTAATAAAACCGCTAATATTTCTACTAGTATTATTATTTATTATGTTTATTACCACCATCATTGTACTACTAGAATGAATTTTTTATTTTAAATTATGAGTTAATTATAATAATTTTACACAAGAGTTGATAAAGCGTAGAATTTTTAACTCCACATATATTTGAAGTACATATATTATTGAGAAGGAACTACATAATGGAAAATATATATTTTTTAAAATAATAAAAAAGGGAGAAATCACATCAATCAGATTCGGATTTTGCACTTCATAAGTAAAGAGTGACACATGTACACACCAATAAGTTAACAAACTGAATTCTTTATATGATAAACACACAAATGTTTATGTTTATAATTCTAATGTTTGTCGGTCCCTTTTAATTCGTCTATAATAACGGTCTGCTAGGAGACTTATTATTATTATTATTATTATTATTATTATTATTATTATTATTATTAGAGAAAAAAAATTACACTTAAACCTTTAGGCCCACTTTGAGTTTGCACTAAAACCTTTTTCTTTTTACACTTTGCACCAAAACCTTTCAAAAAAAGTTCTCTATACACAAAGGTTGGACAGTGTTAAGTGTCCGTTAGCGAAAATTTTCAAATTGCACCAAAATCTTTACAAAAACTTACACTCGCTACCGAAAGCTTTTCTTATAATGTCAGTTCATACTTATTGTTCAGTTTGTATGATACTTTAAATGGTTATTTTCACGGTAACGAGTGTCATTGACTCATTGTGGATGTAATTGCATTTTTTTTATTAAAAGGGGTTTGCCGTTTGAGGTAAATGATGCGTTATTTGTTTTTTTTTTTTTTCTATTTGAGCATGTAACTTTTTTTCCGTTTGGTACATGCATGTAATTAAGCGTGTATCAAAGAAACTAAAATCGCCTAGTTTTAATAAGATTACCTAGTCTTTCTTCCTCCACGCATCCCTTGATCATGGTCATCATAAATAGACTAGTCAAAGGTGTAGCTAGGCTATTGAACCTGACTTTTATCAGGTAGGGCGTGTTTAGATCATATGTTCATGCTACTCTATCAAATATATATTATGTGCAATATTAAGTACTAGTACTACTAATAGTTAACAAATATGATAGGTTGATGATAATAATTTTCTGGATTATTCAATAATTTACTTTATCTATGTATAAAGTCGTTGATAACTATATTTAAGAGGGACATTTTCCCTATACAATAGTAGTTTTGAAGATGTTATGATAGTGACTCTTGATGAGATATACAAAGAACAAAACTTAAGAGACTCATTTGTCACATGGTAATTCTGATTGGTTATTGTACTGTGTTTTTTAACTTTGAAGCACCAACTTATAGGCTCTACTTTTTGTCAAAAATACATTTTTACTTTTTAATAATAAAATGCTAGAAAAAATGTGTCTGAAATTTAATTTTCAGCTGTGGAAAGGGTGGTTTCTGAAAATAAAGATCCCAGGTTAGTTGATAGAGACAACGAATCCAGATTAAGAGTGAGGTATACTATCCATATAAGAGTTGGATGAATGTATAATAAATATATGATTCATTTCCTCAGTAGGACGATTGTAGACTAAATATATAGTTCATTTATTGATTAACTTTGTAAATATATGATTAATTTGAACTTGCTAGCTACACCTTTGACTGTTTTATTTATGATGAACATGATCAAGGGATGAGTGGAGAACTAGGTGATCTTACTAAAGCTAGATGATTTTAGTATCTTACAATACATGTTTAATTACATGCCTATACCAAACAGAAAAAAGTTACATGCACAAATAGAAAAAAACACATGACTCATACTTTACCTCAGGCGGCAAACCCCTTTGACAAAAATACAATTACACCCACAATGAGTCAATGACACTCGTTACCACGAAAAAAAACCATTTAAAGTATCATACAAACTGAACAAAGTATGGACTGACATTATAAGAAAATGTTTCAGTAGCGAGTGCAAGTTTTTGTAAAGGTTTTGGTGCAATTTGAAAATTTTCGCTAACGGACACTTAACACCGTCCAACATTTGTGTTAGGAAAAAAATTTTGAAAAGTTTTGATGCAAAGTGTTAAAATAAAGTTTTTAGTGCAAACTCAAAGTGTTAAAAAAATTTTTTTATTATTATTATTATTATTATTATTATTTTTTTTTTTTTTTTTTGGAACGAAAGAACTTGTCTTATTGATACCAAAAACAGAATACGTACATTTAGGGGCTGACCATATCGTCCAAGCCCAAATCATAAAATAACTTGAATAGACTAGTGCAAACATGAAATATCTAAATCACTCAGATAGAACTTGGATCAATGCGGTGACTTAAGCTACATCGGAGTGTGGTAATCCACCGAGAGCTAATGGTACCTTGCATATCGAAATTGCGTTGTTTGAATATCTTTCCATTTCGAGCCTCCCAAACATGGTAGAAGACCTCGGCCCGATGAAACACGGAACAGAGGCCTTCCCCCCTTTGCCTCTCGCCATTCTTCTTGTCCAGCCAATTAATTGTTGCCAACTCGTGATTCTTGGGTGGGAAACCCGTAACCATGTCAAAATTCCACGGAGAACCCCATATGTAATGGAGCATTGGAAGAATAGGTGGTCAATGGACTCATCTCCATCATAAAGCGCACTTACCATCCGTGAATATACCATAATATGCCAATCGGTCTTTTGTTGCCAAACGTCGGTGTAAGGCCAACCACATAATGAAAATAGCCTTTGGTCGAGCTTGGTTGTGAATGACAAGATCACACCACTCCACTTTGGCTGGTCTACCACGAAGAAGCACATAAATGGCTCGAATGGAGAACTTAGGGGCAGCAATCTGCTCCATCCATTCTTGAGCTCCGCAAATCATCTCCCGAATCCGAATAATAGCCTTCATTGTCGAAGAGCTACAAATAGGTACTGACCATTCATCCATATCTTGATCTTTTATGTAATAGCAATGAATCCATTTGACCCATGAATCGACCTTCGTTTGGATCTTCCACAAGAGTTTAGAGATTAGAGCCATATTCGGACATGTAAGTTGATAATATTCAAGCCGCCACAACATCTCGGGTACAAACTCGCCAAGATACTAGTGCTTTGTGATAGTTGCCATCCTTACCACTCCTAAAGCTCCAGATCTGTTGAATATGGTCGATGCCGCTTTAGGAAGGGAACACCTGTAGCCATTAAGAGGTAATAGAGGTGATTACACTCTTAATTAGCTGCTCCCTACCGGCATAGCTTAAGAGTCTTGTCGTCCAATGATTGATTCTTCCCAGGACACGATTAATTAAAGGTTGATACTGCTGGATAGTGAGTTTCCGATGAGATAAAGGAACACCCAAATACGAACGGAAGCACTCCGATACGAATCCGATCACCTCGAGAATCCATTTGTTCGGTTTGGGAATGACCCTCCAACAAAGACTTTTGTCTTGCTACTATTTGCTTATAATCCACAAGTATCTGAGAATTGCTGAAGCTGCTGCATCATAAGCTGGACCGACCTCTCATCCCCTCGCATAAATAACATTAGATCATCCATAAGCAGAGGTTGGTTATACAATTTTCACACCGGATGAAAATTGAAATCCGGAATGATTTCGACTTTTGCGAGCTACGATCTGGTATTCCATAACCAATACAAAGAGGAGCGGAGATAACGGGTCACCTTGTCTCAATCCTCTTGAGCTTTAAGGAGTTTTGGCGGTCCCATTAATCATGTATTTATAAGACACCGTCAATACCTGACTCATGACCCAACATACAAATTGCGTTGGTATACCCAATTCCTTCATAATCATCTCCAAAACACCCCAATCGGCGGTATCATAGGCCTTATGTAAATCCATCATATCATACATCTAGGCGAGACCCTTTGCGGTTATACCCTTTGACGATTCTGTGCGGTGAGGATGTTATCATGTATAACTTTCCCGGTAGGAAGCGGTAGCTCTCATCAACAATGTTATTTATAACATTCCCTAACAAAGCGATGAGCACTTTAGATATAATTTTGTGAGCGATTAAATGCGACATGCGATTGGGCATTTCTCTCACATGTAGGCATTTGAGTCTTGAATCAAGGTGACCAATGTACGATTCGAGCGGGATAGAGTGTTGCCGTGGTAAAGAAATCCTCAATTGCCGCATAGACATCCGATCTTACATTGCCATGCATTTTAAAGAAATACATTGAAACCATCTATCCTGAGCTTTTAAATCTCGATATCCTTTAATGCATTGTCGATTTCGGATGTGTAACCGGTTGAATGAAACATCCGATCTTCGGCTTAGTCTTGACCGAATGGAGAATCCGATATCTACCACTACAAAAATACGGGATGTAGCGGGATAGATCCGTCAGTGCAGCCGATTATCCGTCGCCCGGCTGGCGGCGGATAGAAATCCGTCGCCCCACAGGCGTGGCGACGGATAAAAATCCGTCGTCCAATTCGCGACGGATTGGACGACGGATTGACCTTTTTTTTTTAAAAAAAAAAATGATTATGGGGCGACGGATAGATCTATCCGCGCCCCATTTTTTTTTTTAAAAAAAATAAAATCCGTATACGAATTTTTATATTCGTATACGGATTAATTCCGGCAGTGGTGGTGCGGTGGTGGCAGTGCAGGTGGTGGTGGGAGGTGGTGGTGGTGGTGGAAGGGTGGTGGTGGTGGTGGAGGAGATGGTGGTGGTGGCAGGGTGGTGGTGGTGGAGGAGATGGTGGTGGTGGCAGGGTGGTGGTGCGGTGGTGGTGGGAGTAGAGAGGTGGTGGTGGTGGAGGAGGATGGTGGAGGAAAGGAGGTGGTGGAGGAGATGGTGGTGGTGGAGGATGGTGGTGGTGGCAGGGTGGTGGTGGTGGGAGGAGAGAGGTGGTGGTGGTGGAGGAGATGGTGGTGGTGGAGGATGGTGGTGGTGGGAGGAGAAAGGTGGTGGTGGAGGATGGTGGTGGTGGGAGGAGAAAGGTGGTGGAGGAGATGGTGGTGGTGGAGGATGGTGGTGGTGGGAGGAGAAAGGTGGTGGTGGGAGGAGGAGAGGAGAAGTAGTGGAGAAAAGGAGGTGGTGGAGGAGATATATTATATTTTTTTTAGGTTTTTAGCGACGGATAATCTAGATCTATCCGTCGCTAATTTTTTTTTTTTTTAATTTTCCGGCCTTGTAGCGACGGATAGATTTATCCGTCGCTAAAAATAGCGATGGATAAATCTATCCGTCGCTAAAATTTTTTTTTTTTTTATTTTGGTCAACGCTCTGTAGCGACGGATAATTTTATCCATCGCTACAGAGCGACGGATAACCTTTCCGTCCCGTTACGGATGGATTCTTGTAGTGTACACCAACTCGTCTCAATGGGACCGTACCCACTAGCTGTGAATAGAAAGCAACAACCTCCTGCTCAATATCCACATCCCTATGGAGAACACGACCATCTTCCGTCTCAAGCCTATGAATTCCAATCCTGCGGTTCTTTTCCCTAACCTGGGCATGAAAGAAAGCCGAGTTTTCATCCCCTAGCTTAATCCAATCAACTTTTGACTCTTGTCGTAGCACTTGTTCCTCGATGTTTTGCCAATCTTCCAGTTCCATAGAAGCTTCTTTGATCTGCTTGATCAAATCTGCAGAGAATCGATTCCGCTGGAGATCTTCCTGTAGCTGATGGAGTCGTTCACGGCTTGCGATGTTATGACCAGCTGTTGCACTTCCTTATTTACGCCCGCATCACCTGTTGAAGTCGTTTCAACTTCGACCACAATCTTTCCTGAGGCCTATGCGTAGCCGGACATTGCCAGGATCCAGAAACAGCCGATAAGAAGCCACTCGAATGGGCAATGGAATTAATAAATTTGAAACATCCCTTCCTTGTTTGTATTGGTAGATAATTTCTAAATCTCAACGGGGAATGGTCAGAAATCCCTGGTGTCAAGACTTCAAGTTCAGCATACGGATTTTCCTGAAACCAATCCGAGTTTCCAATAGCTCTATCAATGCGAGAGTAGATGGTACCATGTTCATGTTTATTTGACCACGTGAAATGTGCACCCGACGTGGGTACTTCAAATAATCCGATTTCATCCATCATCTCCACCAAATCTTTGTACTCGTGTTCCGTCACAGGATTCCCTCCAACACGATCATCACCACTAAGCACATTGTTGAAATCCCCTAGGCATATCCATTGTTCCTGGATACTAGCTGCTAATAACCGAATATCCTGCCATAGACAGGTCCTATACTGCAATTCATTCTGGGCATATATAAAAGTAACCACTCCTCTGTCTTCACCATTCGAATCAAACCACCGACAATGTAGTAGCTGATCCGTACAGCTCAGAAAAATAACTCGAACCCTTGCTGGGTCCCAAGCCACCCAGATGCGTCCAAGTACATGGGACGAATAATTATCCCAGAAGTTCCACCGAAATCCTAATCTTTTGCGTATTTTCACCTTATTTTCCTCCTTCACTCTAGTTTCTAAAAGGCCGGCTATGCTTATATTCAAATCCAGAAGACGGGAGCCAATCTCCTTATGTTTAGCCACCTTATTTAGCCCCCTAACATTCCAGGCTAACATCGGCTGATTCGCCCTCGCGAGAACGATCGATTCAAACTTGCAAACCCATTCCGCATAACGATTTTCGTCCAACTGCATCTCGATTTCCCGGTGATCGATTGTCGAATTGGTGATGCTCTTTGACTCTGACGGTAGTCAGTATCTGCTCCATTAGGGAATAGGCGATAAGATTCACTGTTGTTGCTCCCTATCGGCATGGCATTCTTTGAAGGTGTAAGCGAACAGCGAATTTGCCTTCCCGTGGCGACCCAAACCTTTTCCGCTCCATTATGCATTCCCACCTTTACATTTTATTGTATGCGTTTTGGGCGGCTTTGGATACGCTTCCTTCCCTCTCCACGATGTGGCCCACCTTACGCACCGGCGGAATAAGGTTTCCATTCATATTCCACCTTTGTTTGATTAGGTTTCCTTGGCGATCCTTAATCATAATCCGTTGGCGTAATTCACATGTGATATCCACCTCGATGAGTATCCGTGCATAGGAGATCCTTAACTTTTAGCGATTAAATCGATGAAATTTAGGCACTCCGATAGCACTAGCAATCTTTCCCAAACTCTTGGCACCCCATAGGTACAACGGGAGTTGTGGTAATTTCACCCATATCTGTGCAACTCGAAGTTTGTCTTCCTCAAGCTCAAATTTTCTGGTCCACGGTCGCAAGATCATAGTCTACCATATATGTAATACGGTCCTCCGATTCCACGATATTCTTATCATCCTCGATTTAAATCGTATGATGAAATATCCATCCTCATTATAGTATAGGTCAGGGAGAGTAATTGATTTCCACACCTTTATCATAAAATTCTTCACAGCATTCATGGATAGGGAGTTGTCTGTTACATACATGATGAGTGAGTGTTTCCAAAACTCCAGCTCCTCTTGATGTCCTCATCATCAATTTCCACTATCATCTCATCCTCAACTCTGTAGTACAGATTCTATATTCATACCTCTGTCAGAGCACGATTCCCGAATCACATCAATCGAGGATAGGGCGAATTTGTGCGACAATGTGAAAGGCCATCTATCGAGCCATCCTGAATCAAGACATCCTCCTTCTCAGCTCTCTGTTCAGCGTTCTCCTCCCCTGCGGCAGTATGCTTTGTCCTGTCATTATCAGAGATCTGCAAATCCTTTTCCGCCGATTCCGTATCAATCGCACCATCCATGTCCGTCGCCGGTGGTTCTTGATCCAAACCCTTACCCTGTTGAAAGCTATTATCGTGCTCAGGCGAATTATCATCCTCAAAATCCGTAACAACCGAAGAAGAAACAATAGGGGAAGATGCGATGGGCGCCGGATTCTTTCTTGGCCTTCCCACCGGTCTCCTAGCCGCCGATTTGGTCAGCGGTGTTGCCCTCTTTTTTCGTGTCATAGCGGTAACTTGATTGTTATGGTTGAAATCAGTCCTATTATTATTATTATTATTATTATTATGATGATGATGATGATGATGATGATGATGATGATGATGATGATGAATGATCGTCTCCGTCTTTATAGAGAGACTAAAAGGGACCGAATAATAGCAAAATATATTACATTTATTTACTAAGAACACTGTTCTTATACATGCACATAAAAATGGCATAAATTTTTCACTCATAAACATTATTGATATTGTTTAAAACATTATACTTAAAATTAAAACGTCTCTCATCGTTATAAGAATTTGTGCTGTCGTTGTTGTAAGTTGTAACCATTATCACCGTCTTCTTCATGATTAATATTATGCTACAGTAAAACCTCCACAAAATAATAATGTTGGAATCGGGATATTTTATTAATTTAGTGAAATATTTTATTGATTGGGGTTCAAATTTGTATTTGTCCCAATTTAGAATTGGGGAAATTATTAGTTTTATCGAAATTATTAATTTATCGAGTATTAATTTAAGGAGATTTTATTGTATATATTATTTGTAGGACGTGTCACAAAACAAAAATTAATGATCGAACAAAAGATAATGCATGGAACAAGTAGTGATGATCTGGCCGATGGCCATTTCATAATCTTCCCGGAGTTTAGCTTGCTAAAAGTGATGGAAGATAGTGGAGCGTCCATCATTTTTAGCAGTTAGCCATCTAACAAATATGGACGATTGTGAGTTGTCCAAATTTCATTGGTTCCCAGGCTTGGCTTTGGAAAAACCAAAGCTAATTATAACCATTATTTTTCGAGTTTTTGCAACCAAACGGGTCATAAGTGTTGCCACGTTATTTAATACCGGCTATATTTCGTGTAATTTCCAACCAAACGGACTGGTAGTGGCAAAATGTATAATTTGATTGTAAAGTTGAGATTGGTTATTATTTGTTGGGTGTGGGGTAGCGTACTTTTTGGTAATGTATGAAGTTTTGTGGGACGGCTAAAAATGGCAAATGTATGAAGTTCTGGGGACGGAGTGAGTAGTATATACTGACTCTGGTCTATTAGTAACTTTCTAAGGAGATACTTTCTCTTGGATTAAGAAGAATTAATAAAATATTACTCCTTCCGTTCCATAGATTTCTTTCCATTTTTCCATTTTGGGCGTTCCATTAAAAACTTTCCATTTCCTTTTATGGAAACCCACTATCTCCATTATTAATATTTTAATCTCTCTCTTTCATACTTTTTCAATTCTCTTTCTTACTTTTTACTATACACTTACTACTTTATCTATATAAACCCATTTTTTACTCAAATTTCTTAAAATTTGTGCAAAAACAAAATGGAAAGAAATTGGTGGAATTGATGGAGTATTTTTTAGGGAAAATTACATAGAGCTACCCTCTTAGTGGCTCCTCGCTCATCTGAATCCCCATTAGTGGAACAATTACATATATGTCCAAAAAGTTATTTTTTGGTTGACCAACTTAAGATTATAAACAAACCAAACATGCCTTAGTTATTTTAAACTATTAAACTATTAACTTCTTCAAAACAATTTAATTATTAAAATTTTAACTCTTCTTCCCATCCCCACCGCCAAAATCACTTAGGAGCTCTGGTGGAAGCTCCGAACTAAGTTCTTTTTTTTTTTTTTATATTGGAAGCTCCGGATCGGAGCTTCCATGGCAGCAATTTGGATTACGCCATGGAAGCTCAGTCTGGGCTTCATCAACGTCAAACTCGGATCAGACTTCCATGGCGGATCTCAATAAAAAAAAAAAACTGAAACTTCACCGAGCTCGGCGTCTTGAACTCGGCGATCCATGGCGGAAGCTCCGATCAATAAAAGAATATTTATTTTATTATTGTTATTTAATTAAGTACATACTATACTAATAGGATTTTCAAATGCTAATAGGTACATTTGTTTAACAAAATACATGAAAAAACTATTGTACAAAATGATTTTTAGAAACAATACTTATATATAAAATGTACTACATAGTGCTAAATACGTAACGTAATATATATTAATATGTATATACTTATAGTAAAAAATTTTGAAATAAAATGATAAAATGTCAAGTTTTGGTGTATAAATAGCCTCCAATTAACTCTCAAACGATCAATTTTTTTTTTAAAATAACAGTGTAATTCAATTACATGTAACCATATAGAAGTTCAGGTTTAATTACATAGAAGTCCACATGTGCCATGCACGTGACAGCGATAAGTTAAGGTTGTTTGGCAATTTCTAAAAGCTGATAATTGAACAGGGGCAAAAATGGACTTTCCAGCTTTTAAATCGTCAAAAGTCAAATTATGACTTATATATGTAATTGATTTTTATCTAACTGGATTTGAATGTTATTGTTCCACTAACGGGTACCTATCTGTAATTATGAAATCTAACAGGGGGTCCATATGTAATTTGCCCTATTTTTAAAGTGGTATTAGGATGATAGAATATGAAAGATAGTGAATAAATTTATGATAAAATAGGAAACAAATAGAATAAAACATTAGTTAGTGGGGTAAAAACTTTCTATTTTTTTAGTTAGGAAGTTTCTAACGAAACCTTAAATAAGTAAAGTTAGTAAGTTATTAATGGAACGTAGTTATTAATAAATACTCCCACCGTTCCATTAGTAACTTCCTAACTTTTTTTTTAGCGTTTCGTTATAAACTTCTAATCCATAAATGGAAAGTTTTTATACCACTTACTAATTTTTTATTATATCTCTTTTCTACTTTATTATTATTTTATTCAATCTCTTTATTCTTTATCGTCCATTTCAACTTCTACCAATATAATACCCAACACAAACTAATATTTTATTAATCATCATTAATATTAGAGAAAGTAAGGAGCTAAGAATCAATTATTTTAACGGAGTTAGTAATAAAATGAAGGAATCCCAAGTGGGGGAGCGGGTCCCATAGGGGGGTGTGGGGTAGGGGCTTGTCTGGTGAGCTAGGGAGCACTGCACGACCTTTCATGCCTAGTACTAGTTGGCAGGCTGCTTATTAGACGAACCAATGCCTTATTTTTGGACCACACTTCCTATATAACCAACCCCCTTCTCCAATCTCATCTCATCTCATCTCATCACTTCAACTCAGCTCAGCTCAATCAAGCACTCAACTAAATCCTACAACAAATTAAACAAAAGATTATTCATCAACACTCAAAAATGAAGATTAGCATCATCAATAGCAACAACACAAGCAGTAGCACCAACAGCAAGAGAAGGATTTCAAGCAGAGGTCTTGGAAGAGTTCTAAGAGAACAAAGGGCCAAGCTTTACATCATTAGAAGATGTGTTGTTATGCTTCTCTGTTATCATGATTAGAACTTAAAGTCCCCATCTTTTCACTCTTTAGTTTGATGGGTTCTTCTTTTTTTAGATTTAGACTGTAAATAGGATTAGATTTTAGCCTTGGATTGGAAATTTGGAATGGTACTTCACAATTTTGTATTCAACTGCCTTCTTGGCTTCTTCTATACATATCTTTATTCTTCTTTCTACCTCAAATGGAATGAATCTTCACTTCTTGAATTGTGAATTGGCCAAGATTAGCTTTTTATTACTGCACTTGCTTGTTAGTTGCTTCTTCTTGTGTTTCCAATCTCTAAACTGTACTGATGTTGGAGGTTCTTGAAGACTGCAGGGAGTTTGAAGTAATTCTTGAAAGTAAACAGGGGTGTGGATGAGAATCCCAACTTTGTGAAGGGTGTCAGTGTAAAATGGCTTTGTTTATCAAATTCTCTTTTGAGTTTGCGACTTTTCAATATGTTCAGGTAGAGTTTGCTGCTCTGACTCAACTTGCTGTGGGAAAGTTATCAAATTGAATACTTGTGTTTGTTTAACTTGAGATGAATTGTGTTCCAACACAATTTTACTGTCACTCTGATAATTACTTACTCCTAAGCTACTAGCCTACTACTATATGAAGAGCAATAGACTACTAACTGGAGCCAAATAACTATGTTTAGATTTATGATGTTCAATGTAAATAATCCTCTTCAAGTTTACTCATTTGGGGATTTACCTTGTAAAAATTCGAATTTTTATCAAATTTAATGGGCGTGTGTTGTTCAATATTCATAAATGTTTACACACTCAAATTACTATGAATGAATTCAAGGCAGAGTTCGTTCACATCATATTAGGGTATTAGGGTATGGATTCAATACATTGTTTGTTGACATATACAATTAAAGGTCCTAAAATCACCAATTTCTACCTTCTTGACTTGTGAAGACTGGTGGGTTTCGTTAAATCGAAACAAATTAAGGTAAAATGGGGTCAATTCCAGTCAAGGAAGCGAGGAGTGAAAGTGCGAACATGTTTTTGGGGTTGCTAGGAACTAAAATCATGAAATTAATTAACTATTTGCAACACTTAATAGTGAATTGGGAAAAATCATCTTCACACCATAACACTTACCATTAGAAAGGGAGGTGCGGATTCTTGCACATTTCATATCATATACTCATTCTCTCTTTTGGTAAACTATGCATTGCTATGATTTTCCACACAAAATGATGTGGTTTTAGGTTCTAATATTGTCTAACACAACTATATAGGAATAAATTTGATGAGAAAGATTAAGGGAAGATGATAAATTAATTAAATTGTGAAGTTAAATGAAAAATACAATTTGTAGCTTTGTACTCAAAAGGCCTATCGAATAGGTAATAATCGGCTTTCCATTCTGATGATTAACAGGATCAATAACGATCTAAAAAGCAAGATTTGGCTGATAAGTGGCTACGTATATAGGCTAAACTAACATCCAAAAAGCACGATTTAGCTCATCATTAAAGTTGCTAAGTGCCATGATTATGGCAGATTCAATCACTCCTAACAAGTCAAAACTCCTATGCCATATCTGTTTCTATTAACCTCCAAAAAAGTGTCCTAAAAAACTTTATTAGTACAAAACTAATCATGTTTACTGTCGTCTTTTGGCCGCTTTAAGAACAATGACGTTGTAAGAGATAAGGTTTTCTAGTTGTTACACTATGCTTTTCCTTTGTCATTAGTCATTATTGGTCGTTGTTAGTGACATAGAACTGCTTAGCATGTAAACAAAGTTTACTAAATACGTATTCTTAAATAGTATAAACTTGTTTTATTAGTAGAAAAATAGAGATAATATTGTTTAATTAGGTTGTCTTATACCAAACAGCATATCATTTAGTGTCAGATTAGTGCCAGTTTACTGACTGCTCCCTAACCAATTTGCAAATAAACGTGAAAAAAAATTTAAAAATAATGAAAGATAGTTCTGATTTGGTCAAATCACTGAAGCTATTTGTGGGGGACTAGTCAAATTTGTCCTCTTTGTTGGGATAGTAGATATAAACGTGAATTTTTTTTTTTTTAAAGAATATATACGTGAACTTCTGTAAGAATATGAGATATGCAACATATATTATATCCTATCAAGTGAATGTCGTTACAAATTCTTGAAATTTTATTCCCAGTTCTCCCAAATCATCTAGAGAATATGAAATCTTGCACCACATATACAAGGGAGAAAGACAATTTAATCATTGGATTTTTTAAGATATTTTGGCATTTAATTTTTTCTGCCAAAAGGTTCAAGCTTTTGTCATGGAATCTAATTTTCAGCCCCAGATCTTCTTTAGCATCATAATTCATCTATATATATTTAAAAGACCAGTTTTTATTCCATCCATTTTGTATAGGACTCAAGTCAATATTGAATGAGAGAATTTCTTTCAATTTTTTTATTTTCCAAGCCAACTAAAGAAATTATTTGTAAGGAAAGAAATAAAAATTGATCTACATGCCTCTTTATAAACCTTAGAATTTCTTTGAAATTTTTTATATTTACTTGACCAAATAAATTAAAGAAAATTATAAAGATGGTAAGAAATCCTTCCAAATTACTGCTGCTCCATTTACGCCTTTTGACAGCCCATACATTAATTTGTTTGTCTATTTTAATTAGTTACAATGCTCTATTTCCACCTTAATATTTACAATACACAGTCCGAATTTCTTCTTAGTCATTCATCAGATTCTTTCCTAGCTTCGTGTTGTAGGGTTTTCTGCGGTGCCGAACAAGATTTATCACGCCGTTTCCAAGGTAACCATAACTCTTTTCTTATTTGTTCTTCGTCAGTTGAAAAAAATCCGTGCTTTTTTCACTTTTTGGGAGTGTTTCAAATGGGAGTCATGTAAAATTCGTTTATACTGCGCCGGAGTTCAATATTATGCAGTGAATCTTACTTTGATTCTGTATGTATGTTTTTGCAGTTCGAAGAAAAAAGCTTTCTCTTCCAACAGCGCAATCAAGTGAGTATGAAATTTCAATCTTCATATTCTAGGAGTAGTTTTTATTACATTCTAAGAGTTAAACGAATTTTACATAACGGATTTTTTCATCAAGAAGCTTCAGTTCAGAAACTCAGTAGTAATTTTCATCTCCTATTTATCAGTTGATCGGTCGATTTATTAGGAATCAAATTTATGTAATGATGATGATCTGCAGATGGAGATGTAATAAAAGCCGATCTGGTCAGAGGTAGGAGTTTCCAATGGAATAGATGTATATCAATATTTCTAATCGAGAATTGGAGTTTTTCGTGGCTATGGCATAACTCCAGGGGTGCGCTGATTGATTGGTACTCTCCATTTTTTATTTCACTATATGCAGTATGTGTTTGCCCAGTGTCTCCACAACTCTTTTCCAATCTTCATCCAAATTCACTATTGGAGATAGAGTTATGGCCTTCATATTTTGATTCACTGATGGATTTTTGTGCTCTTCTGATATGATATGAGAAGTGATATTTGATTTAAAACCTCATACATAGAATGTGTTTGATTAAATACCTATAATGAATTTTTACAATAAAACAACAGTCTGGCCATCCAGTCTAAGAAATCACCCAAATCCATGGGCACCACAGCTCCTCCACCACTTGCCGCCACCTCTCCTCCCTCCCACGGCCCTCCAACTCCTTATCCATCAGCCCAAAACCCATCCCAAATCGATCTCCTCTCAGAAGTTGAATTCCAACCAGGCTTCTAATTCATTAGCTTGACCATATTCCTACTAGGTATGATTGGCGTGATTTTATCCATATTTTGTTCTTAACATTACATCTTGCGATTCTAGGCTTGGTAAATCATCAAGTACTATTGCTAATCTAATAATTAAAGTTTTACTAGATGATGTTATTGCGGGTAGGGACTTAGGTAATTAATGAAGAGTAGATTTTTGAGTACTCATCATGGCATAGTTCATGTTGTTTCAAATAGATCATTGTTTGTTGGTGATATCAAGAGAATAATTATTTCATTCTGATGGAGATCAGGTAAATCGTAGATAAGCTCGCATCATTACCGATGTTGATAATGCTATCCAAATCGTATAACTTAGCAAGGTTTGGTCAATTTGTGTTGAGTTTTAATATTTTTATTATAAAATTCGGGCCACCTTTTGATCTGATTAACTAATAATATGTTTATCTGATGTGGTTGGTAGTTTTGTTAGGATAATAGCCCCTTTTCATTATGTATCTTCTATAGTCTTTAGGTATTCTAAAGAATGTCTTATTTGTGAATATACATTTAGTGTGTTGTATTATTTTCTATGTATATCATAGTTACAATTTTGAATACGGATAAAAATAAAATCCTTTCATGTTGATAAGAGTCTTAAACATATCTGTTTATTTTTGTTACATGTTGCAGGTATTTATGAGAAGCACTAACGAACAACCTGTGACCTGGTCAAATCACGGATATATAGGTGATTTCGTGTTTCAGAGATTATGTGATAGATACTTGGTTCAAATGCTTCACTGAAACTTTCTAGCTTTTTTCTAGATTGTAATTTGGCTCTGGTGTGATTTCGTTTTGAAATGTTGTGTATAGTTTTATGACTAATCATTAAAAAGTTTGTTGATCAATGTAGTTGAGCCATAGTTTTGAATATATGTATTTCCTATATCTGTCCAGAACTATTAGTTTCAAATTTCTTTAGATTTTTCAGGCTTTTTCTTTTTATAATATTATTTTAGTATTTAATTATTTTAAAATATAAACGCGCTTTTCTTTGCCACTTATGGGTTCATCTTTTTACAGTAACTTTACTGCATTTCCAATTTCTTGGCAATTAATTGGCCTCTTTTGGTTAATGCAATGTTCGTATGAAAGATTTCGTGATGAAACTTCATAGTTGAAGCTTATTTGGTTGTCCGGATTTACATATGCTATGTTAGCACTGGATTTTTCTTAATATGATTCGTTTTTCATATCCAAAGTTGAAATCTAAATTAAGCTTGCGTTCGGGAGTGATTTCATATGAATACTCACTGTATGGAAGCTTATTTTAATCTTCCATGTAGGGTGTTGCTGGAAATGTGAGTCATGTGACTTTTTACATTATCGTGTGAAAGATCATTCTCTTTACAATAGTTTTGATGGAATTTATAGTTCGAGTACTGCATTTATTGTTTTGAGGCAGCTTCTCAACGTGTTTTGGATTTACACATGTACCCAGTTTCACCCTTTACTACTTTCAAATTGAGCATCATATTTTTGCATGAGAGCAAGGTGGTCCTAATTTCTCAGTCTGTGTCACTAAATATAACATGTTTCTGCGACTCAAGACATGAGAGATGTTGGAGGAAATCATGCGTAAAATGTACAATCTTCTTTGAGAACAGATGTACCAGTGAAAGAGAAATCAATCGTCTAGTCTGCAATCGGATGTGGAGTTTTGGATGTTTGAGAAAATGGACAAGGTGAGAAGACAGGGGAGAACTATAGATCCTGGTCTCATGGAAGAATAAGAGGTGTCAGAGTGGGTATATATTGTGCTTGAAATCGCTGTTAAGGGGAAAGGATTGTGACATGATGAAGAAAGTTACAAAAAAAGTGGTGTAGACGGTCTAGGATGAAGCATGGATGGGTTAATTGGACAGTTCATAAGAGGGATCATATTTTATGTGAATGTGATTGTCCTTGCTATACATAGAAGTTTTAGATCTGTAGTATAACTTAGAAATGCACTTTGTGTAGATTATCAAATGCAATGGACACGCCTTCAATGCATTGTTTCATATATATGTGCAATTTGATGTTGAGATAACTTCATTTAAGTAGGCTCCTATGTAACAAGATTCATCTGAAATGGGACGTGGTTTCATATGATGTACCATGTCTTTAGCTTTGCGCTTCTAGAACTTGAAATCCTCTTCTATGCCTTCTTTTCTCAAAGTCATTAGTCCGATAGAATTTCCTACATACATTATTTTTTTGGTTGTATCACATAACTTTATATATTAATAAAACTAAACTACTCTACTCGCAATAAATAATAAACAAATTGATCACTCTTACATTAAAATTACACATTTTGTCATCAAAAGTTCAACATTTTCCACATTTTCATATTTTTTTCATTTATTTTAATTTTTCACCTATAACTACGCGCCAATCTACTATACGAAATTCTACAGGGTGGAGGGAGTAATATCAAATGTCTACTTTAAATGATAGAAATATTTAAAAACCATTACGGACTACGTATTTTTTCTTTTTATCAATATGTACTCGGCCTGGACCTGTAAGTTGTTCAACCTTCAGGATTCACCGCCATTTATTTACTACTAAGCTTAAGAGAAAAGGGTTTGGATCTATAGTCTGCACTTATAAAACCCATTCCCTACTAACTAAATGGCTACCATACTAAACGAGGCTGAGTGAGACCACACTCAATCCCGCCTCAGGATCCATGAAAATATAGATGGGCCAGTGTAGGATTATAAACATATCTGAGTATGATCCGGTTCTGGGTCAAACTATTTTGTTATGTCGACTCTTTTGTGAGATTGTTAACTTCAACTATAACTAATCTTTTTGTGTTGACTTCATGTTTTGAGTGTCAATCATTGTTATTTATGTGAAAAAAGTTGAATATATTTAACACTATCGAGTAAGTCTCTTGAGAGACGGTATCTATATAATTTATCTAGAGACAGACCTATATTGTTAATAAAATTACCGATGCTATTAGTAAAAACGTCTATGTTCTCGAGATTGGTACTTTTTCATATTACAAAAGAACCCATAATGGATAAAGGGGATGGCTGAATGATAATCTATGCCACCGCAATTCTATGGTTTGGAAAGAATGAATATCTAAACCAAAATTAGAAAGAAATTAAGAAAGTAGTGAAAAACTTTTATTCTCTCTATTTATGCATCCATACAAGGGAGAATTAGTATTCCATCTTCCTCGAAGAACTTTATACATAAGATAGGTGAAATTCAAAAATAAACGATAGAATATAAAAAATGGTAAAATGTATGCTTTTATTGTAACATGTATAATTTGTATGTAATTTGTTTTTTTTTTTTTTTTTTTTTTTGTCATGTGTATAATGAAATTTTTTTTAGTAATGTTGAATTTATGTGGGATTGATAAAAATAGAAAATATACGGAGGGAGTACATTTTTTCCAACCAGTTATCTATTTCTCATTCAAATTAACAAGACTTGAACCGCAACATATTATGGTTAAGTTAAAAAGTACATTTTTCAAGGGTGTGGGTGCAAAAATACCACCATAAAATATGAAATTGTGTTTGTAAAATAATAATTTTAGTATGTGAGTGTGTGTGTGTGGGGTGGGGCTCAGAGGTTATTCGAACCTACCATGTAATTGTGATACACATTTGTATTTTATTTTGGTTCGTATTTGAGGGATACATTTTTAAAAATGTATATTAGTTACTAATTAACGGATCGGGTAGGATACTCCATATAAAATATATTTTATGAAACTGTCTCCTGAATATGTTTGAGAGATCATACACCTTTAAAGCATATAAGTCATGGTGAGTCCAATTATAAACTTTGATTATGCGGTTGATCAAATTCCGAAAAGGGGTGATATTGGTATTGTTGCTACGGATCATGGGGCAATGTTAATGCTTGGCGTTAAATTTTATGTATTATGGTTGTTGAAACTGCGGAAGGTTTGGCAGTCAAATTAGCAACATAATTTATTCCAAATTTTGAGTGCCAACATGTAGTAATTGAAGGGATTGTTCTTTGGTGATTACATATTTTAAACCTACATCTTTTAGTTACTTTCTCAAAAAAAAACTACATCTTTTAGCTTTGCCTCTTTGTTTCACATTTTCAAAAAAAAAACCCAGGCATTTGATGGAGAATTTTGTTCAACGAAGTTCTGTCAAGTTCAAAGTGAGGCTAATGTAAAACACATATATTATCGGTTGGGTGATGTTGGTTTGGTAGATTATTCGTTTCGTTTTTCCGAAAATTTATATGTTGTCGGTATCTTTTTTTAAGTATAGAATGGAAGTATATTTATTCTAAATAAGAAATTGAACAACATAATTATTCAATGTTGGAACAACATAGAATTTTGAGATGGCATGCATGAACTAAAAATAGAAGTACTTAATGATATTATTAAGCATAGTTAACTCCATATATAATTTTATTTATTTTCATCTTTATTTCTCCACAAACTTTGGAAAAATGTTTCAAACACACTCCGTCTGTCCAAGCCAATTGTCCGAACTTAGAATAATGAAATCTCATACAACCTTATCATGTTTTAATATGGATGAACGTTTAAAGTTGTATTAGTTTGTATTTTATGGGTGAGTTTGATTTAAGGGATTTGCACTTCGTTCACTATCAAACCTTAGTTAGAAAAAAATTATATACAATAATATTGTAAACTTCACACCATATGTATATACCTAACTGTAACATTTTATGGTTAAATTAGTAAAAGGTACATGTTTTTTTGGATATGCAAGAGGTATGGGTGTAAAAAAAATCATCATAACATGTGAAATTATGTTTTAAAAATAATATATATTTTTTTGTTTGGGACCACATATCAGCCCCGGGGCCACCTACCATGTTAATTGTGTTATACACTTTTGTATTTTATTTTGGTTGTGTTTGAGGGACCCAAGAGTTTCAAATTAAGTTTCAGAGAGCTTAATGTTAAAGTGATGGAGAATGCTACTCATATAAAAAAAGGTACACCTTCTTTTCGGAAATTCATCCATAAGAACTTCAGATTTAAACATGCTTGCTTTGAATCAATCTTACAATGGGTGACCAACTGAGAAATCTCCCAGTGGGTGCACGAGTGAGGACAAAGTCTTGAGGAAAAGTACATGTGTTGGTATAGTGGGGTCAGCATACCACTTGGTGAACAGCTCATGAGTAACTGCACCGGCCTAAAGGGTTGGGCCCGCAAGGGGGTCGTGGCGTTATAAATGGTATCAGAGCCGAGCCAACCGGAAACACATAAGGGGTGGACGGTAGGTCCGGGCCAAGGTACGGCGGGACATTGCAAAATTAATTAAAGAGGGGTGAATGTAAGCAATTTAAAATTAAGTTTCAGAAAGCTTAAAATTAAGTCACTGAGAACGCTACTCATATCAACAAGGTGCACATTCTTTTCGGGAATTTATCCATAAGAACTTCAGAGTTAAGCATGTTTGCTCTGGAGCAATTTTACGATGTGTGACCAACTGGAAAATCTCCCAGTGCGTGCACGAGTGAGGACAAAGTGCGTGAAAAAGGACATGTGTTGGTATAGTGGGGCAAAGATATCACCGGAGAAGCGACCCAATGCTAAACGCAAAGGGCCAGGCGTTACACATTCTTTTAAGCAATCATCTATAAGAACTTCAGAGTTAAACGTGCTTGCTCTGGAGCAATCTTACGATGGGTGGCCAATTGGAAAATTCCGGTGCGTGCACGGGTTAGGACAAAGCGCATGGAAAAGGGCATGCTTGGTATAGTGGGGGCCAGCATATTTCCCGAAAAGCAGCCCATGAGTAACCACATTGGCCCGTAAGGGGACGGGGCGTTACTCATTTTTTTAAACATGCATTAGTTACTAACTACCGGGTGGTGTACGTGTAGAGGACCCAATATAAAATATCAACCCGTTTGGTCCTGTACAGGTTCGGGTTGAATCCTACCCCTTTAAAAGCATATCAATCATGTTGAATCGTATTTTACATGTGACTATATAGTTAGCTTAAAAAAAGACTTAAATGATTTAATCTTTGGATGAAGACGGACTAGCCAAAACTTGACCAACGTTGTTTACGGAAGTTTGACTTATTTTATCGATTAATTTATTATGTCCTTCACTTTTTATTTATTATTAAAAAACTATCTGAGTAAGCGCCTTGCAGTTATCTAGTACATTTAGTAATCCCTTGAAACATGTTTTAGCTTTTCTAGAAAAGAAAGTTATTTACGTATTTAGAATTATAAGTATAAATATTGTACAAAAGAAAAAAAAAATCTTGGATTCGACTAACTTTTCTAGTTATTACCTCTGATACTTGCTTAAAATCATTCTAAGTGGTATATTTGTCAGGGTTGGAGGAACTACTTATGGCCGAAAATTTAAACTGTAAATTATAACTCACATGTCAACCGATTGACTAGCTTTACAGCAGATCGATTGCCGAAATTGAATGTTTTACAAATGTTTTATATGCTACTTGTACAATACTCTATTGAAGTTACTATATATTTACGTTGAAGTATTGTTTTAAGCGAATTTAGAGTGCTCGTTGTAGTATAGATCAACATGATGTAAGATAAAGCGCTACGAGTATCTCAATATCTACTCTTGCGAGATGGTTTTAATAGCATAGAGCTACATTAATTTTAAGGAGATAATGGTTTTTTGGTATATGTTGCGATGCAAATTTGTCTTGGAATGACTAGATCCCACTTACATGTAGCCCCCAACTATTTCAAAGCATGATTATCTGATAATTAATGATGTAGTTATCGGCCCTAACCTAACAATTATCCTAAACCTAACAATTTTGTCTTCTTCCTGTTTCAGGTCCAATCAAATTAAATTCAATATAAGCCACGGGCAAACATAATAATTTAGTTTGAAAAAGAAAAAGAGGGAAATAGGAAGAATAGTTAGTGGCGGTTTGGGAACCGATTAAAATGGATAGAGTTTTAATTTGGTTTTAATTATGAATAGTAACTGAATTATAATTGGATTTTGAAAATTGTGTTTGAGATGGAATTAAAGTTTTATAGGTTTTATAGGGTTATATAGGGTGTGTAAGAGTGAAGTGATGTGTGTAAAAGTTTTTAAAATTATTTAACTAATTTTAATGTTATTTGATTATTTTAAGGTTGTTATAATAAATGAAAAAAATAAAGTGAGAGAAAAATAATAGGTATAAAGATAAAATTTAATTGAATTATGAATAGTTGGTGATTAAAAATGGTTATTGTTCAACGCGATTAAAACTGTCTGGCAAACAGGATGAAAATAATAACTGGATGAAAACCGGATTTTAGCACTATTAATGGGCAAGTGGGACAAGTGATGAGGTTGAGGTGATAAATATTAGCAATAGGAAGAAAAATCGCATTGTCGGCCATAAAAAGATTGGCATCTAAAATTAAAAAAATATATATATAAATAAAATAATTATGGGAAAAAAGCCAAAAAACAGAAAAAAACCCCACGTTGGTATTTTCCATGTTATATTCCCTTCACCCGCCCGACATTATGTGATGAGTCAAACTAGCAGCCTTATCCTCACCCACGTGCATCTTTCCCGTTCTACACTGCCCTTCTCCTTCCAATCACTATCTCCGAGTCCGACCCCACTCTCTCGTGGACGAGGTCCGACTCATTAGATGTCGGTGCGTTTTTATCGGTATGAGCAACATTTTCCATACTTTTAATCTCTCCGGTGTTAAACTTTCACTCCCATGACTTAGCATGAAAATTATACAATGGAGAAATCATTTTTATCCCTCCTAAATCTCATTTAGGCTTACGCTCATTCCATCTGAGTGACCTTAAACGAGACATCCCGATGCTTTTCCATCCATTTCTCTCCATACTATACTTTGTCTTTTCAGAATCATAAAACGCTCCATCACTTTCACAAACAAGTCGGAAAATATCTCAAAAACAAGATCTAAACATGCATTATTGGGAGCCAATGTCATCAAGTTACTTCACAATTTGTCAAGACACTAGAACCCACCAGTTGGTATAGAAGCGGGCTCGGCTCAGCCCCACAAGTGGACCCCACTGCTACTACAGGGAAACCAATGGTGGGGGTATCGTGTCCAAGTTTTCCAAGCTTACTTGCTATCAAGATACATGGAACTGAAGCTGCTTAGAAAGACACATGGGGATATAGTCAAGCACACATGGAATATCACATGCTCAAAGACAGGTCTTACAGACAGTTGACATGAGATTCTAGCCGCATTCAAGGTTGGACAAATGCATCAGCATCTTATCCATGCAAGATGGGAGAAACAAAAAACACCACCAGAAAAAGGCAACGAAACGATCATAATAATTCTTAAAACGGATGTACATAGTACGATTGTTTCACAGCAAATGTGATTTCGGGTTGATGAGCAAAAAACACAGCATAACTTGCAACCCAAACAATACAAGTTGCTACTTTGCTTGAATCATCAAAATCTACCCTTAGTCACGCAGTGTTTTTAGCGTCAGAACATAAGAGAAGCTATTTATAGACGAGTAAGCTTCCATTAATTAGGCAAAGATGGCCAACTAATCCTGTGATTCCACAATCTTGCCACCGCATGTGCTTCCTCCCCAAGCTACAAAACTATCCTGTGATTCAAACTCCTGCACAAATATTTAAAACAAAAACGAAAAAGCTAAATTATAGTTACTGACAAAGTTCAAAACGAAGTTAAAGAATGGGGGGTATAGAAACTTACAATTTGGCTCAGCCGGATAGGTGTATCAATTTCTATGTTGGGTAGATCACCAGTAGATAGATCAGCAGCCACCAACTTCTTGCACTCCTCTATATCCTTCTTAAAATCCTCAGTCCTTAAGTTAGCATAATCAGAAAGAGGTTTCTTACGTTCTTGACCATTTCCAGTTTCGGTCCTGCCTGGGGACTGGCTTTGGAAGAAATCGTCATAAAGTGAAATCGCTTCCATTAGTTGCTGTGAACTTAAAAGGTAGGGCGACTCATCTTCCCAACCTTTGTCTTCCCCAACCTCATTATCACCATCATCATTCTTATCTTCCGATCCAAGAGCCTGATTTTCCAAGTTATTTTCGTCCAAATCATTGCAATCTGATGGAGTTTCCACTTCTCGTAACATAAAAACCTCATTCTGATGCTACATCAGAGAATGAATAAGAGAGAGAGAGCTGGAGTCAGAAGCTATTACTTCATTAGCAGTAAAACACACATTTCAACTCTAAATGACTCCATTCATCATAATATAAAAAGAAATATGGCATCTCTCAACCAAAAAACAAAAAAACAATTTAAGAGAACACAACCAAACAGTTCCAAGAATACAAATCTGTATCAAATTTAAACTAGTAACTAACAACATCTGAGTATTATATAACTCATGCAACCAACTTTCTCAAATCATAGTGAAGCACATTATGGTTACGTAAATAAGAAATTACCAAGTAGCCCTGATAGCGAAAAGCATAATCATCAATGTAAACAAGAAACATAATTCGAACATCAACATCATTATAGTGTATACAAAGTAGCTTAATCCTAAGAACAAAAATATCATAGGGAGTTATAGACCAACCACGTTGATAGAATTGCTGATTATGCATGTTAGCTGCAAAAGCATAACTAATAACCACAAAATACTAGAAGCGCTTACATAAATAAAGAACTTTCATGATAATAACTATCTATATACATATCTTAAGTGGAGTAATCTTTATCAAGGGATTTAACACTAGACCTCTATTCTTGAACACAAATTTTAAATATACCTGCACATTAGGAAGTGTAGAACCTTGTGCAGACTCGATGTTCAAAATTTTCCTTTCAATCCGAGCTGGTTCAGGAGTAACCAATTTGGGTGTCACAGGGTCCACCTTGGGAATCATAATAGCATCAGGGATTCCAGGAATATCTTCAATCTTCTCACCCTGTTTGACTTGTTGCTGCTGATAGAAAACTTTCGAGATGATGTATTCACCCTCCATTTCATCTTCCCCCGTACCCAAGTGATACTGGTGCATCACCCAATTAGTCTTCTCTGCCTTTCCACCTCTCACTGGGGTCACATAGAGAACCATTATCTTCTTGCATCCTTTTTGTACACCATCTAACAGTACAGGTTTTGTCCTGCCAGTCTTATGCCTGAACATCTCCCAGATCATCGCCGAGTATCTTTCGCCGCTTTCGTGTTCCAGTGTTATATGCTTTGATAGCTCTGTGAAAAAAGTGAGCTACACTTCCATCTTGCTTCACACCTGGACATCATAATCCATCATATATACTAGTGAGTGTTTGGTAGTGCTTGTGATTATTGTGCAGTGCAGCAATTTCTGAAAAAAGCGTACAAAGTGACATAAGGTGTATTCATGGAGTGTATGTATAAGATGTTTCAAAATAGGGAAATTTAATGGAGATGAGATGCTTGACAGTTGCTTTGGAAATCATCTTATGACATACTTTTCCAATAGATAATCAGAAGCAAGAGCATCAAGTCTGACTTTTCCAATAGACCTATTCTACACTATGTATCGACAAAGTAGAGAGGATTAAATAGGAAGATAAGTGGAAAACTGACGTCTACCCTAAAACCAATTTTCATCAATCCATATAGAGAGTATGCTCTTCCAGGTGAGTCTCCACCACAACCACACCAAGCAAGCAAGTGTACGAGTATAGAGTCGTCGGATCCAGAACTTCTCTATTAGATTATTGACTTCTCGTGTAAATTGAGCACCATCAGATTAGTACATTTTTTTAAGAACTCAAGTCAATCAAATCAACAGGATATTAGCTTCTGTCTTTACACTTCTTTAGCTACTTAATATTGATGCATCATTAAAGTTAATTTTGTTTGTACGCATGTTCTGCTACATATAGGCAAAACGAGCTGTAATTTGTGCTACCAATAAGCAGAAAGAATATCAGAGATAAAAGTTTCCAACTTGTACCAGGTAAATTTTGAGGGTGGGTATAACAAATTCCATCATCTTCCTTCACTGTTGGAATAAATTCATCGATAAACGGATGGAGTTTGTAACTTCCAACTCCGACTTTAGCAAGTAAATGCCATATGATTTCTGGATCAGACGGATCAAATTTCACTCCCTGGGGTAATCCTGGCCACTCATGAGCAACCTGAAAAGAGAAACTTTAGACCTCAATCACTAGAAATTTCTACTGCTCAACTCAACGTGATCAATTACGAGTGACATAAATGGTTTGTTTTAAAAGAAACCCAAATGAAAGTGTATACAATAATAAACCAAATCTATTAATGTATAATTGTGCAAAAATAACCGAGAATATGAATGCTATGAGAGGTAAAACAATTGTGCGAAATAAGCATGTCAAGATACAAGTCAGAGTTAAGAATAACCATACATCACTGTTATCGATGACAAATTGACATCTTGGACAAGATTTTGTTGGGTTGCTTTTCCATTCTTCTTTTCCATGTTCGGATAAACAGGAAGCACTCCTAATTTTTGTGGCAATTCGACTAGGGTCAACCACCCAAGACGGCTTGTGCCTGCAGTTTTTAAACCAAAAAGTGCATTCATCAGCTCATGTTTGAAGTCCATATTCATTAGATAAAGTAATGCGTGAAGTTTGAAGTCCATAAATCCATCATGTGAATATATGATGGGAGCCATGACTGCTTAGAAAGAAAACAGTTGCTAGATAGCATAACAATCAATTCATCCGGGATGGAAAACTATCTCATAGGGAATAGGAATAACAATTTCGAAAGCTTTAAGAACACTCGAAATAAGTTGAAATGCAATTCAACTCCCATTGATACACGATAAAGAAACCAGAACATATGCAATTGCATCTAACTACACAATGCCATGGGGGATCACATTACGGCACTTGCTTCTGCTATAATGGAGATTTTGTTCCTCCACCAAAAGTGAAGAGATGATCGAAACAAACAAAGCAAACAAAGATAGTTCAAGCACTTTTTCTAGCTTAACTAATCTCATTAAGTCCAAGCATTTTTTCTAGATTGACTGATTTTAATTAAACACAAACCCTAACTCACTTGCAGACTTCAAATTCAAGACTCCAATTCAACTTTACTATCCCCTAAAAATGCTAAGCAACTTTTCGCCCAATAGTTTGAACCTCAAAAAAGCCTCTAATAAAACATCAAGAAAGCCCTTTTAGCCAATAACAAACTTCATTAACGTGTGCAAGATCCTATTTTTATCAACCTAATCAAAAAGTTTTCCATGACATAAAATTAAGGACAACAAATTGGGGGGGAAAACAAAGAAATTGACACTAGAGAATCTATTAAGCAGTATGCTGGAAACCCACAAAACAGATGACGGGATCAAGAAATTACCCAGCAGACATGGTCGGGAGAAGTAGAAATGATGATGCGAGGTCAAAGCATCAACACTCTCTAGGTCTCTGTATTTTTCTAGAACAATATATTTTCAGATATTCTTGCAAAACTCAAAAGTATACTTCCAGGAAAGTGGGTTTTGTTTATTTACTGATGAATTTCCCACCTATTTGTTGTATTTTTACTTGTACGGCCAATTTTCGAAATTTGAAATCGTCTTTTTTCGTCACTAATGATGTGCTAAGTGTTTTATCAAAAAAAAAAAAAATTGACAGTTCGGCGCACTTGTTGCACCTTTGACTGACTTGTGGTTTATGTTGACTAGAACCAAGTTCCTCATCTGTTTTGTTGGTTTTTTCCAACTCCCTCATGTTGTTTTAGCGTGTTATACGACGCAACATAGTACAATTATCGTATAAGATTTAAAGAATGAGGAGTTAATATAATAAAGATCAAGACTTTCTATTATATATGAAAGTTCGATTTTCCTATCAAAACCAACCAAATGAACCAGCAAACGATTTTTAACCAGATCGGCTGCCTATATATAGGCCACAAAACACACTAAAACACTGGAAAAGAAAACACACATACCAAAAGGTGTTTTGTGCGTGTTTTTTACGTTCCTCTCTACCATCTACCGTTTTCTTGCTGGAATCTCGTCGTTTCCACCTCTTTTCCACCGGATTTCACCTTCCTAGCTTCAATCGAACATGATTCAGGTAAAAACCTCCCCGCTTTTGTATGTTTTTGTGCGTTGTTATGAGTTTTGTGCGTGTTTTGAGTGTTTTTTTGTTTGTGTTTCATGATTTTTTATTCAGTTTTCATGATTTGTTGTTTTAAACTTTTAGATCCAGTTGTTAGGATGTTCAAATCCACAAATCTAGAACGATGAAGAAGCTAGCTCATAAGATCTGGAAGTTATTCCAGAAAATATGTTAGATCTGAACAACAAATTAGTAAGTTGCTTACTGTTTTAACAACCATCGTTATGGTTTTTAGCTTGTGTTGCATGTTTATGCTTTGTTATAGTTTTAAGAAACATTGATATAATTTTAATAGACATTGTTATAGTTTTAAGCATCATAACTAGATCCAGAAGGAGACACGAAAAGGATTTCATGAGGCCTATATTCTTGTTTTAGTTTGTATTGCATGTTTCTGCTTGTTATAGTTTTAAAAGACAATGTTATAGTTTTAAGCATCAATTTTACTATTTTTAGCTTGTGTTGCATGTTTATGATTTGTTATAGTTTTAAGAGGCATTGTTATAATTTTAAGAGGCGTTGTTATAGTTTTAAGCATAAATGTTACTGTTTTTAGCTTGTGATGCATGTTTCTATTTTGTCATAGTTTTAAGAAGCATTGTTATAATTTTAAGAGACATTGTTATTGTTTTAAGCATCAATGTTATTGTTTTTAGTTTGTGTTGCGTGTTCCTGCTTTGTTATAGTTTTAAGAGTCATTTTTATGGTTCTAAGCATCAATGTAACTGTTTTTAGCTTGCGTAGCATGTTCCTGATTTGTTATAGGTTTAGGAGGTATTGTTATAGTTTCACATGTGTAATATTGTTGTTTTAGCATCAATGTTATTGTTTTTAGTTTTTGTTGCATGTTCATGCTTTGTTATTGGTAGTTTTAATGTGAGTTGTTATGGTTTTAACGTATTTAGTGAATGTTTTTAAGCAGCCATTGATGATGGCATTGAGTTTGACGATGTTCTCAAATGTGTCACTGCAGTATTAATTGAAGCAACAAGCACAAGCAACAAAGGGCAGGAAGATAAAGTTCACCAACAAGTTTAATAGGAAAAAAAACATATGTCAACATTTTAATGACTAAATGTTTAAATATTGTAATGATCGAATGTTTCAAGTAGCTTATTTTAAGCTTGTTCATTGATGTTTTACTGGCATCCCTCAAACTTATAAACTTGTTTAATGTTGGTTTAATGATATTTGAGAATGATTTTAGATTGTCAATTAAAACTGTAACATACCATCTTAAAACTATCATGTACGTAGCTCGTTACAACCATCACATTATCTCTTAAAACATTAACAAAAGAGGTTAAAACTATAAATAAAACATACAATACTGACACATTAAAACCATCACATCATCTTTTAAAACAATAATAAAAGACGTTAAAATTATAATTGAAACTTTCAATGCTAATAACTTAAAACTATAAAATAACCAAAGCCTACTAGGTAGTTACTTCACAAAAATGGAAGTTACCACACCAAAACTAAAGAAAAAAATAAATGGTAAAATAATATGGTAATTGGTAACCAACTAATATGCACATACATGTTACATTACATGGCCATGTGATGTAAATAATAATATAAATTCACTTCATTTATTTGATTCTCCTTTCTTTTTTTTATTTTTCTTTTATGTAAATTACGCGTTACATTATATAAAATGGTCACGCGGGTATCCGCGTGTCAATTATACTAATCTATTAAAAGCATATGAAAGAGGTCTGCCTCAGTAGACTTTTAAGAAACTCGACCGGTCAAACCGTTAAAACCTAAAAACCCTAAAAAAATCACAAAAAATTTTAACTTTCTTATTTTTTTGAAAAATCAAGAATTTTGCAATACTTTTGCGTGATATATTATGTACTAGCATGTAAGTGGGAAGAGAAAACCTTTTTAGCTTTGCAGATTCCTAATTAAAATTGTACTTTAACTTTCATTAATGTGAAATCATTATATTCAAGCGTACAAAGTTGATTCATTTTAACATTACTCAAATAAAAGTATTTTGGGGGCGTAAATGTGTACATATGTCTCCGATTATGGCATGGCATGGCATGGCTAAAGCAACGGATTCTTCCATGTCTATTCATCTTACGTGTTCACCCAAAGTATCAAAAAATTTAAAGAGGTTACAAACACTAAGTACACTTTATAGTTTATACCAATAAAAAACATCCTTATTTTTCACAAATCCATTCATAATACTAACTCATACTGTAGTTAAGCATCCTTATTCTCTCATATTATGATGAATGCCCTTCTGGAAAGTTTAATTCACAGTGCGCACACAAGTGAGTACAAAATGATCCCAAAGAGTCGAGATTCAACCCACAAGACATTACCTCTCAGCTACAATAGTTAATCAAACATTCTCGAAGCGGTCAAAGACACTGAGTTTCAATCGCCCTCTTTGAATAGCTTTACTCACCACAAGAAATGTGATATTGCAAAAGTATGTGAACTGTACAAAGCTGGAAATAATCCACCCGACATTCCTTACTTTAAGCATACATAACAATCAACATAGGCGTTTGGATAATTTGTCAGGAGAATAGGATGGTGAAATGACTTGGAAAAAAATTGCATATCACCACCTTAGTCAATACCCTAACTTGCTCAAGCAGCATACATCAATTATATTTCAAGACTCACAATTTACAGGTATATGCCATTTGTACAAGTTATATACCTAAACTGTATCCCTTATGTGCAACCGCTCTTCCACATATACGCGGCATATGGGGCACCTCTTGCACTTTTCACAACAAACACTGCAAAATATATAGAAACTCGTCAGTAATTTTCTATGAAAGATTATGTTGAATCATTATGAACAAACGAATTGAAAAGTGAGCTCTTGACATAGCGTGTCGCCTAGACAATTAGAAGTAATTATTGAGATACCGTTATTGTGAGATCTCTCCCAACCATGTCTTGTGAAATTCTACACCCACAACAAAAGCTTAAGGTGAAGAAAGAATAAGAGTACCTGCAGAGTACGTAATGCCTACAAGGTAGCAGAACTACATTTATATATTCATCAAAGCAAACTCGACACAGAATCTTCTCCTGGCAGAGCAGATGAATACCATATGTTAGTAATCATTAGTGTAATATGTAGTATAGAAGTAATGGAAGCACAAATTGTACACGATCACAGAAACTCTACTGTACATCCATACAATCTACCATCAGAATAGTGGGTGAATTACCAAGTCTAGTGCAAATAATTCATGAGATCACTTCAATATATCCATCACTACTTTTTACTTCTGATCTATAATATGCAAAAAGGATCTTCTATTCCTAACGCTACGGGCTACAGTTAAGTATATATGAGAAATAGGTAAAATAAATTTTCAGACAGGGAAGCAAATGAAGGTAGAATGTACATTTTGAAGTCTTTCAAACTCCCCCTGGCTAATATTTGTGATCTCTGTTTGCTCAATAAGTGCCGATTGAAGTCTACATATCTGAGAATAAACAGCAAAATCATGGTTCATGACAACTCATGGTACACCAATCTACAAATACACAGAAAAAACAGTCTCACGGTAATTACCTCCTTAGCAAGATCTGCCTTTGGCATTTTCTTTACAGTGTCAGGTGAAAATGTATTATACCTGTCGGAAGCAAAGAGAGAAACCCTTATAAGCTGATATCTATTGGGCATACATGTTCTTTAACTGGATGGCACCCAGTCAATCTCCATTTATAAGTTCAAAACATCCCATAAAGTTTATAAGGCAAGGCCTGACAGGAAAAATTAAAACTAGAATTCTTCTGGTATGAGTCACCATTTCAATTTCGCATCAAAATTAAAGAGAGATGAAAATAGCTTGAAGTAGACATAGTCTTTATGGAGCCTTATATTCACGTGCAATACTTTAAAAAAAAGGTACGACAAAATCTTCCATCACTAAACTCACCCAGAGTCCGCTGCACAATACAGCCGAGCCTGCTCCTCTTGACTTCGTTCATCAATTGACCACCAGCCCAGTAACCTGAGGTATTAACAAAAGAGCATGATTCACAAGTAACTTTTGGCTCCTTCCATCTAATCTAATGGATAAATTACCTTGACCCACGTCGCATGAACCCCATATAGTCGTAAGCTGTTTGTGGTAATCTGAAGCCGCTTCCAGCTTCATTTTCATCAGTTCTTAGCAGACTAATTTTCTCAAATAATCTATAAATAGCAAACAATAGCCCAACTCCTTGAAGCAGCAGAAGGGGTGAAAATAAGAGCGGAATTGGAATATATTTCGCAGCCGGTGGAGTTCCCTGGAATATATATGTAGATTGCATTGACTCTTAATTTACAGATAACAGCATCAAGAACTAAAACATTGTGCAATTTTACATACCTCCAGGTACATGAATAGCATTATCTGGAAACCAACAAACGGAATTTTCATAAAATGCCCGCCAATATCTTGCAAACTGCACAATCTGTTTTGTTGATCAACTTCTTCAGAGGACATGAACATACTATTATTCCAAGTGAAGGATCTAATACTACTCATTGAAGATGAAGTCGTTGCTGTAATATGAGAGCGTCTATGAATTGCAGGATTATACCACTTCGTGCAAATAAGAAACGCAAAGCACTCTGCAACACTGGGAACCAAAAAACACAGCTATTGAAGCATGCAATAGACATGACACGAAAACCATGTATAAGGAAAAAAGGGGATGTTTTATGTACCCATAATTGATAAATAGATCCCACCAACCGAGAGCAGCCACATCACCTGGCATATAGTCCAGCAATAAATTGGGAAACAACGAGCACAAGTCAGCAATATAGGGGAAGAATACTTCATATTGATCATGAGAATAAGTTTGATAAGTATTTGTAACTTGAATTGTCCACAGGAAAGACTCTTGTGCAGTTGTGCTGGATGAGGAATTACTTCAGGGGTAGTATGCAGAAAGAGGATTCTGGTATAATATGAAAATTACCACATAGTTTCAGAAGAGTGAATGTTGTCGCAGCAATGAAAAGACCATAGAGATGGCAACCCAAAAGTGCTGAAAAGAAATCATAGAAACTTCAAGTGAACAAAACTGTGGGAACACGTCATATTAAATGCCATATGCAAAATTGTAACGTAACCAATCAACACAAGATTTGTCACAACAATATCAGGTAACAGCTTCTTAACCAAATAGTAAAGACTAAAGAGCTTGAGCTGGAAGTTCCCTTTAGCTCATTCTAAAGAAATTAACAACACACAACATTATAGGTGAGAGTACATTTTACTTCCATTCTAATGTCAAGGTACCATGTTTTCATTTTCCTCACCATCATTCTCTTTGACTTAGTCGTGCTAAATGCGAAGGATGATAAAGGGAAAGGAAAGTAAGTTGGTGAGAGTGCATTTTAGTTTCACCTCGCTTGATTCTAGTAACATATAAATGTAGTAGAACTAATTGCAGTTGAATGGAAATCGAAAAGTCATACAGCATACAAAATCTTGATTCTAGTTTGATTTATTTTTAACTGAAACTACTGCAAAATAGATATGGGTATACAAGTATACAACTAGAGATAGGTTCATAACTGTCTGCTAGCCCAGGACTATTACACAAATCATCTTTTGATCCATGATACTTAAAGTGATTGAAGTCATTATTCATTGACCATTGCTCTCCATAGCTTATACTCAAATTTATTCTTTTAATTATTAGAATCCTGTCATATTTCTGCCAGCTGTAAAATCAATGATAGGAAAGAACCAGGAATGAATATAATTTTAAATTAATTTTATTTTTTAATTCGCTTGTCCTGTTGTCCAGCAAAAATGTTACCAGAATATAAATTAAATTACTCTTGAGCAGGAACAACAAAATGCATATATGTCCTATACTAAAGAAAAATTCCAATTGGCATGGGAAACCTGAAAAGTTTTAATAGTTCGCTTCAGTACAAACTACAAAGGTTGTCAGTGACCAAATATAGAAAATACACTTGTAAGATGTTTTACTTGAAACTTACAGGTAGAGTCTCCCATATCGCCTCATCACTTATGTTTTCGTCATCTCCAGGCATCAGTGCCCTACACATCCTGAATAATGTAGATTAAATATTAATAAAACTATGTCTGAACTCTGAAGTGCTTTTCGGATATGATTCTGTGATTCAGAGCTCAATATCCAATATATTGAGGACTAGCATCAACTTCTAACACGGATGAGAAGTATTACCTAATATTATCAACCAATATAGCAATTTCTAGAGCTAACAGAGGCAGAAAAGCTATCTTCAGTGATACAGCTGCAATTCATCATCAGAAGAAGTTGAGAATTTTGAAAGTCTTCATTTTGCTCAGCAACCAATAATGCAATTATTATGTACCAGAGCATGTGGAAATTTACCATAGTTTTCCTCAAGATGTACACAAAGAAGTAATTCAAAAGCAATAAGCAATGGCATTGCCACAATAGCATGAAATGGTGCCCACTGTACATGAAAAAGTTCAGATCATTCTTAACATTGCTTAATATTCGACACAGTAATCACAATAAAAGATGAATCTGTAAAATATTTAAAAGAAGTTGAATAATCAAAATTAGTGGAAATGTTTTGCCGTACATGGCGTCCATGGGGCATAGAAGGGGCAGGCAACGAGAATCTGCCTCTTGCCACGACAGCATGAAATAACCAGAGAGGAGAAAATATCAACCTACAAAAATTAACAAGATCAACTTAAGAATAAAAAAATTAAATTGTGGTTTGCTGCACGAACCAAGGGCCTAGTAAAAGTTGCCTGTCAATCAAGAAGCAAATAAAATTTCAAAGTGGTCAATTTAGTGTTAGTGTATGTTTACGGTCCAATGTAACCAGTCTCTAAGCATACGATCAAGGATATACCATGTGAAGGGAGAAACCAATTAATGTGTACTCCACACCACACCTATAAGGGTTAGGTAGGGGTAGGGTCACATATCATACACAGCCTGCCCTTGAATTTCTGCAAAAGGCTTTTTGCAAGCCTCAAATGGTAAGAACCATAGATCAACAACAAAACAGCTCCCTCAAGCTTGACCTCAGCGGATTATTTAATGCACAAAACAAATCTGATTTATGCTTCATGGTAAAATGTACAAAATGGCATCGAATAAGGATAGATCTACAAAAAAACCAATGCCAGAAGGTTGATGTACAGATGTACTACACCTTCACATATCCAAAATTCAACGCATATGTCCAGCTAATTGACTACACTCTAGATGTCCATAGAAAAGCATTTGGTTTACCTAGCACCTAAACGGAAGTATATGAGCTTCTCAAAATAGATACAATCAGCAAGGACTAAAAATACTAAACTTTGATCTCTACTCTCAGGCATGATCTTAACAGGCCTATAGTATTTCTTTCCTCGATGCTCACATTGCACAAACTGAATAATGCTGCAATTGCATCCATTTCTCTCTCTATCTAAAAACTCCCTTCTGTTTTCCCATTCCCATCATCAACAATCCTCCGCTTGATGACGAAATACATCAAAGAATTCCAACCACAACTTATAAAATCCACATGCCCTCAGTACTATCCTAAGGACAACTTGCATAAGATCAGGTGAAAAGCCGCTAATCCATATTTGTTACTTGTTAGTCGCATTCTCCTAATTTGCACAATAGTTCTCTCGTCTAACACAAATTACTATGGTTCTTCACTTAAAAATCGTAAACTTCGTGCTTCGCTAATACAAAAGAATCACTGAATCAGGACAAGAATGCAACACCTAACCAAGCAATACCATAGGCACAACATTTAGATGCATTTCGTTGAGGAATAAAAAGAGAAAAAGAAAACATTTTTCCTGTATTTCTCAACCGACCAGACAAGAGTAGTCCACATTTCGTGCACATTACGACAGCCGTAAGTCATAGCAGCTTGGTTACCACATTCAGCAAGCCAAATTGAAAATTTAAAATCATCTACCACGGAATTTCGTTTCAGAGAAATCAATCAAGAGAAGCAAAATCCTCAAACGAATGAAACCAAGAAAAAGCTAATTAGATACAGTAAGAAAAAGAAAAGGGAGAAAAAGAGGAGAAACTGACCACCAAGAAGAGTGAAGAGCACGATGAAGCTTTAGAGAAAGCAGAAAAGTGAAAGAGAAGAGCAAACCATGAGCCACCGCTACCTGCAAAGACTTGAAAACTCTCCTCCAACTCATCTTTATTGTGAATTAAGCAGCAATAGAAGAAGTAAATGGAAACACAAATAGATAGGCCTGTAATTGTTGGATGGTAAGAGAAGCAACTGTTGAAGACAATTTGAGGGAGGAGGCAAAAAGTTCAACGGAGGTTTTGAGAAGAAGAAAAAGGATTATTTTATTTTATAATTTATTATTTTATTTTATTTTAGTATTACAAAGAAGAACAGATGGATAGATGAGTGGGACCTACTAGCTTCATGCTGTATGTCGCCATTGTCACTGTTGTCTTTGGATTTTAGTGAGTTAAATGCATAAACCCAACGTTATTAATAATGTGCGCGAAACCCATTTGAGTTAATGAATTAGTACCAAATCATCTTTGAGTTTTTAAAAACGGGTACAAAACCCCACCCTTTATTTTTAAAGTGTGTGAGGTACACTCTCATTAGGTGCGACTATAAATGTTTGTTTATGTTATCTTACACCAAATCAATGCCAAAAAAAAAAAACATAGTTATTAAAAAAATGCGCAAAATCCCATGGAATTTTTATAAAGTCATTGTAATACCACTTTTACATAAATACTAAATATACATGATGAATTAGATTATTAATGCGGTTGACTCGTTAGTCCATATTCTCGAAAATATTAAAATGACTTAAATTGAAATTTATTAAAATATTAAAACTCTATTTTTTTTCATGATTAAATGAACAACAAAAATCGATCACACACTACTGGTTATATAACACTGAAATATATAAATAACAACCATAGATAACACTAGTTAAAATTGTCGATACATATCACAACATATACCAATTCATTATTAGTGTAAAGCGGAAAAAAGTGAAGGCAAAATAATAAATCAAACTATGAACATCCATCGTCGCACCTAACACGAAAAAAAAAAAAAGGTGAGGGTTCCACGCACATGTTTTAATAACTCGGGGTTTCATGCACATTTTCATAACTCTGGGGGGTTCGCACATTTTTAATAACTCTGGGGGGTTTGGTACTAATTTGTTAACTCAATGGGGGTGTTTTGCGCACATTTACAATAACTTTGGGGGGTATTTTGCATTTAACCCAGATTTTAGTACGATGATTTGGATCGCATACAATGTTCCCAAATTGTCCTCGGTTTTATATTCGAAACTATTTTAAATACTTTTATCTTATAAATTTTCATTTCATTTCATTTTCAAAATATTACTAGAATTAAAAAAAGAAATGAAACGGTTATGCTCTTTATAAATTTGAAACATGTTCTGAATTTGGCATTCTTATCCATTGGATTGGTAAAGTAGGGATGAATAGTGATGTGACCATGAAATATGCGTTTTTAACTACTTTTAGACCTTCGATTTTTGCCAAAGATTCATATTATGGCAAAGTACCAACTTCTTGTGTATTTTGTAGGGCATGATCGTGTTTCGACGAACTGCACGATTTCCGGTGCCAAAACGTCATATTTATGCAAAATCGAGGAAAATAAGAAAATAAGTTGATCTGTCCATACACGAATATTATTGAAAATGTCAAACCATTGTAGAAGACCACTTTTCGAGAAAACAGAGTCACGAAGCTCGAAATCAACACGCGAGACGAAACGGCCAACACAATGCAACAACAGGCTAACTGCGGTCACAGTAGCTCCAAAAGGCATGTTCGAAGTCCGTCAGGCTAAGGCCCGCCATTCTGAACCTTCCTTATACACTATAGGCTGCTGGAGCACGAAAATTACAGTATAAATAATTGTGTTGGGTCTCATAATCATACACCGCAATCAAAAGCAGCACCCTTGAGACAGAACCAGTCCTCGGTGAAGTGAAACCCCAAAACAGCAAAACCCTGGTCATCAACAACCTGGAGAAGAAAACCCTAGTTGTCAAGAACGAAGACATCAAGACTAAGATCTTCTTTTCTTACTTTTTCGATTTCTCATGTGTTCTGTTTACTGCAATTATGAGTAGCTAAATACTTTCGTAAAGGTGAACCGCCAAAATTCTGTTGTGCTACTTCTTTATATACAATGATATACTATTAATGAATTAGTTTGTAGACGTAATTCATACTAGATTTTTCTATTCGTTTGATCGCTTTACGTGGGGTACCTTTACTAACTGCAACTTGGTTTAGGTATTACGTACTCATGTTCCTATCTATACAGCGAGACAGTGTGTTGAGTGACACAACACATTGTTGGTGAAACAATGAGGGTGTCTGGATTAACTGCGACTTGATCCTCCTGGCATGTATCCTTATTGCATGTAGACGACTAGTACCACTACAAAAAAATTGTTGTTTAGCGTAGCGACGAATAATAAGCCCGTCGCGTTTTTACTCGTCAGAAGCTCTTTAGAGACGGATAAATTACCGGTCTCTAATTAGCGACGGATAAATTCGTTGAACTTTTTGTGACGGATAATTATCCGTCACTACTAAGGTTTTTTTATTTTTTTAAAATACATAATTCTTTGCCTTTTTTAGACGGATAACTTATCCGTCGCTAAATAGCAACGGATTTTCAATTTTCTTTATAATAAATAAAATCTTGATTTAGAGACGGATAATTTATCCAAAATAATCTACTGTCAGCTAGCTCTAAATTTGCAGATTATTTAATTCTTTTTTAAATTTTGATGTCCATTTTCATATTTCACCCGTTTCACAAATATAATCTACGATAATAAATTCAAAATAATTAAATTGTATTAATTAACAGAAATCATTCGACGAATACAAATTATCCATAATGAAATTAAATATCCGTACATAAGCTAAAATAAGAAGTCAAGTGGTAGAAAAATACAAGTTCAAACTAACTATCTTGGAGAAGCCGAACAGAAATTTATCAAGGCTAATAAGATGTGTTAAGATTATCTGTTTAGATTTTGATCAGCAACCTAATGACTTATCTTAGCTCAGAAGGGTGATTAGTACTCTTGGTTCACTTGAACATTGTAAAAGAGGAAACTCACTAAGTATGATAGTCTAGCAAATCTTGTATATGATGTTAGGTCTCGAAATGTAATTTTTATTTTCTGAAGAAGACCAAGAAGAAGGCATCCAGCAGGAAAAGTTCAACGGATTTGAAGATTTGAAGACTGCACAAGATTGCTGAAGACAAGGGTTTTTCAGATACCTATGTCCAGATATCTTGAAGAAACAAGTGTTTCGAAACACAAGTGTTGCAAAATATATCTGAGAATAAAAGGTTTCTGAGACGAGGAAAGTGCCCACAGATATCTACACTCAGATACCTTGGACATAAAATATTCTTCCGAAAAAGAAATATATTATAACAAGTTGTTTAAACAAGTGGTATCTGGAGCTATGATGATCTCTGGAAAAGAACGTGCAAAGCCTCAGAAAGCTTGCATAGTTCCGTTGGCACTACAGGACAAAGTATAGTACAGTGCATAAAATGCGCGGACAGAAATGTCTGAACAAAAGTCAGAGCTTCAAGAAGAAGACAAACACCTACTGATTATACTCAGATATCAATAGTTTGAAAATGAGTTAAGTCTAACGGATACTATTCAAACGGCACTCAAATTCATCTATAAATATCAACACTTAGACTGCTTGAGAACATACTTCAGAACACACTGAACACCAATAATATTGAATATTCTCACAAGCTCTCTCAAGCAAACTACTTACCTTCAAGCTTTCTGTTGCGACCAAAGCTCTTGATTTTAAGTAGCACAAAAGTTCTAAGTGTCCTGATCCTTAACGAGCATTGTTATTTGTGAAAGAGTTGAACTAAGATTTCATATCTGAGCTTCATTCTCTTGAACACTTATCATAGACTTGGGTCAGTAGAGAACAAGATACCATACATTGCAAAGTGTATTAAGTATACTTGATTCATAGAGCTATCTGAATAACTGAACAAGTTATTAAAGAAGCTCACCTGACAATTTACGTTAGCCAACACCTTAAACGGCGTGGAGTACAGGAAGTACTTAGTTTGGGAAACTAAGGAATAACTCCAAGGTTATTGAGCACAGGAAGTACTTAGTTTGGGAAACTAAGGAACAACTCAAAAGGTTTCTGAGTACAGGAAGTACTTGGCTGTGAAAGCCGGGGAATAACTCAGGGGGAACACTTGGTTGGGAACTTAGTGTATTTAGGAATCAAGAGAAGATATCTGTAAGATTACCTCATTTATCTATCTTAGTGGATTCTAGGTCTGAGAAAGGCCGAAGTGGATTAGTTGAAGGATTACGCCACCTTCAGATACCACTATAAAAAGACTTGTGTTATTTACTTTCTGCAGTTTATTACTTGCTTTACTTATCTTGCAAAGTACTTACACTTATCTTCTCGAGCGTGGACTTATCACGTAAAAGTCTTCCGCTCTCTGAAATTAAGTATCAGATATCTTCACAGATATCTAAGAAACTGTGTTTATGGACAAAAGTTTTAAAAGACTATTCACCCCCCCCCCCAGTCTTTAACTTTGCCGTTATCTGGACCAACAAGTGGTATCAGAGCAGGAGGTTCCCAAGCCTTCTGCACTGAACCTAGATCCCAGATAAGTGCCCACTAACTGCTTTTCACCTACACTTGATTTGTTTGTTTAGTGTGTTTGCTGCAGGATGTCTTTAAGTGACGCCCCAATTCTCAAGCCAGAGAACTATGAAAAATGGAAGAACAACATGATGCTCCACCTAGAAGCCATCAGTGACGAAATGATCGAAGTATTTGTTGTTACGGACATGTGTCCAATCCGTTAAGGGAGCCATAGAGCGTGTCCTAAAGCGCATCACGGCTTAATTAGCCAATTCAGTACTGGTCCGACCTCACATGGTCCGGCCAAAGTGAATCAACCAGTACGTTAAAGTCGCTACACCTTCACAATTAGTCTGAGCTAGCTGGGAAAAGGACTTTTAATCCTGGCTACGTCAGTACAGGGATGCCAAACGGACCGGACGAGAGAATCTCGGACGCCACCACACATCAAGACCAAACGTATAACAGAACTACTGAGATACTTCCATGAGACTCTTAGCTCGGACATCCAGAGTTACCCAAGGGCAGATCAACCAGGCAGACAGATCTGTCCGAGGGACCAACACGGACCCAACAGGCGGAACAGTACTCAAGTAGGGGAAAGGTCCAAACTACCCTCCCAGGCCCATCGATTAGTATTGGATTACTGTTCACTAATGGGCCATGGGCCAAAGGTAGCATTGGTGTCCAAATCTGAAATGTACACTTGGCATCATCTTGTGAGCTAACTCATAAGCATGTGATAACTATAAATATGGTACAAGGTCCATGACCTTAAGTTAAGCAATATCAAGGGAAGAATCCCCAAGTATTATCATAATCCCTCATAACTATTACATTGAGAGCTTCCAACTCTCTCTTGAGTAAAGTCTCTTACCGGATTGACATAGGCAATCCGGGTAACCCATTCTAACCCCCCCCACTTAGTCCTTTCAGGTACACATACTTGGATCAGCACTACCTCAGACCTCAAGTCGGAGGCGGGCCATAGACTAGGTTATTTGTGATAGTTTAGTTAGTTAGTGTTGGAGATTTTAGCCCTCAACATTTTGGCGCTGTGTGTGGGAAACGTTACAAGAAGTTTTCGTGTTTAGAATCAAGCTGATGGCAAGAACAAGGCAACAATGTGGAGCTGCAGTAAGGACTCCACCACCGCGCCCACGAGGACGTCCGCCCACCCGGGGACGCAGAGCCTCTGTAACTGGAAAGAGATATCCAAGTGAGGGACTTGACGGCCCGTCCTCGGACGAAGGTCGACGAGCTTCACCATCAAGCTCGAGGTCTGCAAAGAGCCAGTTCACTATGCCCGATGGTCGCTTGTCTGCACTAGTGATCTCGGACTAAGCGAGCAGCGATTCGATAGGTTGCTCACAATCATTCAAGGTTGCACGGGACTAACAATGCTCCTCCTCAACACGCCACTCCGCGATGGTCACTCCTCCTCAGCGAGCCGCTTTATCGAGGAACAGTAACGTCCGATCCAAGAGAGGTTGGGGAACCAGCCACCTCAAGAGGATTTGCGGAACCTTCTCGACCGGCGGGCGTCAGCCTCTCACGCTCGAGGCGAAGGAAGCCCAAACGGAGGAAGAGAGAATCAAGAAGGAGATAATAGATACCCGGGAGCTCCGCGACAAGCACCTCCTAGAAACAGAGATCAGGTGGCGAAAAATATTCCAGCGGTCCGGATAGAAGAACTCCTTGCGGATGTAGTGCATCCGAGGACGGAGAAATCATGACCAAGCCGAGATCTTTGCTCAACAGAAGGCTTTGGAGGCCCAGATTCTGAATCTCGGACGCCTGGTAAAAGACCATGAGCAGATAACCACTAGTGCACCAAATCCCTTATGTGATGAAATCATGAGAGAAAAGGAAAGGAACAGAAACTCGGATCAAGTAATCCCGAGCTTGGAGTACTATTACGGGGATGCTTGTCCTGTTGGACACCTGACCAGGTATAACAGCAAGATGGATTCCAAGGGAATGATCGACAATACAAAAGCTCTCACATTCTCATCTACTCTCTTCGGAACGGCAATGGATTGGTACCGCTTTCTAGAACAAGTCGATAAAGTCATATGAGATCTTTCTTCAAAGTTCTTGGCCCGATTTGGAAAAGCAAAGAGAAAGCGAACCGTAGAGCACTGGCGGAGGTTATACAATGAGCAAGAGGATCTTAGGACCTTTTAGATCGCTTTCACGCGGAAGTTCTTGAGTTGAGCACAAGATATATTAAGGCAGGTCCACACCAGACGCTAATACTTTCAACTCAGAGCTCCGCAGAAAACTATCTAGTCAGGAGGTGAGGAGTGAGAAACATTTAGATGACATCTGTGAAGAAGTAATGTACGGAGAAGAGTTTCGGAGGAATGTTCCAGTGAGGGCTGGTTCCAAGAAAGGGAAGGATCCGGTGAAGCAAGAGCAGCGCCAGGGGAAGTTCGACTCGAAGAAGGATCATAGGGACAAAGGCTTCCACAGAGAGAGAAGTCCGCCGAGGAGATACGCAGATTATACCCGCCTCAACAGACCAAGATCCGACATCTTGGCAACTATCATCGAGAAAAAGCTGGACGTTCAATGGCCCAAGCCCTCTCACAACAACCGGAAGAATAGGGATGCAAAGGGGTATTGCAAATTCCACAAGTGCCGTGGTCACGAGACTGATGACTGTATCCAACTAAAAACAGAGGTTGAACACTTGGTATGAGAAGGCAAGCTCAAGGAGCACATCTACACTGATGAACCCTCTAGGCACGATAGAGCGGAGCGAAGAAGGGAGGACAATGCTACAGAATTACCTCCTCGTCCGCTATCTTTGCCACCTCCGCCAGCTCACCGTCCGCCCCATACGGATAGACATCCGTATAGACACTGCGACGGTATGGATATGGAGAACCCTCCCTACAGCGGAGTAATCAACACCATTGCGGGCGGGCCATCAGGAGGTGACAGTAGGAACGCAAGAGAGCGGACATCACAAAATCTTCGGAACAACGATAGGGCGTACGCTGCTCCAGTGATTCAGGGTACAAACGCTATATTTTTCTATGATAGTGAGATTCCTCTTCCCACCGAAGGAGGAGAGGACATCGATGATCCAGATGTTCCGCTAGTGGTTTCCTTGACTATCGCAACTTATCGAGTGAATAAGATTTTCGTAGACACCGGGAGTTCCTCGAATATCATTTCCAAAAGAACACTGGACCAGATGGCCCTAGGGAGAATCCAATATGAAAGGGTCCATACCTCTATATTGGGATTTGGAGGGGGAACAGTTCGACCCCTGGGAAGTGTCATGTTGCATGTTTCGCTTGGTACTTTCTCGGAAAGGGTTACTCAGTTGGTCCGATTTGTAGTGGTGGATCGTACCTTCGACTACAACGCCATCTTTGGGCGCCCGGGGCTTAATCAATTCCGAGCTATCCCCTCCACTCTCCATAACAGAATGAAGTTCCCAACTCCCTTTGGAGTCAGAGAAGAGGTTGGAAACATCCGCGAAGCCTGGGAATGTTACATAATGTCCACAAGAAGAGCGTCCGCCCACGTGCTGGCGACCACCCTGACCCCTGGTCCGTCAGCGGTTCTTCCAGCTAAGAAGGAGAACCCGCAGATCGGGGTGGGGAGCCAGAAGGAGAAGTTTCCTAGAACATTGCGAATCGAGCCTCACGAGACTCTCAAGGAAATCGAGATTGTCGCTGGAAACCCGGATAAGAAAACAAGAATTGGGACAGAGATGATTGCAGAGGTAGAAATGAAGCTCGTCGCTTGTCTCCGCGAAAACAACGATGTGTTTGTTTGGAGTACCGATGACTTGAAGGGGATTGATCCGAGGATCACTGTTCACCGTCTGAACATGGATCCCTCGATCAAGTACATCCGACAGAAAAGAAAGGATTTCGGTCCGGTCAAGGATGCCATCATATCCGCTGAAGTGGAGCGACTCTTGAAAGCAGGGCACATCGAAGAAGTCCGTTATTCTGTGCAACGTAGTCCTGGTAGAGAAGTCACCGGGAAAATGGCGGATGTGCAACGACTTCACTAGGTTGAACAAGTTCTGCCCGAAGGATCCGTACCCGTTGCCGCGGATAGATCAGTTGGTTGACTCCACGTCCAAATGTGCATTGTTGAGTTTCATGGACGCATACCAAGGATTTTACCAAATCCGGATGGCCAAAGAAGACATCAAGAAGACAGCATTCTTCACTGCCGGGGGTGTATATTGCTTCAAGGTAATGCCCTTCGGATTGAAAAATGCGGGAGCCACTTACCAACGCCTTGTGAATCAAATGTTCAAGGAAGAGATTGGGAAAACCATGGAAGTGTATGTAGACGACATGCTCGTCAAAAGCAAAAGTGAAGAGCAGCATGTGCACCACTTGAACAAGTGCTTCGCTATCCTTAGGAAGTACGGAATGAAATTGAATCCCGAGAAATGTACGTTCGGAGTAAAAGGAGGGAAGTTCCTCGGGTACATGGTTACTGAGAGGGGGATCAGCGCGAACCCAGAGAAGATCAAGGCAATCCTAGATCTGCCGCAACCAAAAACCCTCAATGAGGTACAACAACTCATAGGACGTCTGATGTCCTTAAGTCGTTTCATTTCACGATCGGTGGAGAAAAATCTCCCGTTCTTCAAAATCCTCCGGAAAGGAGAGGGCTTTGAGTGGATCGGAATGTTACGAGGCTTCGAGAAATTAAAACGTACTCCATTCCCTCCACCGCTCTCCAAACCCGTCAAGGAGAACCACTCTACCTCTACCTAGCTATCACGGAAGAGGCAATGAGTTCCAGAAAGTGCGGATTCAGGCCAATGATCACCTCCCAATCTACTATCTTAGCAAAGCCCTTGCTGGGGCGGAGATAAGATACGTGAAGATTGAGAAACTTGCGTATGCCTTGGTTTACACCGCAAGACGGTTAAAACCATACTTCAAGTCTCATAAAGTTGTGATCTTGGAACCTTTGAAACAGGTCCTGGGAAAGCCCGACCAGTCTGGACGACTCTCTAAGTGGGCGATCGAGTTGAGTGAATACGACATTTGCTATCAGGCTCCGTCAGCCAAGAAAGCTCAAGTCCTCGCCGATTTCCTAGCGGAATATCCTGAGGCAGAATCAGAGAAGGGTCCTGACATACAGGCATTCGAATGTTTACTCACCAAGCAGGTTGGCCGGAAGCCAGTCCCACCGCAGTTCAACCCAACAGATTTGGAAGACGCACAATTTATCAATCGATCTCTACCTGCATCTCATGAAGAAACTCGAGTCAACCAGATGCTCCTTCTTGACGGCATGACAAGCGAGTCCGTGCCTGACGACTCCGGACCCAAAAGCAGGGAAACCGAAGCACAGGGGCGGGGACCTCGGGAGACAACGGAAGATCTCCAAGCCAAAAAGCATCCTTCTGATACCTGGATATTGGAAGTGGACGGTTCCTCCACTGGAAGAGTCGGAGGGATTGGAATCTTCTTTAAGAGCCCCGACGGCGCGGAACTTGACTACGCGATATCCCTGGAGTTCAAAGTTACAAACAATGAGGCTGAATATGAAGCATTGATAGTTGGACTGCGACTGGCAAAGTCCCTGCAAGTTCGGAAGCTCAAAGCTTTCACGGATTCTCAGCTCGTAGAAGCTCAATTTTCGGGAACTTTTGCCACAAAAGGTCCTTCGATGATCAAGTATCTCGAGCTACTCAAACAGGAAGCCAAGCACTTTGAGGAATTCACCCTAGAAAAGTTTGACAGAGCTTGGAATGAAAGAGCGGATGCCCTGGCAAAATACGCGTCCGCAACGGCAGCTTTGGATACAAGGAGAGTGATTTTACTCACTGTTACTGACTCATCCGTCATGAGTCTCAATTCCACCATCATGTTAACTGACACAGGCGGAAATTGGATGACCGACATCTGGAATTATCTCAAGGACGGAAGTAGAGCAAACAGATACTTTATACTAGGGGAAGATTTGTTTAAGAGATCATTTGCCGGAACCCATTTGCGGTTCTTGAGCCCGCAAGAATCAAAGACTGTGCTAGAGGAGATACACAGCGGGAGCTGCGGAAGTCATTCCGGGGGAAGGACTCTCGCCCAGAAAATCATACGACAAGGCTATTACTGGCCTAATATTAATAAAGATTCCGCCGACTACGCTACTGCCAATACTATGCGAACATTCCACATCGTCCGACGCATGCTATGATTCCGTCAATCATAGCGTGTCCATTCGACCAGTGGGGCATTGACATAGTCGGACCATTCCCAAGAGGCACCCAGCAGCGGAGGTTCCTAATTGGGCATTAATACTTTACCAAATGGGTAGAAGCCGAGGTCATTGCGACCATTCTGGAGAGTCGACGGACCTTTATACGGAAGAATATCATCATCGCTTTGGCTTGCCGAGATTCTCATCTTGGACAATGGTGCCCAGTTCTCGGGACATAGGCTCGAGGAATGGTGGCGTCTTTCAAAATCGAACAACGTTTCACATCATTGGATACCCGCAAGCCAATGGACGGTTGAGTCCACAAACAAAACAATAGTCAAGATCCTCGAGAAGCGGTTAAGAATTTCGCAAGAAAGTCAAGACGACGAGGAAGGTGTGCTATGGGCGCATCGCACCTTACGGATGCGACCAAAGAAACTCCATTCTCCTTGGTATATGGTTCAGAGGCAGTCATACCATCCGAGATTGCCGTTGAGACTTTGAGGATCCAAGAGTTCGAAGGAAATGCAAACCGAGAAGCTCGGATATTCGACCTGGACATGCTCGAACAAAAAAGGTCTGAGGCACTGGCGAATATCCATAGGTATCAGGCAACTGCTGCCCGAACCTACAACAGGAACGTTCGAGCGGCTAACTTGCAAGTCGGGGACTTGGTGCTTCGACGAGCCGACATTTTGAACAATATTGGAAAACTCAAGCCCATATGGGAAGGACCCTACAAGATTGTCGGGGCAAGAGTGAATGGGAGTTATGAATTAGAAGATGAGAACGGACATCCCCTCAAGCGTCCGTGGAATGCTAGAAACCTTCAGAAGTTCTATGCATAGAGATAACTGTGCGGATCTCCATCATGTCGATTGACCATCTCAGTTTCAACTACTTGTTACACGGAACTCCGTCAGTTCTGTTTCTTTTTGGTCCTTTTGTCATTGGCCATAGAGCCCGCAAGTTGTAATTGAATTTCCGGCAAATCAATACAACCTCTATCTTTCGATTTGTGATTTTTCGATTTATGCATCTGAGATTTAACGTTCGTTTAACGACAAGGAAAGCAAGAGATTTCATTCATACAAAGACGAATTATACATAATTTTATGCATATATACAATCTCGGATAGATATCCGAACTTACAGACGAATATGAAAAATGCGACGTCTCTGGAGATACGTCATCTCCCAGCAAAGATCGTTCCCCCGACGGAAAAAGCTTCTTCCATGTCAAGCGGCAAGTCTGGTTTCCGCGGAGGCCAGGAACTCGATCTACCTGCATACAGGAAAGTGGTTAAATGTGGTGGAATCCCTCATGATACCACCAAAACGTGGCAATGCAAATCCCGTGTCCGGGGAAAAAAAAGTGTAGACAGGAAGAGATTTCCGCCTCACCGGCTTTAGAGAATCAAATTCTCTTGAAATTCGGAAACCATTTCCAACATAAGAGAGAATTGAAGCACTAAAGTAGGGTTGGAAGAAAGCAGAGGCGACGGACAGATATACATTTAAACCGAGACAACTGAGATCTCTGCCCAACCGTCTTTAATGGCTCCAACTCTCTTGAAACTAGGAATCCTTTGCCAATTCAAGAGAGATTTGAACCATTAAAGTAGAATGAGAAGAAATTAAGAGAGATCCGGCTTTGATGATTTACAAGCCATGACACCAAAGACAGAAAGAGAAGAATTTTGGATCAGTTTACATGGTTTAGGCACTGGGGTCGTGTCTTTTTATAGAACACTCCAACCAATCAACGTCCGCCACGCAAACAGATTGACGTCAGCAATGGGCTTAGGCCACCCGTTCGAGTTGAACATTGTTGGGGTCAATTGGTTTATCCAATCAAGCCTAAACAAGCCCATTAACCATGTCCGAGTTTGTTGGTCATCTTACAAAGATATGTGCATCAAAATAATCCGACGAAGTTTGCACAAGAAAAAGATGGCGATCTCACCTAAGGAAAAATGGTTTGAATCTTATAGACAAAATTATCCGAACATTTACATAACAGAGGTACAATATGAAAAGGTCTAAGGATAAGTACATGCATCCACGGGGCATACCCCGCCTTGTTCCTTCACCAGACTCCGGAAGTCGAGCCTTGGGACTCCGAGCCACCACCTCGGCCCTGACGAGCTTGCTGCTGCATACGGATCCTCCTACGGATCAGCTTCAGCGTCCGCTCCCTCTCTTCCTCGGCTCGCCTCCTAGCTATTCCCGGACATAGAGGTGGATCGCCTTCAAAATCAAGGATGATCGGGTCATCCGCGGTCCCCGTACCCGGGTAAATCGGTGGATGCATGTGCCCACAAGCACAGTTTACCCAGTGCTGATATTCCTCATCATCAGATTCCGACATCCTGGAGAAATCCGGCTTTTGTGGAAGGCTGGAATCGATAAAACAAAACACAAAGCGAAGAAGGGTACAACAGTGAAAAAGGGAAGAATTACCACACCCTTATTTATAGTTGCGACGGGTCCTTAAGATCTCGCCACTTGTCGATAATCCGACGACGGGGGAGATGAAAAGATGATGGTTTGATTTCTACATCAGAGGCCATCTACAGCGATCCGTGCTCTTAAGAGATGGGTAATTTATAATAACTCAGCATATGAACAACAGATAAAAAGGAACGAAGAAGAGAGCAAGTAATAGTATGTAATGACATTCCGAGTTATCAAAAGATGCAAATCCAACAGAAAGATTCAGCAAATACAGAATTTCAACGGGGCATACCCCGGACTTCTCACTGAGGCCCAGCTTGGCTCAACCTAAGGGAGTCATAAGCGGCTCGTACTCCTTGTCAAGAGCAACTTGGTCAGCAGAAGGACGGCGGACAATTCTTTCTCTTTCTTGCGGGAGGAGCCTCGAAGTTGCTCCTCTCTTGCATCCCAGTAATGGCATCTGCATCAACACCTCCGTTGTGGTGCGATGGCAATGAAGCACAGGACTTGAGCGATGGCGCTCCCGAGTGGCGGGTTTGCCTTGTCGGTCACCGCCAAGCTAAGAATCCTCTCGACCTTGTTCGCCTTTCTTCCTCCAGGCAAAAGCGTGGCATTCTTGGATCGACATGGGAAGACCAGGAAGTGTTGATGATTTTGGTCCTCGACCGTGGCGACCTCAGGGCTTCTTGCTCTCTACAACTTTTTCTTTTCGCGGAGTGTCGACATGATGTAGTCGAACCAATGAGCTGCACAATAAACCAAAGGCGTTAGATACAGACGGGTTAAAGAAGAATTATCAGAATTGCGGAAATACGTAATCAAAATAGAGTATATCGAAAAAGAAAGAATGCCAAGTTTCAAGTCAACGAATCCTTACTAAAGTCCGTCTTCCCTCCTACTTCCACTGCGTCTGTTAGTCCGCATAGGTAGGGAAGTGGCTGACAGATTAATCCGTGAAACGGATAAGTAGGTGGGTCATGCTTTTTGTGGATTGCCGCCACCCACGGAGCCACGTTCTTCGGAAGGGGGCGCCAATCCGGGATGCTCTCCCTTAGGAATTTTGTTGGCAGTCCCCACTGTTCTCGCTGCCTCTCGGACTCCCCAGGTTTCAGAGCCATCCATACAAAAATGAACTTATCCCACCACTTCGATCCCAGCGACGAAATGGAGTCAGAAATGAAGTTATAGGGTTTCCTATTCATAAAGGTTTAAAAGAGGGGATTCCCCGGACTGAACGAAACGTGAAAGAGCTGCCTGAAGTTCTCAAAATTTATGGGCTACCATTTCTTCTTGCAAAAAATGACGAAGCAAATATGATTACCCAAGGACTTCGGGATAACCTGACTCGGACCGATCCCAATGTGATTCAGAATGTGCTTGACTCCGTGCAATGGGGACCTTCCACCCACAAGCAAAGCTACCTCGTGCACACACATATACCGTGGCGGTTGTAAAAAGCGCGTGTCCGGCTCGGAACCATAATTTCTCTGGTCGGGATCTCCACTTCGCCTCCACTCGGGGTTGTCCTCCGCCCTAACCCTTGTTGGACACGTAGGAAGAAGTCCGTCCGTGTTTAGTTCTCCAAATTAAATCGCTATTGTAGCAATGAGACGCAGGCGAGAACTTGATTCGACTTTACGACCTTCAATTAATGGAAGGCTGGTGAGCAGGCGCGGCGGTAGTGTAATCCGATCCCGGAGCGTCTAGGGGAGACGGACAGAGATCCTTCTCCTTCTTCCTCCTCGTCCTCATCTTCCTCTTCCTCACCATCTTCTTCCTCCTCGGCGACACCTTGGGTCTCCGGATGTGCTTAGGTTGACGGACTGTTTAGCGCTACAACACGGTCCTCCACCTACCTCGAACATCTCGACTTCATCGGCCTCCCGGGCAGCATCGCCTTCCCGCTCACGCATGATTCGCTCGGATCCCCGGATGTCCCAATGCCACCTATAGTCCGAGATTGGACTAACGACCTAGTCCTAGCAAGGTCACCCCGGTCCGCTGAAACATCGGCCTGCGCTTCTGTCGCACCACGAACTCCATGCCCAGCATTTAGAATCTCTGGACGACCCAAGCTCCACAACTAGAAAATCTCTCACGGACAAGGTCAGATCCACGGACCCGGTCCCTAAATCTACTGCGTCATTATAACACAGGGCCTCGTCTTTGGTTCGACTATCGCTCCGGACATCTGAAGAAGGAAACAAGTCAGAAATGATGGTGTTGATTGTCCGAGAGTTTGTTTAGGTAATTTCTTAAGTCAAAGAAAGCCTACGGATTTCTACTTAACGTGCCGTTAGCACTATCAACTACCTTACCCGACACGCTGAGCGGGGCAAATTTACGAAAGACTGTGTGCCAATTAGCACCAACACATTACCAAATAAGCATGCATAATCAAACTTTGGTTACAGTGGGCATACGCACGGGATGAACCAAGTTGGATATTGACAATAAATTGGCATGCAACAGTACAAAGGAGAATTGTTTCGACTAAGAACGTTGCTAAAGCCTATCACACGCAACATCGGCAAAAACAGACTCGACAATTTCATATCCGAAGCGAGGCAAAACATATGGCGGGAAGTAAGCATATCATGAAAAGGAGACAACTTAGCAAAAGTGAAGATGTACTTACTTGATAAAGTTGATTTGATAAGTTTGAGCAGACGACTAAGCCTTTGCTTCTCAGAAGTGCGGATTCGAAGAAGAAACTTTCAAATTTTGCGAGTCTTGCTTGCTCGGCTGTGTCTTCAAATGCTCGGATTGCTTTGCGATTGCTCTGAATTTCGAGATTGCTAAAAGTGTGAAAGTGACTGATGGGCAGACTATTTATAAGGGCAATTTGGGGAAAGCCAAGAGTCACATCGCTTGGATTTGAATCGACCGTTGATCCTCTCAATCGAGGTTGTGCCGCTTCGAGTGGATGTTGTCATCGATCGTCGCATTTAATACTTGACAGACGTCACATCAATCGGGCTTGGAACCCACCGTTGATGTCGTCCTGATCCAACGGTCACGTCCCTTTACTCGGGATCTTTCCCACGTGGGCCGAACGGACAACCTATTGGGCTTACGGGAGGCCCCATTCAACCAACGGTCCAACTAATAGCGTCCAGATGTGTGAAGCAGTGGCAAACCAAAAGACCCGACAAGCGGTAGCTCTCCGAAAAGGAGGTGATCGGCCGCACCTTCGGTCGGCTACCTTATTACGACTTCACTCCGGTCACTAGCCACCTTGGCATCCCCTCCTGCGGTTAAGGTGACTTGAGCATGGCCGGCTCCCATAGTGTGATGGGCGGTGTGTACAAGGCAGGAGCGAATTCACCGTATGGTGACAAGCGATTACTAGCGATTCCGGCTTCATGCGAGTGAGTTGCGACTGCAATCCGAGCGAGATGGGTTTTTGGGGTTAGCTTACCCTCGCGGGATCGCGACCCTTTGTCCCGGCCATTGTAGCACGTGTGTCGCCCAGGGCATAAGGAATGGATTAAAAAAGGACAAATTCTAGCAGATGGTGCTGCTACAGTTGGTGGCGAACTTGCTTTGGGGAAAAACGTATTAGTAGTTTATATGCCGTGGGAAGGTTACAATTTTGAAGATGCAGTACTAATTTGTGAGCGTTTGGTATATGAAGATGTTTATACTTCTTTTCACCGTACTCGGATCTATATATCTCGGATACAAATACCTTTTCCATCTACAGTCCGAGCTATTACATAACTCGGACTGTAGAAGGAAAGAGAGATATATCAATTCTAAGAACACGGATGGCGGATCTCAACAAAAGGATTTTTCCTTTTTGATTAACGGTCGGACACGCTCCACAACAAACTTGTTCTTTTCATAGTTACCAACTATCTTCTACTAAGATACTTGGAAACTAGGGGGACATATGTTGTTACGGACATGTGTCCAATCCGTTAAGGGCGCCATAGAGCGTGTCCTAAAGCGCATCACGGCTTAATCCGACCTCACATGGTCCGGCCAAAGTGAATCAACTAGTATGCTAAAGTCGCTACACCCTCACAGCTAGTCCGAGCTAATTGGAAAAGGACTTTAATCACAGCTCGTCGATGCAGGATGCTAAGCGGACGAGAGAATCTCGACGCCACCATCACATCAAGACCAAGCGTATATGAACTAATGAGATACTTAGTGAGACTCTTGGCTCGGACATCGGAGTTACAGGCGGATCAACCCGAGTGACAGATCATCAGAGGGACCAACAGACCCAACAGCAGTGAAGTACTCAAGTAGGGGAAAGGTCCAAACTACCCTCCCAGGCCCATTGATTAGTATTGGATTACTGTTCACTAATGGGCCATGGGCCAAAGGTAGCATTGGTGTCCAAATCTGAAATGTACACTTGGCATCATCTTGTGAGCTAACTCATAAGCATGTGATAACTATAAATATGGTACAAGGTCCATGACCTTAAGGTAAGCAATATCAAGGGAAGAATCCCCAAGTATTATCATAATCCCTCATAACTATTACATTGAGAGCTTCCAACTCTCTCTTGAGTAAAGTCTCTTATCGGATTGACATAGGCAATCCGGGTAACCCATTCTAACCCCCCCCATACTTAGTCCTTTCAGGTACACATACCTGGATCAGCACTACCTCGGACCTCAAGTCGGAGGCGGGCCATAGACTAGGTTATTTGTGATAGTTTAGTTAGTTAATGTTGGAGGTTTTAGCCCTCAACAGTATTAAAGAATGGCCCGATAGTCATTCAACAACTCAAGCAAGTCATGGAGGTTTCAAATGGTAGAGATAGAGAACAAAGCGATGGGTCTTCACAGACAGATGCGTCAACTAGTGGGAGACACGCGATCGAGTTATTCTGAACCAAAGTCCGAGAGCTACGGACATCGAAGATGCGAAGAGAAATCATTTGGATGGTCGGGCTCGTAATATCATCATACTTTCTACTCGGAGCACATACTGGCGTAAAGCGTAGGGTGCAAAGCGGTGAAAGTGGCACGCAATTGATTGAAGAAATACATGCGGCTTGAGAAAACAAAGGAAAATAAGTTCGAAGTTTTGAAGCTCAAATTCCAAAACTTTAAACAAGGTCCCACAGAGACTCTTGAAGAACTAGATTTCCGTTATACAACACTTATGAGTGACATGGCTGTACTTGGTGAGAGTAATAGATATACCCAGTCAGAAAAGATTAAGATTATTGTGAGAAGTCTAAATCATAACTGGAAACACACAAAGTTTTTCTACTTTAACCAAGGAATGCCAGATATCACTCATGTGGAACTTTTCTCTCACCTTGCCACTATTGACTATGAGACAACTCAAAGAGAACAAACAACTGAGAAGTTGCAGAATGTTGCTCTAGTTGCTCAAGGAACTTATGAAAAGAAGAAAGGTAAGGAGGTGACTGAGGATGCTCTTGCTGTAAAGCAAATGGGAAAATTTGTCAGTCGAGAAATTGAGAGAAGAAAAGCCAAAGAGAAGCTGAAAAAGCATCTAGGCTCAAACTACCACCAGTACAAAAATATGCAAAGCTCACTGAACAAGTCGGCTCAAAAAGCATCTAATCTTGAGGAAGCGAAATCGGAAGCGATATCTGTTTCTATTATCGAAACTTGGTCATTTCAAGAAGGATTGCCTTCATGACAAACTAAAGGCGGTGACAAGAAAGGCGGAAGAATCTTCAAAAGAAGTCAGAGAGCTATGCTAACTGAAGAAAGGAAAAGGATTCAAATCCAACTGGATGCTCTAGATATTGAATCTGATTCTGAGGATGAGGATTCAGATGATTCCACACTGCCTTCCCCAAAAATGTGTGGTGTCTCTCATGAAATAATTGACTTTGGTCAAAAGAAGAAAGAAGTGTGGCTGAAGAAATCTTTCCAGATATCTCCCACATTGAACCTTGTCTAATGGCTGATGAGGTAACACATACTTCCTGCTATACTTATGAAAGTGATGAAGAGGGAATCAAAGATCTGGAAAATCTCAAAAGACAACTTGATCTCTACGAAAGAGAATTTCTAATGGTCCGAGCTAGAGCCGAAAACTTTGAAGAAGAAAAGAATTCTCTTGTAAAGGAAAATTCTCAAATAATCAAGATATCTGAGAAAAGGATCTTTGAAAATGCATTTCTCAAGGCTCGATATACGAGACGAAAAGTCACATAAAGAAGCGATGGCGATCTTCAAAAGAAGTGTGAAGATCTTCTTTACGATAATAAGGAACTCAAAAGAAAGAACTATCTTTTCAATCTTATGCGAAAGCTAGTGACACACTTCTTGAAATCTGATCTTATTTAAGAGATCCTTGAAAAGAGAGGACTTAATTTGGACACACACCTGAAGGTCCACCACTCTAAATAAGAGTAATGAAGGACTAACATTTGTCAGTGCTCAGCAAGGTGATCCCAAACAATCTACAATATCGTCAGAAAACTAAGATTGTTGACAAAGGAAAGGCAGTTGCGACTAAGCCTTTGAGGGAAAAACAAGTCAAGGAAAAGCGGTAGAATATTTACGGAAAGAAATATAACACTGAGAAGTGTAATCATCCACAGTGCTATGTCTCTCAAAAAGGAAAAATTGCCGGAGCTGACAAATTCTCCTATGTCACGTTTTATGAAAAGAAAATAGATTATCCAGAGACTAGCAAAGCTGCTGAGAAGAGATCTCAGATAGCACCAGGTGCTCGGAATGGTATTGGCTATAAAGCCATTGAAACAACTTGCTCGTGAAGTACAAACAAGAGCGAAACGATGGTTAAAGGCTAGAATTGCTCACATCAATTATCGAAGTGGAAGATAAATCAAGCCTTTGAAAATCTGAATGCCGAGGCTAGAAGAAATCGCTAGGAAAGCTAAGTTCTTTGAGAAGCGGACTCGAAAACTGACAGTGTCTGAAAGCACCAAATGTAGCACCAAGGAACACACGAGGAAGAAAATAGTTACGAATAACAATGATACTAATCATTTAACTAGAATTCCTCCTTATGTTCTGTTAGACAAAGAATGTTCCTAAGAAATTCATTCAAAATGGATTCCTCTTTGGAAGATTCTTTAGTGCAGATAGTTCCATTGTTGGTATGAGAACACAATCTCACATTTCTGTTTTATGCGAGAACACTCTAAAGACTAATTCAAAGTGGCATTTTGACGGTGGATGTGGGAAGCACATGGCGGAGACAAAGCAAATAGTGACTACAAAATTGCAATGATGGACCAATTATCATGTTTCTTTGGAGGAGATGAAAATCGACCATAGGTTTTGGCAATTTGAAGTTTGGAGCCCTCACAATCTGTGAAGTGCTTCATGTAAAGGGATTGAAATATAATCTCCTAAGCATGAGTCGACTAGTAGACAAAGTCTTGTCGAGATCAAGTCAAAACTATGTGAAGTGATTGACAATGAGTCAAAGCAGACAGTCTTGGTTGCAAGGCGTAAAGGAAATCTTTATGTTGCTGATTGGGCATCCGCCACAACCGAAGAATGTCTCATGGTGAGTCAATCTGGTCACACTGAAGAAAATTGGCTATGGCATAAAAGAATGAGTCACTTGAATTTCAAAACTCTGAACAAACTAGCCAAGAAAGAGTTGGTGGATGGTTTACCCAAAATGGCATATAGAAAAGAAGGTGTATGCTCAGCTTGCCAAATGGGAAAACAATCCAAAACATCTTTAAAGTCTAAAACTAGACACTCCAGTGAAAGGCCACTGCAAATGTTACATATGGATCTTTTTGAATCCTCGGTAACTAGTTATGCAGGAAAGAAGTATGGTCTGGTTGTTGTTGATGATTACTCAAGATTCACTTGGGTTTTCTTTCTCAAACACAAATCATATACAAGGGTTGAAATACACAACTTGCTGAATAAGCTCGAAGTCATGAAAAATGATAAGGTATCCGTAATCAGAACAAACCATGGTACTGAGTTTATGAACCAGTACATAAAAGAGTTTTGTACCTGCAAAGGTATACAACATCAACTATCTTCTGTAAGAACACCACAACAAAATGGTGTTGTTGAAAGAAAGAATAGGACCCTGAAAGAAACAGCAAGAACAATGCTTGCTGACACTAAAATAAGTAAAATTTATTGGGTTGAAGCTGTGAACACAACGTGCTACACTCAAAATAGATGTCTGATTAACAAACACCATGACAAAACTCCTTACGAGCTTTTCATTGGTAGACCCCCTAGTATCAAACATCTAAGGGTGTTTGGTTGCAAATGTTTCGTTCTTAACAATGGAAAAGAATACTTGAGAACATTTCAACCAAAGGCAAATGAAGGAGTATTTCTTGGTTACTCTCTGAATAGCAAAGCCTACAGAATCTACAACAAAAGAATGCAAAAGATCGAAGAATCTGTTCATGTAGTGTTCTATGAAGGAAACAAGAAAGTACTCTTGAATGATGATCTCTCAGATAGGTTCAAAGAACTGTTGATTAAAGATTCTGAAAAAGGATCCTCAGAAGGAAACAATTCTTTCATTCAAATTGAGGATGAGTCTGACGATGAAAAGCAACCTATGCTTAGTAACAACCAGATGACTCTAAGACATGATGAAGAATTTCCTATGAGAATTCGAAATGGAGCAGATTCTTGAGAACCTTCATCATGAAGAGGTATCGAAAATGATTCTTTGAAATGCAAGATTGAGATATCTCTAACCTTTGAAAAAGTGTCGGATATCCATGGCATTTCCCATGTGTAGGATATCTCGACTCTTGCAAGTATCTCATCAAGATCATATTGATTCACATTCAAATCAAAATGATATTGATCCTACTAGTTCAAAACCCATTATGAAATGGATAAGAAATTATCCTGCAAAGGATGTTATTGGTCCCATAGACCAAGGAGTTAGAACTAGAAGAGCAATCACTGAAAATGCAAATTGTCTCTATGGATGTTTCATCTCAAACATTGAACCAAAGACTATAGAAGAAGCATTAAAGGATCAAGATTGGATCTCTGCAATGCAAGAAGAGTTAGATCAATTTAAGAGAAACAAAGTCTGAAGCTGGTTCCATTTGTTAGCAGTATATACGTAATTGGAACCAAGTGGGTTTCGAAACAAAATGAATAGTCTGGTGAAATAACGGAAACAAAGCAAGGTTGGTTGCGAGGATTCACCGGTGAAGGACTAGATTTTGATGAATCTTATGCAGGTTGCAAGATTGGATGCAATAAGACTCTTTCTAGCCTTTGACTCATAATGACTTCTGATTTATCAAATTGATGTCAAGAGTGCATTTCTAAATGGTGAACTTGCTGAGGAAGTCTATGTTGAGCAACCACCGGGTTTTGAAGTTTCATCAGAAAGTAGGATGGTCTATAAGCTTCAGAAAGCTTTGTATGGGCTGAAACAAGCTCCAAGAGCATGGTATGATACATTGGCCAGATATCTACTAGAAAGTGGTTTCAAGAAAGGAGATGTTGATAAAACACTCTTCACATTGAACCATGATGGAAAACTACTTTTAGTTCAAGTATATGTTGATGACATTATATTTGGATCTAAAAGACAACTTTGTGAAGACTTTCTTTGAACTCATGAAAAGTAAATTCGAGATGAGCATGATGGGAGAATTGAATTACTTCCTAGGGCTGCAAGTCAAGCAACTCGATGATGAAATATTCATTAGTCGAACAAAGTATGCAAAGACATGCTCAACAAGTTCAATCTAAAGCCTTACGAGAATGCTAAGATACTATGAGCATTGAAACCAAAATGACCTATCTTGAATCGACAAGAGTGTTGAAGAACACAAGTATAGGAAATTGATTGAGTCTCTCTGTACCTCACTGCAAGTAGACGACATTGATATCACGGTTGGAGTGTGTGCGATTTGAGAAAATTGATGCGGTCACACTACAACATTGCTATGAAGATATTAAGGTATGTAAAAGTCTTGTAGAAGTTGGATTATGGTATCAAAAGGCGATGGATTGAGTTTGGTTGGCTATTAGGATCTTGACTATCTTTGGATCATTGCTTGTGAGAAAAAGCACCTCGGAACTAGTCGATTTCTTGGTAATGATTGATATCATGGTTGACAAGAAACAAAACTCAATTACTACATCTACCACGGAATTTGAATATATTCTTTGGGTGTTGTACTTCACAAATATTGTGGATACAACAACAACTCAGAGACTATGGACTCAATGAAGAGAAAATTCCTATTTTCTGTGACAACACAAGTTTTATTGCCATAACTCAGAATCCTAAGTTTCATGCTAGAACAAAGCACATTGATGTTAGACACCACTTCATCAGAGATCATGTTGAAAAAGGCAATATAGAGATACTCAAGATTGGCAGTGAAGACCAACTTGCAGATATCTTCACTAAGCCACTACAAGAAAGTAGATTCTTAGCCTTAAGACACAGTCTTGGACTAATGAAGCTACCAAAGAACTGAAAAAGTTCAGATATCTGAAGAAGATATCAAAGAAGAGAGAAAAGTAATCTAGAACGGGCATCCAGAGAAGAGGAATCTGGAACGGGTATCCAGAAACCAATAGCTATTTGAAGATTTATGAGACAGGTACTCAGATATCTAGATCACTGAGTGAGGGGGAACAGAAAAGAGAATAGTACAACTGTCTATAGTTAACTACTATCTTGAAATTTGAATTATTTCTATCTTTGTGAAAAACTTTGAAAAGACAACAAGTATAAGATAGAATCAGATACAACAGTGTTCTCATTCACACAGAAACGTGATTCAGATAGCTAATAGCCAACATTCATTAAATGGGCACAATTACAATTGTTGATTGTGATCATTGCTGAAGAAGCAATGGTGACCCTTGATGAAATGGGCGATTGATCTTCTGGCGAAGATTAACTCTCGGTAAATAGTGGGTATTGAAATTCGGACATGGTCCACTATGCATTTAATGCCAAACAAAGCTTTCCGCACTTTATGCGCAATACAGATACTTACACAAAATTAATTTGTATGTATATATACATTGAGATCTCTTTGCTATATATATAGGATTTTGGCGAAAATTACTTTCGCCTAATCGACATTACGACTTGCACAAGAATAGCAAATTTCTTTCTTCTATCCTCTCTGCAAATCTCTGCTCCCAAATTAATTTTTCTGCAAAGAATCACTGATCTTTCACATTAATCTCTTTAAGATCTTCGAAAAACTCACTCTATATAAAGAGATGGCCCCCAAACGATCAACTACACAGAAATCCCAAAGTACTACCACTGGTACTGCTAAAAAGCAAGCACCAGAGTTGGTAGTTATTAACAATCGATTGGTAGGGAAATTCAATCCCGATCATTCGACTTCAAATCACATAATGATTTGGGGTGGTGCCATGATCGAGGAATACCTCACTGCTGTTGTTGAGACTTCAATGACGAGCGATACTTGACATGCTTGAAAAGGCAAAATCAAGGGTTTTCTATCGGCTCTACCAAGTAGAATCTCTTCCTTTGGATATGTTAGAATTCTACAACAACTCGGGATTATATCTGTATTTACGAAAACCTTTGCAATAGTGTCTCGAACTTGATCGAGAAGAAATCATACGGACTTAACAACTTCTGCGAGTTGTTTGACCTTCACAATCTTGGAAAGGATTTTGAAATAGACACGAGGATGATGATCTCCTTGAAGGTGTAAAACAAGCATGCGATGATGTGTGTGATCTTGAAAATCGAGATACACCCTGATTTCAAGCTTCGACATCGAACTAGACATCTATTGGTTCCTGGGATGTGTTAGCATCCATTCTTCACAGATTCTTTGATGGTCTACAAGCAGGTCTTGACCGGATAAGCGAAACATTTGGATGATGATGTTCTTGTTGCAACAACAAGACAAAGGATGGAAAACCCTTTCAATTGGGGAAATGCGCCTTCATGAAATTTGTGAAGAAGATTGAGGCTTTGAGCCTCAATCGCTAAGGGACTTCTTGAGCGAAGACCACGATGGCTATGGTCTAAAGATATCTGCTTCTTTGGAAAAGCTTGGCATTGAGCTCGAGAGCAAGGATGACATGTGACGATAACCTACTCTACAAATATGAATATCTGAACATGATGAAAAGGTTCTTTGGATCTCGGAAAGGTTCGAAGTGAAAGGCGAAGAGGTATCGAGGAAAAGTTGCGACCAAGAAGCCCGAACTTCGAAAGAAGTCTGGCAAATCGGAAGGCACACCCATTGAGGTTGTCGATTCTTGCTGAGATGAACTCATCAATCTTGCAAAGAGGTATCGACTCTTGAACAAATAGACTCGAAGAGAATGTGCTTTTCGAGATGTCGAGACTATTGAAAGCCTTGGCGATGAACTCATCAATCTTTGCTAAAGAAAGTAGTAGCGAGATACGAAAGCCTATCTACAAAAACCGGGAATTATGGACGATCGGTTCCAATCTTGATGAGAACTCGGCGATGAAGATGATGAATTAGTCATTTCTCAAGTCCTAGAAAAATCAAAAGGGCTAAAGATTCTTGAAAAAATGGCGGTGTAGAAATATCTGAAGAAGAATCTACACCACAGGTTTACGAACAAGCACACATTACAAAGGTTCTTGAAGAAACAGCGATGTCGAGTAATTGGACAAATTACACCATCGAGCAACAAAGTGAAGCATATTGAAGATGCTCGATGAGTGAGATCTTAGTGTTGGATAATCTGCCATTGCCTCGACACTTTGCGATGCATCTCAAACCTGACAACCACAACGACCGGATGTAAATCTGCTTTGAAATGGTACTTGAATTGCGGATACGACATCTTTTATTCTTGAAGAAAATCCTGTAAAAAGCGGGTTCTGACTCGATGAAAGGGATCAAACTAAGACATCTTAGAATGATCAACAGGGAGAACAAGAGTTGCATACTCGAGCAAGATGCGAAGTACGAAACTTCAAACAAAGAAGATGAAATGGAACAACAAGACCAACACATAGAAGGGTCACAAGTTCGAGACCAATCGACTTGACATTGCTCGGTCTGAATGGTTTAACTCTCTACTTGTGATATTTTGTGCCACATAATCTTGTTATTTAATAGAATTTCTTTATTCTGGTGATTTAGAAACACGAGAACAAGAGAAATTTGAAAAGCTTGCCTCGAGAAGGAAGGAGGCTTCACACCCTCACAACTTAAGGAATCGAGCGTACTACGGTGATAAAGAGTTCATAAGATATAATTTCGGATATTAGTTAATACATTTCACTAATAAGTGTTTGTTTCTAATAGGCTCAAGCGAGAAGAAAATGAAGAGGCGAAAAGTCTATCTCTTGAGAAGGAATCGAGGCTTCGAGGCCTATGAGGAACAAATGTCTGAACATACATGAGAAGGTATTTCTTTCAGATATTTATACTCCTCGAAGAGCAATCTCGATCATTTTCTTAGACTAACACTTTCTATATGAGGTTAAAAAGAAGTAGAAGTTGTTGAGGAATTGCCCTCAATCCTCACAACATATGGAAATTGATGAGGCATCAAGGCCTTCATCACAAGAAAGATTCGAAGCGCACAAGTTTACGTGAGACAAACATCTGCCTCAACGGAGGTAATTGACATCTCGGATATCGATTTGTCGATAAAAATTTTCTTGATAAAATTTCCTAAGTGTTATGTTTTAATTCTCGAGTTCAGCGAAGAAAGGTTGATGAGGACCGGACTTCCAAGTCTCCACCTCACAACAAGATATCTGAGGCAACCCCTGTCTCAGTAGTACAAGTCTCTGAGCCTGATGTACTCATTCAGGTACCTCAGAAACCTAATTACACTTGTACTCAGATATCTACACAAGTTTTGAATCTAACTCAGAACTCTTTCTTTCAGGCTCAAACAAGTGCCACGAAGGTCCATGATGATGAGAAAAGGACTACTTCCCTTCTTCAAAGCTCATACCACGAAAGCACATTCAATGCTTCAAGAAATGGCAGAGGTTAAGGTGCTCATATCTCTCTGAAATATTGAGAATCACAGATCAACCTACGAGACAAGCACGAGCTCTTGACTTGGAGAACTACATCCATGCAATGTTTACCACGGAATAGTATCAAGTTGCGACCTTATTGCATAAGGATTTCTCCAGAGAAGTGGCACAGAAGTTGATTCAAGCCTTGATCGGTGATGGTCGACAAGATTACGAGATGGCATTGAAGCCGATCTGCCTTGGACTACAATTTATTCCTTCTGAACAAGAGGAGGTTAATGGGCAGAAGATCACTATTCCTGAAGTGATTAATCTTGTATCTGAAGACGATGAAGAGGAAGAAATAGATGAGAATAACTTTGATGAACCTCCTTCTGACCATCACAAGAAGGATGATGATGATGATGACCCTACACGGGGACGGAGGGATTTCACAAGGACCTGATGCCTCAATTGCTTTGAAAAGCACCTTGAGAGGACTTCACAATCCCTCCTCCATCTCCTCGAAATCTAATCATCGAACTTGACACAAAGTTACTCTTGAACAAGTAGTTGAGCACTCTGAGGAACAACTCGAAAATAGCAGATGCACAAGCGAGTTGCTCAACTCGAACAAGCTGTTGGACGAAGAACATGCTACATCTTCAAGCTGGAAGAAAAGATAAATGAATCGAGAAAAGCTCCGGAAGATTGAAGATCAAACAATCGAGGAAATGGAAGCTTATCTTTGAAATGAAAAACTCCGACTTGTTGTTAGGGCAATTCTTTGAGGAATTGAATCTTGAACAAGTATCTAATGACAAACATGATGCTAAGGCGCATTCGAAGATGTTCCATCCTCCTCCTTTGAAAGGAAGAAACACATCTACGAGATGGTTCTTTGGACTAGAGAACATTGATGAAAATGTCGAGAGGATGAAGATCCTTTGGTGATAACTCGGATGATGAAGAAGACAAGACATTGGCGAACACCGCAATGAACATTTAGCGGTTTCTCATTTGAAAAGGAAGTGATTGCTCTGAAACATTGACAAGGCGCGAATGTCAACTCAATGAATACTTGAATAGATATCAATCTTGGCTAAATTGAAAAAGGAGTTATCTTCTCAAGACAAAGCCATTGCATCGATCCTGCGGTGAGGTCATTCGAGCTCATCACTCGAGAACAACAACGTCTGGTCATTTCTCGAAAGATCTAGGCATGGTTAGGGATGATGACCAACTCTTGGCTCTGAAAAGCCTTTGAAGAGCTATCTTTCTTTGAAAAGCGAGATCTTTGTTCAAGGCCCACTGGCAAAGCTTACTGATAAGTATACTGGTCTTATCAAACAAAATCAGGAGCTCAAGGCCGATCTGGAAAAGTTGGTTGCTGCTTACAACTATCTGCAAGGCAACTTCAATTCCCTTTCAGAATCCTTTGTGATTCTTAGTCAGTCAACAATGACTAAGGGGGAAGAATATGAAGAGGCTCAGAGAGGAAGAGGAAACAAAAGAAAATTTGAACAACCACCTCTCAAAAGAAAATTTGAACAACCACCTCTCAAAATAAATGAGCCCTCCTCCAGTCAGACTGCTCTACAGATAGTGGCCACCACTCAGCAACTTCCTAAAAAAAGAATGACAACAAGGGCCAGAGCACAGAAACCTCCAAGGAGTACCAAGGCTCCAAGGAGAAGATAAGTAAAAGGGATTGATGAATCTTCTGAAGAAGAAGAAGGCGAATCAAATCCACAGGCAATGAAGAAGGCTGCAAAAGTCTCACAAGAATTGATCTTGATGATGATGATGAAGAGTGATGAAGATGAAGCTCCTCTTCATAGAAAAGGAAAATTGATACCTAAGCGGGCCCATTTGCAAAGCCTTTGGCGGCTAAAACACCCTCTGGAAATACCAAGTCTATCCGGTGGTTCTTCAAGCATTACCCCAAAGGAGAATTCAAGACAAAGGAGGAGCGGTGAGGCTGAGCGAACAACTTCAACTACCACTCGGGCTGAAGAAGCGAGATTGAGTATGTGAAGACCAACAATGACTCCTCATCTCTGGTGCATAAATCGGAAGAATGACTCTTTGGATTACGGAACTTAAGCATCTCTTGGTAAACTCAAAATTTCGAACCAATCCATAAGCATTTCGTGGCATGGAGAAAAGACAAGCCAATCTTGATTAACACCAACCACATCAAAGCCTGGTTGGATTTTGAAGTGATCAAGAGAATAGAAGCCATGAAGAAGGACCTCTCCGATGAATGTCCTTATGGAAAGCCAGATGATGTGCACATAATTTCCAACATTACTGGAACAGGCACAAGAGCAAGACTTGTCGTGGAACCCTATGAGTCCTTCTATGGCGAAGATCAATCTGAGGATGACATCGGATATCGAAGAATTTATGAATACTTCAAGGTCGGATATCGAATCGAGCATGCACGGAAATGGGGAAAGTATTTGTGGGTCAAGCACTTTGTCGAAAAATCCTACCAAAACCTACAAGGAAGTGCGTGGATTTGCGAGACACGAGAGATGATTGTCGAACTCTTCTCTATGACTACTCGATGATATCAAAGGTTTGGTGATAGGAAATTCTGATTGACCCATGGAACTGCTTTTGAAGACTTGAAGTATAGAAGACTTGAAGACTAGTTCATTAGGATGTCTACTTGGAGCTTGGTTACTCCTGTTGTCCTAATTTACTGTGTAATTTTTTGTATCTTGCTGACTGAGCTAAATTGTATTATGTACTAAAGTTATCTGTAAGCTTTCTCTGTATCATATCTGATGAACTTACTCTCAGATATCATTCTTTATAAAAGATAACTTGTCAGCAAAGATCACACCTTGTGATTTGGTTGATGTTTACTTTACGCATAATTATATGAACTTAAAAATCATAAGAAATGATTAAGTGATGGATTGTTTCCTCATCCAGATTTGTAATAGGTCAGATAGTCATCGTTGACTGATCAAAATGGGGGAAATTTGTTAAGATTATATCTGTTTAGATTTTGATCAGCAACCTAATGACTTATCTTAGCTCAGAAAGGTGATTAGTACTCTTGGTTCACTTGAACATTGTAAAAGAGGAAACTCACTAAGTATGATAGTCTAGCAAATCTTGTATAGGATGTTAGGTCTCGAAATGTAATTTTATTTTACGAAGAAGCCGAAGAAGGCATCAATGAGGAAAAGTTCATGATTTGAAGATTTGAAAGGCTGCAAGATTCTTTGAAACGATGGTTTTAGATACCTATGTCGGATATCTTGAAGAAACAAGTGTTTGAAACACAAGTGTTACAAAGATATCGAGAATAAAGGTTTACGAGGCGAGGAAAGTGCCCAGATATCTACACTTAGATACCTTGGACATAAAATATGTACGAAAAAGAAATATATTATAACAAGTTGTTTAAACAAGTGGTATCTGGAGCTATGATGATCTACGGAAAAGAGCGTGCAAAGCCTCGAAGCTTGCATAGTTCGTTGGCACTCTGAGGACAAAGTATAGTACGATTGCATTAAATCTTGCGAATGAAATGTACGAACAAAAGTTGTAACCGAAGAAGAAGACAAACACCTTTCTGATTACTATACTCGGATATCAATAGTTTGAAAATGAGTTAAGCTAGCGGATACTATTGACGGCACTCAAATTCATCTATAAATATCAACACTTAGGTAGCTTGAGAACATACTTTAGAACACCTTTGAACACGAGAATACGGAATATTCTCACAAGCTCTCTCAAGCAAACTACTTACCTTGAAGCTTTACATTGTGACCAAAGCTCTTGATTCTAAGTAGCACAAAGTTCTAAGTATCTGATCCTTAAGCATTGTTATTTGTGAAAGAGTTGAACTAAGATTTCATATCGAGCTTCATTCTCTTGAACACTTATCATAGACTTGGGTCGATGAGAACAAGATACCATACATTGCAAAGTGTATTAAGTATACTTGATTCATAGAGCTATCTGAATAATGAACAAGTTATTAAAGAAGCTCACTGACAATTACCTTAACTTGACACCTTAAGCGGTGTGGAGTGCAGGAAGTACTTAGTTTGGGAAACTAAGGAATAAATCGAGGTTATTGAGCACGGGAAGTACTTAGTTTGGGAAACTAAGGAACAACTCAAAAGGTTTGATGCAGGAAGTACTTGGTACGTGAAAGCAGGGAATAACTCGGGGAACACTTGGTTGGGAACTGGTGTATTTAGGAATCAAGAGAAGATATCGTAAGGTTACCTCATTTATCTATCTTAGTGGATTCTAGAGTGCGAGAAAGGCGAAGTGGATTAGTTGAAGGATTCGCCACCTTGATACCACTATAAAAGACTTGTGTTATTTACTGCGGTTTATTACTTGCTTTACTTATCTTACAAAGTACTTACACTTATCTTCTTTGAGCACGTGCACTTATCCTTTGAAAAGTCTTACGCTCTTTGAAATTAAGTATCGATATCTTCACGGATATAGAAAGCTGTTTATCGACAAAAGTTTTAAAAGACTATTCACCCCCCTCTACTCTTTTACTTTGCCGTTATCTGGACCAACAAGATGTCGTTTTCTTCTTGAATTGACAGCTCCCGACCGTCGATCCTACTATCCACCTCAGCCTGAAATCGTAAAGTGCATACCATGAGTTACGGATGAAAAAATCACTCATAGTACACAAATATGAACCTTAACAAAGAAACGTACCGCAAATAAAGACAACAATTTAATAAGATAACACAACAAATTCAATGGTGACTAACATATCACCCATGTTCAGTGGCTAACATACCACTCACATATAGTGGCTAACATACCACTCATATTGTCCGAAAATTTTCTAACACAATGACTAACATATCACCCAAGTTCAGCGGCTAACATACCACTCACAAATAAAGCACAAAAAATTAAACTTACACTGGTCATATTATCAACGGAAGATACGAATATATACACTAACTCTACAAAAAAAATCCGACATTTAGCGACAGATTAAACCCGTCTCCTTTTTGGGCTTTGTCACAAAGCTTCTAACGACGGATAACATATACGTCGCTAAATAGTTACGGATTTAGCGACGGATAGAGTGTTGACCTTTTAGAGACGGATGAAGCTGATTTTCTCTTTTTTTAAAAACCAAATTCTGTGCTATTTAGTTATCGGTCGCTAAATAGGTGTTTTTTTATTTTTTTTGAAAATTATAATACGGATAAGCAAAGCAATTTTATACGGATATTCAATACGGATAAACCAACAATTTTATACGGATATTCAATACGGATAAACTGACAATTTTATTCAATACGGATAAACCGACAATGATACAATTAATCGACAATTTTATACAATATTCAATACGGATATACAATAAATCGACAATTTTATACAATATTTAATAATACAATATTCAAAATTATAGAATTATAAGAATTAAAGTAAATCGAATCTGGACTAAATTGGATCGGTGATTGGATCTGGACGGATCTTGACCGAGCTTGGGAAGATCTTGATTGGATCTTGATGGTGGATCTGGGCAGTGGTGGTGGATCTGAGCCGATGGTGGTGTGAGGTTGGTGGGGATGGTGGTGTGACGGTGGAAGGGAGGTGGAGTGGGTGGCGGTGGAAGGGAGGCGGAGTTGGGCGGTGGGAGGGCAGTGGACAGTAGTGATGGTGGTGGTGCGGTGGAGGATGGTGGTGGATCTGGTGGTGGTGGTGTGTGGCGTGGTGGTGGAAGGGAGGTGCGTGGTGGAAGGGTGGTGGTGGTGGTGGAAGGGTTGGTGGAGTGGTGGGAGGATGGAGAAGTAATTGTGAGTGATGGGAGGAAGAGGAAGGGTTATATATTAGGGTTTCTGCGGAATTTAGTGGCGCATAAATAGATTTATCTGTCGCTATTTAGCGACGGATAGATTTATCCGTCATTAAATTTTGATTTTTTTTTGGTCAACATAATTAGAGATGGATAATATCCGTCTTTAAAAATAGCGATTAAATAAGCTATTTAGCGACGGATAATATCCGTCGCTAAATAAGCGTCGCTATTCTTGAGATTTCTTGTAGTGTAACCTCTAATGATTCCATTTATATTCAAGTATGATTGAGACACTTGCAAATAATCGAAAGTTAATCATCCTCGATGGTCATGTAAAAATCCTCATCGTCTTCATCATCCATTTCTTTCCCAGTATCGATTTTAGCCATATTTGCATCTTCATCATCCATGTTGGCCTTCATTTCTGCCTTCCATGCTCTTTCGAATGCAGAATAACTTGTGAACATTGGAACATAGAGTGTATCGCAATTTCTACATACATAAAAAAAATCGAGGTTAAAATCAATTGTGCTAAGTCAATTACAAAATACAGTTCACTAAAAAATGTTAGAAATGAAATCACTACTAAGAAAGACGAAGCATACTTACTAAACAAATTTGTAATCGACTCAATGAATCTGGTGGAGGAGGAATGGTGTAAGCTGACGGTGGAGGAGGTGACGAAGGTGGAGAAGTCATCCTTGAAGTGTTGAGATCGATGATTGTTTTGAGAGCAAATAGTCAGTTTCTTATAAACCCAGGTATAATTACAGTTTAAACACCCATTTCTTTTCTAAACATCATTTCCAAATGAAAAAAAATCACAGCTTTCATATTGTAGATTAAAATAGTAGTAATTCTTTCTAAGTTAATACGAGCCAATTATACTAAAACCACCAAAATCACTAAATGGTCTCCAAACACTCAACCAAATCTTCATAATCCTACTACATGTACGAAAATATCAAATTAAATACCTTACATACTTACAAACATCCTAACATGATACTAACAATTCAATTTCACAATAAATCTATCAATTGCACAACCTCAAGCTTAGCCCACTACTTAATATAAGCTAAACTAGCTAGTAGAGACTTCCTATAAACATCTGATTGCTCAAATTAGTGAAATTAGCAAAATTCCAAATTTAACAAAGTAAGGATTTTAGACTAATACCTTCAATTACGGAATTAAAATAGCCGAAGAAGGATGAAATTGAATGGCCACCCGAGTTCCTTGTTCAACGAGCTTTGAAAAGAGTCCAAGATTGGCTGGAATGGTGGAGTTTTGATCGGAGTTTGTTGGTCCAGATAACGGCAAAGTAAAAGACTAGAGGGGGGGGGGGGGGGTGAATAGTCTTTTAAAACTTTTGTCGATAAACACAGTTTCTCAGATATCCGTGAAGATATCGATACTTAATTCGAGGCGGAAGACTTTTACGTGATAAGTGCGTGCTTTCGACAAGATAAGTGTAAATACTTTGCAAGATAAATAAAGCAAGTAATAAAGCGAGAAAGTAAATAACACAAGTCTTTTTATAGTGGTATCTGAAGGTGGCGTAATCCTTCAACTAATCCACTTCGGCCTTTCTCAGACCTAGAATCCACTAAGACAGATAAATGATGTAACCTTACAAATATCTTCTCTTGATTCCTAAATACACTAAGTTCCCAACCAAGTGTTCCCCCTGAGTTATTCCCCGGCTTTCTCAGCCAAGTACTTCATGTATTCAGAAACCTTTTGAGGTATTCCTTAGTTTCCCAAACTAAGTACTTCCTGTGCTCAATAACCTTGGAGTTATTCCTTAGTTTCCCAAACTAAGTACTTCATGTACTCCACGCCGATTAGGGTGTTGGTTAAGATAAATTGTCAGGAGAGCTTCTTTAATAACATTGGGTTATTAGGATAGCTCTGAATCAAGTATACTTAATACACTTTGCAATGTATGGTATCTTGTTCTTTATTGACCCAAGTCTATGATAAGTGTTTAAGAGAATGAATCTCAAATATGAAATCTTAGTTCAACTCTTTCACAAATAACAATGCTTGTTAAGGATCAGGACACTTAGAACTTTTGTGCTACTTAGAATCAAGAGCTTTGGTCGCAACAGATAGCTTGAAGGTAAGTAGTTTGCTTGAGAGAGCTTATGAGAATATTCCATATAAGTTCAGTGATCTAAGGTGTGTTCTCAAGCAGTCCAAGTGTTGATATTTATAGATGAATTTGAGTGCCATTTGAATAGTATTCGTTAGGCTTAAATCAAATTCAAACTATTGATATCTGAGTATAATCTTATGTGAGTTTGTCTTCTTTTTCAGAGCTACCGTTTTTGTTCATACATTTCTGTCCGCGCATTTAATGCACTGTACTTTACTTTGTCCTGTAGTGCCAACGGAACTATGCACGCTTTCTGAAGCTTTGCACGTCCTTTTCCAGAGATTATCACAACTCCAGATACCACTTGTTAAGAGTATATTGTTTCCTGGAAACATAATCTTTATCCAAGGTATCTGAGTGTAGATATCTGTGGGCACTTTTTCCTCGTTTCAGAAACCTTTTAATTCTCAGATATCTCTTGTAACACTGTTTATTTAAAAACGCTTGTGTCTTCAAGATATCTGGTCATAGGTATCTGAAAAACCTTTGTCTTCGGCAATCTTGTGCAGTCTTCAAGTCTTCAAAATTGTTGAACTTTTCCTGCTGGATGCCTTCTTCTTGGTCTTCTTCAGAAAATAAAAATTACATTTCGAACTAGAGGGGGGGAGGGGGGTGAATAGTCTTTTAAAACTTTTGTCGATAAACACAGTTTCTCAGAAATCTGGGGGTTTCTAATACTTAAATTCAGAGCGCAGAAGACTTTAAGATAGGTAAGTGCAGAAACAATAAGTATGTGTGTGTGCTTTGCTGAAATATAATTACAGAAAGGTAAATAACACAACAAATATAGTGGTATCTGGAGGTGGCGTAATCCTCCAACTAATCCACTTCGGTCTTTCTGAGACCTAGAATTCACTAGAACAGATAATTGAGTTCACCTTACAATAATCCAATTCTAAGATTCCTAAACAAATGGTTCCCAACCAAATATTCCCCCTGAGTTATTCCCCAGCTCCTAGAGCTAAGTATTTCCTCTACTCAGATAACCTTTGAGTTATTCCCTGATTTCCCAAATCAAGTACTTCATCTACTCCACGCCTTGATGGTGTTGGTTATAAGGTTTGTCAGAGGCTTCTCGTATAACTTTTCAGTTATGTTTTCAGAGAGCCTAATTGAACAAGACTACTTAATACACTTGTTCAGTGGATGGCGATGCACTCTTCTTGACCAGTAATTGGTGTCAGATTACGGAGAATGAGCTTCAGAAAGGGTATCTGATAGTTCAACTATTTCACGAATAAAAATCTCTTGTTAAGGTTTAGGACAACTTAGAACTACTAGTGATTCTTCAAGCAACAGAAAGCTTTCAGAAAGGTAGTAGAGTGCTTGAGAGAATACTTTGCTTGATGGTAAGTTTGCAAGATAGAGCGTTCTAAGGTATGTATTTCAAGCATCTAAGTGTGTGATATATATAGATAAATTTGAGAAGCGTTTGAATTGTATCCGTTGTGCTCTCTATCAAATTATATCCGTTTACATCTTGAACTATGTACTCAGAAGTCACTATCTCTTGTTTCAAAGAGGACTTGCTTTTTTGACATTTACGCGATGCATTTAATGCGTAATCTTTCATTGTCCTTTAGTCTCAACGGTTACATGAGCCTTTCTGATGGCTTGCATGCTCCATACTCATGATGTCATATGTCCAGAATCATATTTCGAAAGTAAGTTAATACACTTGAGAAAGGATTAAGGACATAGTCTTTCTGAGTTAGACTAAACCTTTATGTCTTCATAAACCTTGTGCAATCTTCAGTCTTCTAATCTTCAGAAAAGCTCCATTGCTAGGATTGATCTTCATGGTCTTCTTGAAATAAAAATTACACTCGGAGACCTATAATCCTAATACAAGATTTACTAGACTAATCATACTCAGTGATTTCCTCTTTTACAATGTTCAAGTGATCCAAGAGTACTTAATCACCTTTCTGGCTAAGATAAGAACATGTGATGAGTGATCAAAATACTAACAGATATTCCTAACAAATTTCCCCCCTTTTGATCAGTCATCCATGACTATCTTTTAAGTCCTATTACAAAATTGTAATCCTGGAAGAGAAAACAATCCACCACTTAACCATTTCAAATGATATTCAATTTTAGTTGAATTAAGTGCAGAAAGTAAACATCAACCAAATCACAAGAAGTGATCTTTGCTGCTAAGTTGTCATCTATTAAAATGTATTTGAGAGTATGATCTTCAGATAGGTACAATTTACAGAAAGAGATGCAACTTTTACATATAGAGAATTTTAGAAACAATCAGCAAGATTACAAAAAGTAATAAAACATACTAAGTAAATTAGAACAAAGGAGAGTCCAAGCTCCAAGGGAGTATTCTAATGTTACTAGTCTTCAAGTCTTGAAGCATGACTTGGGTTTAGATACCTCAAGTTCTTCAGCACCCTTTCTGGATCAGTTGACATGATTATCCACTTTTCTGCATTCTTGGACATAGTCATAAAGAATCCTTCTGACAGAGAGCTCTGTCTTTCTGGATAAGTCACATATTTCATGGTAACTCTTGCCAAGTTTGTGATTCTTCGAGAAAGTGTTTGACCAGTACTTTCCCGGACCGGCATGGTCTACTTGCGGTGAGATAGGTTGAAATACTTGTATATTTCTTCCGGATAGTGTATATCATCTAGGTATTCATCGATGTCATATAGAATGACTCATAGGTTGAAACACCTAATTTGTTCTTCTCTTGTAGCTACCATCGGTTTTCTTACCTTGTGTACATCATCGGGTTTTGGGTAAGAGGCGAAGGAAAGATCCATCTTTACGCTTCATTCCTCTTTTCTACTTCAAAGTTTAGCAGGGCATGAAGGTGCTCGGTTTTAGCAATTAAAGCACTTCTCTCCATTTCAAGATACGGTTGAGGATGGGAGTTGAAACTTATCATTGACAAGTAGATGTTGTAGTTCGAATCGATACCCTCTCTTGTTGAGAATGCACCTATATGAAGATTCTTCATTACTAGTCTTCATATACTCGATGTGGGCATCAGTTGGCCTTTCTTGATGTGTTTCATTGTTTATTACATAAGCGGAAATCCTTCTTGCTTTTACATTTGGTGGCCTTCTGTCGAGATCCTCTAACTCTTTCTTCTGCCTTGAAATTTGTCTTTGGTGGATGTTCCTTGTAATGACTTGGTATTTCGAAGGGTTACGGTGCTAAAGGTCTTCTTTGCCGAGAGGAGGTTGTGAGGTAGTTGTCTCCTTTTCTTGTGAAGTGGATGTTCATCGTATCGATTCATACTCATCATCATTGAAGTCCAAAATTGGAGACTTGCTTTCTTGACCTCTTACTTCTCCTTCTTCCTTTTCTTCTTCTTGAAGTCTTCTTCTCTTCGAGATTCTAAGGGACTTGGTTTCCCTAGTGACCATACTTCTCGTATACATTTGGTTGATCTGGAACAACTTCTTGACAAGGGTGTCTCGGTGGTGTCATAATGACAAGTTGACTTGAGGAGGGAGGATTTGATTGTTTTCTTTTCTTCCTCGCCTTTACGAGGCATCTCTTCTTCCCCTTAGTCATGAATGGTGACTCATGATAGCATAAGCTTGAGAGTTTGAAAGTTTTACGGAGATTGTTGTGCACCACGACCAATTCTTGAAGTTCCTTCTTGACTCTTTGTTACATCTAACGGTTCCTGCTCCTTTGTGTTGAGCTCTTGGTGACCTTAGGATGGCGTTGGCTTGCGGGGCTGACATGGTTGGCTTCATTCAATCTTGCATTAGCATTGTTACAATCTTCATCTGACTGACCCTAGGTCTTTACGAGAAAGAGCTATCTTTGGTTCTTTCTGTTGAGTAAAGCTGACGACGATGGCTTCATCTCTTCTAGGGATTTTAGCATACATGTCTTGGGCAACTAGTGTTTTCGAGTTCTAAAAGACCTTTGTTCCTTGCAGTGCTCTTCACTTCTTGAACTACTTGGTGCGAGAGAATACATGAGGAGCAAGTAGGGCTCTTTTGTCTTGAGTGACAAGTCTCTCATCTTACCTTGATAATCAAGTTGTGGGTTTGACATCACTATCATAATCCTTTTCTTGGATTGTTTTGATTGAGAATCTTCTTACGCTTTCCATCAAGTGTCTGGCCTTACGAGAAGATGTAGAAGGTCTTTACGATGCGATCTCGACATCATGCTCTTCATCATCATTGTCATCCATGGCATCTATCTCGGTAATTGTGATATGATGGCATTTTCAAATTTCTTTGCTCATCTAGGGTGACAATTCCTTAGCATTAGCTTCTTGAGCTTCTTGATTTTGGCTTCCTTTTCATCAACAAGAGCTTGAGTCTCAATGTTGATTCTCTTCTCTTCTTCAATACCTTTTGAGTTGTTCAATCCTAAACTTCGGCGGTGAAATTTCTTCTATGGCATTATTGTGTTGACTTGTTGGGTATCTTGATGAGACTTGGGAGGTGATGATGATGGAGCTTTCTGAGCAATTGAGGGATTAGCCTTTTCTCCACTTTCTTTGCTAGCTTTCTGAATCCCGCCTTGTCCAGGTTGAGGATCATCATTCGGATCATCATCATCATCACTCTTGTTCTTTGCTTCTTGGTTTGGATGCTCAGAGGGAGGTTCTTGATAATCATTTTCGTCCATCTCCTCATCATCTTCTGAAACCAGGTTGATCACATTTGGGAATGTAATCATCCTCCCATTGACTTCTTCTTGTTCAGCAGGATAAGTAGTGAGTTCTAGTTTTATTTACTTATTAAGTGTGTACCAACCTTTGCCTTTCTGGATACCCGTTCCAGAAATGTTTTGCCTTTCTGAGTGTTGCTACTCAGAAACCTTTGCATCACTTCTTATCAAGCTTGGCTTTACGAGAACACATTGTTCTCGAGGCCTACTTATTCAGACTTTTAGAGATTGGGGACAATTTTTGGTCCTTGGCAACTCCATTAATCCAAGATTGTGTCTCAAAGTCAAGAATCGGCTTTCTTGTAAGGGCTTGGTGAAGATATCTGCAAGTTGGTCTTCTGTCCCAATCTTGAGTATCTCTATATTGCCTTTCTCAACATGGTCTCTGATGAAGTGGTGTCTAACATCAATGTGCTTTGTTACGGCATGGAACTTGGGGTTACGTGTGATTGCAATAGCACTTGTGTTATCACGAAAATGGGAGTTTTCTCTTCATTGAGTCCATAGTCTACGAGTTGTTGTTGAATCCACGAATTTGTGTTGCAACAACCGTGACAATATATTGACCTCTGGTAGAAGTTGCAATTGAGTTTTGTTTCTTGCTAAACCATGAGATAAGTCTAGTTCGAAGCCAAGTTCACGGTACTTTTCCTATCAAGCATTGATCCGGCATAATCGACATCGAGTAACCCCCAAACTCAATCCACTTTCTTTAGGATACCACAATCCTACATCTACTGCACCTTTCACATACTTTAATATTTTCATAGCAGTGTTATAGTGTGATTGCATTGGATTTGTTTGAAATCTAGCACACACTCCAACTGCATATTGAATATCAGTGCCTTTGATGAGGTAAAGTAGTGAACTATCAATTTCCTATACTTGTGTTCATCAACACTCTTATACGATTGATAGGTCATCTTGGTTCCTATGCTCATAGGTATCTTAGCATTCTTTTCAGAAGGCTTACGATTGAACTTTGTGAGCATGTCTTTTGCATACTTTGTCTGACTAATGAATATTCCATCATTGAGTTGCTTGACTTGCAATCCTAGGAAATAGTTCAATTCTCCCATCATGCTCATCTCAAACTTACTTTTCATGAGATTTGCAAAGTCATCACAAAGTTGCTTGTCCTTAGATCCAAATATGATGTCATCAACATATACTTGAACTAAGAGTAGTTTCCCATCATGATTTAAGGTAAACAAAGTTTTATCAACTTCGCCTTTCTTGAAACCACTTTCCGGAAGGTATTTGGCTAAAGTGTCATACCATGCTCTTGGAGCTGTTTGATCCATAAAGAGCTTTACATGGCTTATAGACCATTCTATTTTAAGGAAACTTCAAAGCCGGTGGTTGCTCAACATAGACTTCCTCGCAAGTTCACCATTCAAGAATGCACTTTTGACATCCATCGATAAACTTTAAAATCTTTATGAGCTGCAAAGGCGAGAAGAGTCTTATTGCATCAATCGCAGCAGGTGCATATGACTCAAAATCTAGACCTTGATGCAGGTGAATCCTTGGCGACCAACCTTGCTTTGTTTACGGTTATTTCACGATTCATTCATCTTGTTTAAAACCCACTTAGTTCCAATCACGGATATTCCTTCTACAAATGGAACTAGTTTCGGACTTTGTTTCTCTCAATGATCGACTCTTCTTGCATTCTTTGAGATCCGGTCTTGGTCTCTTAATGCTTCTTCTATAGTTTTGGTTCAATGTTTGAGATAAAACATCAAAGAGAGAATTAGCATTTTCCGCTATTGCTCTCTAGTCCTAACACCTTGATTGATTGGTCGATCCGTCTTTTGCGAGATGATCCTTGATCCATCTCATCATGGGTTTAGGGCTAGTAGAATTGACATCTATGTGATTTGAATGTGAATCACTATGATTATGACTTGATACTTCTTGATGCTCTGACGGTTTGCACTTGAAGAGGCGGTGAATGTCGACACTTGCTCGGTGTGAGAGCTTTACAGGACATGCTGTCGGAGAGGTCATTTCGAGTTAGCTCTCGATGAACATCTTGATTTCCATTTACGAATTCTCATAGGAAATTCTTCATCATTTCTGCGAATCATCTGGTTGTTACTATGCATTTCATGCTTTTCTTCGTCAGAGTCATCCTCCCTTTCCACAATGATGTTTTTCCTTTCTGAGGGTTCTTCTTCAGAATCCTTTATCATTAGTTTCTTGAATCTTTCTGAGAGTTCATCAGCAAGGGGTGTTTTCTTGCTTCCTTCATAGAATCTGACATGGCTGATTCTTCAATCTTCTTTGTTCTTTTGTTGTAAACTCTGTATGCTTTGCTATTCATAGAATAACCAAGAAACACGCCTTCATCTGCCTTTGGTTGAAATGTTCTTAGATACTCTTTTCCATTGTTAAGAACAAAACATCTACAACCAAATACTTTTAGATGTTTGATATTAGGGGGTCTACCAACCAAGAGTTCATATGGGGTCTTGTCATGGTGTTTGTTTATCAAACATACATTTGTGAAGTATAGCATCTTTGTGTTTACTTCAACCCGATAAACTTCACTTATCTCGATGTCATTAGCATTGTCCTTCTTTGCTTCTTTAAGGGTTCTATTTTTCCTTTCCAACACCATTTTGTTGTGGTGTTCTCATAGAGGAAAGTTGGTGTTGTATACCTTTCTTTGTACAAACTCCTTTATGTCTTGGTTGACAAACTTCGGTACCATAGTGCATACGATTGTAGATACCTTGTCATTTTTCATGACTTCAAGCTTATTCAGCAAGTTTGGTATCTCCACCCTTGCATCAGGTTTGTGCTTTAGAAAGACAACCCAAGTGAATCTTGAGAAGTCATCTACAACAACAAGACCATACTTCTTTCTGCATAACTAATTCAGATGATTCAAAAGATCCATGTGTAATAGTTGCATTGGTCTATTCTTAAAGTGTACGGTTTTGGACTTGAAAGAGATCTTAGATTGTTTCCCCATTTGACAGGCAGAACATATTCCACCCTTTCTGAAGGATGTTTTGGGAAGACCAACCACTAACTCTTTCTTGGCAAGTTTGTTCAGAGTTTTGAAATTCAAGTGACTCATTCTTTTGTGCCATAACGGTGCTCTTACATGTGACTGATTGACTCACCATGAGACATTCTTGATTGTGGCGGATGCCCAATCGTTAACATAAAGACTTCCTTTCCAAGCAACCAAGGTATGCCTTTGACTCATTGTCGATAAGTTTGCAATACTTTGCTTTGAATTTCTGATAAATCCCTTATGCATAAGCTGGCTCATGCTAAATAGATTATATTTCAAACCTTTAACATATGTCGTGCATGATTGTTAATGATCCCAATTTGGCGTTTCCATATCCCAAAGAGGATTTAATTCTCCTCCACCGTCGATATACGGTCCTTTGTTGCAAGCTTTGTAGTTGACGGTTTGCTTTATCTTCTGTAATGTGCTTTCCGCATCCACTATCAAATAGCCATTGAGCCTTAGTCGAGGCGTTACGCACAAAGAGGAAGCAGGGAGTTAGGTTCTTGCTTGAGATAGAACCATTTAGACTAAACATTCTTCCAGTAGGAATCCACATTTTAGTGAATTTCTTGGGAGTTTGTTTTTGTCTATCTTGATCAGAAGGAGATGTAATAAAATCAGTAATTTTGATCTCAATCTTCCTTCTTGGGGTGTTTCTAGGTGTTCCCTTTGGTGCTTTCTGGATCCTGGGTTTCTGGGGTTGCTTTTCAGCAAACTTAGCCTTCGGCGATTTCCTTCTAGCTCGGCATTTAGTTTTTCGGTGGCTTGAGATTTCTTCCATACATCTGTTACTCGTGCAATATCGCTACGCCATTATTCTTGTCCTTCCTTATATTGTTGCAAAAGAACTTTTCCAATAGCACGATAGCCAATGCCATTTCGAACACCTTTGGCTTTCTGAATGCGTTCTTCAGAAGCCTTACTAGTTTCTGCACCATCTTTATTTTCATAAAATGGTACAGTGGAGAATTTGCCTATTCAGCAATTCTTCCTTTCCTAGTAATGTAGCAATGTGGATGGTTGCATGAATGAGGGTTGTGTTTCTTTTCAGAAACCTTATCCACAAGTTTCTTGTGAACTTGTTGTTCTTTCAAAGGCTGGGTTGCTACTCCTTTTCCTTTGTCAACTACCCTAGCTTTATGACCAATGCTATAGGTGGTTGAAGAACCATTCTGTTGACTTTTTACAAAGGTCAACCTTTCATCACTCTTCTTCAGAGGAGATGAATTACACGATTGGTCATCAAGTCCAAGTCCACCTTTCTCAGAGGGATCTCTCAAATAGGATTGAACCTCAGTGAGAGTGTCACTAGCCTTTGCATAAGCTTGGAAGGATAGCTCTTTCTTTCTGAGTTCTTCATTTTCAGAAAGCAGCTTCATCATTTTCTTATTAAGTTCATCCAAGGCTAGTTTGTGAGAATTTTCATTCTCAGATATCTGAGCTTTCAGAAAGGCTATTTCAGCGTTCTTGTTCTAGATACCTTGGTTAGCTCAGAAACCTCTTTTTCAAGAGTTTCTTTGCTTTCCTCTAGAATTCTGGTTTTGGATTGTGCTTCCAGAAATTCTTTCTCATAACGATCCAATTCACTCTTGACCAATTCCAGATCCTCAATTCCATCATCACTCTCATAGTACAGAAATTGTGAATTGTTAGTTACCTCATCAGCCATAAGACACATTTCAATGTTGGAGATATGCGGACCCGACAATCTCGACAACTCCACATTTCATTCTTCTTAAGGCGAAGTCGATTACATCGTGGGTGATTCCACAATTACGGTGATGGTAGGTTTGAGTCATCTGAATCTCCATCTTGAATCATCTCAATGTCTAGAGCATCAAGTTGAATTTGAATCTTCTTCCTTTCTTCAGTCAGTAAGGCCCTTTGATTTCTCTTGAAATTTCTTTTGTCCTTCTTATCACCTGTCTTGAGCTTGTTTAAAGCAGGACAATCTCTCTTGATGTGACCAGGCTTTTGACAATAGAAGCAGATATCAATTCCTATTTCTGCGACTTGATTAACACCTTTACGAATGGGGTGTTGAGAGTTGTTCATTTGTATGTTCTTGTCTTGATGATAGTTTGAGCAAAGATGCTTTTGACTTTTCTTTAACTTTTCTTCTCTCGATCTCTTGACTCAAATTTCTTCATGTGTCTTCTTTGCAGAGCATTTTCTTGAGATGCATCTTTGGTATCCTTCTTTTCGAAGAACCTTGAGAAACTAGAGCAACACTTTGCAACTTTTAAATTGTTTGTTCTCTACGAGTTGTCTCATAGTCTCTGATAGCAAGATGAGAGAAGAGATCTCTGGAGTAACATTTGGCATCCTTGATTGAAATAGAAGAACTTAGTGTGTTCCCGGTTGTGATTGAGACTTGACAATAGTCTTAATCTTTTACATTGGGAGTATCTATTGCTTTCACCAAGTGCAGCCATATCACTCATAAGAGTAGTAAATCTGAAATCAAGTTCTTCGAGTTTCGGTGGGACCTTGTTTGAAGTTTTGGAACTTCAATTTAAGAACTTGAACTTGTTTTCTTTGGTTTCTCGGTTAAACGCTGATTTCTTCAATCAATTGCCGGTGACTTTGCCGTTTAGCACCCACAGTTTACTTTGTATGTGCTCAGTGTCGATCGATGATGATATTACGAGCTTGACCATCAATCATGTCTCTTGGCATCTTGGATGTCGAGCTCTCTTAGCTTGTCTTCATACACAATGCTTCCCACGAGCAACATGACCACTATCACTATGACCATATCCTCGCTTTCATCTTCCTTGTCGAGGATTTTCTTCCATCGACACCTCGATAACTGTTTCGGTTATGCGATTTTGATAGGCCCTTCATTGATGACATAGATCATTTCGTCACTAATGGCCTCGGATGGAGCATCATGTTGTTCTTCCATTTCGTAGTTTTACGGCTTGAATGGGCATCACTCGAGACATACGCACTTACCAACCAAATTATATAGTCATCAGAGACGGACAAAGTTTCTTCACCTATCTAGGGATCTAGGTTCGGTCACGAAGGCTTGTGAACCTCTGCTCTGATACCACTTGTTGGTCGAGAAGCGGCGAGTAAAAGACTAGGGGGGGGGGGGTGAATAGTCTTTTAAAACTTTTGTCGATAAACACAGTTTCTCAGAAATCTGGGGGTTTCTGATACTTAAATTCAGAGCGCGGAAGACTTTAAGATAGGTAAGTGCAGAAATAATAAGTATGTGTGTGTGTGCTTTGCTGAAATATAATTACAGAAAGGTAAATAACACAGCAAGTATAGTGGTATCTGGAGGTGGCGTAATCCTCCAACTAATCCACTTCGGTCTTTCTGAGACCTAGAATTCACTAGAACAGATAATTGAGTTCACCTTACAATAATCCAATTCTAAGATTCCTAAACAAATGGTTCCCAACCAAATGTTCCCCCTGAGTTATTCCCCAGCTCCTAGAGCTAAGTACTTCCTCTACTCAGATAACCTTGGAGTTATTCCCTGATTTCCCAAATCAAGTACTTCCTCTAGTCCATGCCTTGATGGTGTTGGTTATAAGGTTTGTCAGAGAGGCTTCTCGTATAACTTTTCAGTTATGTTTTCAGAGAGCCTAATTGAACAAGACTACTTAATACACTTGTTCATTGGATGGCAGTCTGCTCTTTACTGATCAGAAAGGGTATCTGATAGTTCAACTATTTCACGAATAAAAATCTCTTGTTAAGGTTCAGGACAACTTAGAACTACTAGTGATTCTTCAAGCAACAGAAAGCTTTCAGAAAGGTAGTAGAGTGCTTGAGAGAATACTTTGCTTGATGGTAAGTTTGCAAGATAGAGCGTTCTAAGGTATGTATTTCAAGCATCTAAGTGTGTGATATATATAGATAAATTTGAGAGGCGTTTGAATTGTATCCGTTGTGCTCTCTATCAAATTATATCCGTTTACATCTTGAACTATGTACTCAGAAGTCACTATCTCTTGTTTCAGAGAGGACTTGCTTTTCGACATTTACGCGATGCATTTAATGCATCTTCTTTCATTGTCCTTTAGTCTCAACGGTTACATGAGCCTTTCTGATGGCTTGCATGCTCCATACTCATGATGTCATATGTCCAGAATCATATTTCGAAAGTAAGTTAATATACTTAAGAAAGGATTAAGGACATAGTCTTTCTGAGTTAGACTAAACCTTTATGTCTTCATAAACCTTGTGCAATCTTCAGTCTTCTAATCTTCAGAAAAGCTCCATTGCTAGGATTGATCTTCATGGTATTCTTGAAATAAAAATTACACTCAGAGACCTATAATCCTAATACAAGATTTATTAGACTAATCATACTCAGTGATTTCCTCTTTTACAATGTTCAAGTGATCCAAGAGTACTTAATCACCTTTCTGGCTAAGATAAGAACATGTGATGAGTGATCAAAATACTAACAGATATTCCTAACACAAAGAAGGTTTACAGATAACTTTAGTACATAATACAATTCAGCTCAGTCAGCAAGATACAAAAATACATAATAAATTAGGACAACAGGAGTAACCAAGCTCCAAGTAGACATCTAATAAACTAGTCTTCAAGTCTTCAACAATTGAAGTCTTCAAAAGCGGTTCCATGGATTAATCGCAAATTTCCTTTCACCGAACCTTTTGATATCATCGAGTAGTCATAGAAGTGTTACGACAATCATCTACGTGTCTCTGGCAAATCCAGACTTCCTTGTAGGTTTTGGTAGGATTTTTCTTGGCAAAATGCTTGACCCAGATACTTTCCCCACTTCCGGGCATGCTCGATTACGATGTCGATAGCTTGAAGTATTCATAAATGATCTTGGATAGGTGATGTCACCCTTGTATTGATCTTGATCAGTAGAAGGACTCATAGGTTCCTGACAAGTCTTACTCTTGTGCTTGTTCGGTGATGTTAGGAATTACATGCACATCATCGGCTTTCCATAAGGACATACATCGAGAGGTCCTTCTTCATGGCTTCTATTCTCTTGATTACTTTAAAATCGAACCGGCTTTGATGTGGTTGGTGTTAATCAAGATGGCTTGTCTTTTCTCCATGCCATGAATTTGTTTATGGATTAGTTACGGAAATTTTGAGTTTACGGTAGATGCTTAAGTTCGAATCCGGTAGCCATTCTTCTTATTAATGCCACAGAAACGGAGGAGTCCTTGTTGGTCTTCACATACTCAATCTTGGCTTCTTAGGGCTGAGTGGTAGTTGAAGTTGTCTTTGTTCGACTCTCACTGTTCCTCCTTTGTCTTGAATTCTCCTTTGGGGTAATGCTTGAAGAACCACCTGGATAGACTTGGTATTTCAGGAGGGTGTTTTAGCGCCAAGGCTTTTGACTATGGGCTCAGTTAGGCTATCAATTTTTCTTTTTCTATGAAGAGGAGCTTCATCTTCATCAGTCTCTTCATCATCATCATCATCAAGATTAATTCTTGTGAGAGTTTTGCAGCCTTCTTCATTGCCCAGGGATTTGATTTGGCCTTCTTCTTCTTCTTCATCTTCAGAAGACTCATCAATCCCTCTCACTTGTCTTCTCCTTGGAGCCTTGGTACTCCTTGGAGGTTTTTGTGCTCTGGCCCTTGTTGTCATTCCTTTTTCAGGAAGTTGAGTGGTGGCCACTATTGGTAGAGCAGTCTGACTGGAGGAGGGCTCATTTATTCTGAGAGGTGGTTGTTCAGATTTTCTTTTGTTTCCTCTTCCTCTTTGAGCATCTTGATATTCTTCCCCCTTAGTCATTGTTGACTGACTGTGAATCACAAATGATTCTGAAAGGGAGTTAAAGTTGCCTTGCAGATAGTTATGGCAATGACCAATGTTCTAGAGTGGACTTGAGCTCTAATTTTGTTTGATAAGACCGGTATCCTTATCGATAAGCTACGCGATGGGCCTTGAATAGCATTTGCTTTTCGGTGACATAGCTAGCCTCTTCAAAGGCTTTTGACCAAGTTTTGGTCATCATCCCTAACCATGCCTAGATATTTAGCAATGACCAGACTTGTTGTTCTCTAAGTGATGAGCTCAGTGAATGGCTTCATTGCTGCAGGGACTGATGTAATGGAGGCTTTATCTTGAGAAGATAACTCCTTTTTCAATTTAGCCAGTACTTGATATCTGTTCAAGTATTCATTGGAGTTGACATTTGGCGACTTCTTTGAATATTTGAGCAATCGACTTCCTTTTCAAATGAGAAACCGCTAAATGTTCATTGCGATTGTTACCTTGATCTTGTCTTCATCATCTGAGTCATCAGCCCAGTGATCTTCATCCTCGTGGACATTTTCATCAATGTTTTCTAGTCCAGCAACCATCTCAGAGATGGGCTTCTTTCCTTTCAGTGAGGAGGATGGTACTTCTTTTGGGAATCGACCTTAGCATCATGCTTGTCACTAGATACTTGCTCGGTATCTAATTCCTCGAATTGCACGAACAACAATTTGGAGTTCTTTTATTTGACATAAGCTTCCATTTCCTTGATTGTTTGATCTTGAATCTTTTGGAGCTTTGCTCTGGATTGACTATCTTTTCTTCGAGTTGAAGATGTAGCTGTTGTTCTTCCTCAACAATTGTTTGAGTTGAGCAACTACGGCTTGCATCGATATTTTACGAGTTGTTCCTTGAGTGCTCGACTACTTGTTGATAGTATCTTTGTGTTGGGAGTTGGATGATTAGATTTACGAGGAGATGGAGGAGGGATTCTTTGTGATGTCCTCTCGGTGTGCTTTTCGGTGAGGCAATGTTTCCTTGTGGAATCCCTCCGTCCACAGTGCGAGGCATCATCATCATCCTTCTTATCTTCATCCTTGTGATGGTCAGAAGGAGGATCTTCATAATTGTTTTCATCAGTTTCCTTTTCTTCCTCATCTTCAGAGACCAGGTTGATCACTTCTGGAATAGTGACCGTTTGTCCATTAATTTCCTCTTGTTCAGAGGGTATATACTGTAGAGTGCAGGGCAAAGTAGGCTTGAATGCAATATGTGATGCAGTGCGACCATCGACTTGATTGAAAGCTTGGATCGACTTTACGCCACTTCCTTGACAAACTCCTTATCCATCAATGTTCCGAAAGAATATTGTTCAGTGGGGAACATTGCATGGACGTAGTTTTCCAAGTCAAGGGCTCGTGCTCTCCTTGTGTGGTGATCAGTCATCTTTATGATTTGAAGATCATGCATCGAACTTTGCCATTTCTTAAAGCATTTGGATGCTTTGTAAATGTTCCTTGAAGAAAGGCAGGTCCTTTTCTCATCATCGGGGACCTTAGTGGCACTTGTTTGAGCCTGAAAGAAAGAGTTTTGAGTTAGATTCAAAACTTGTGTAGATATCTGAGTACGAGTGTAGTTAGGTTTCTGAGTTACCTGAATGAGTACATCAGGCTCAGAGACTTGTACTACTGAGGCAGGGGGTGCCTCAGATATCTTGTTGTGAGGTGGAGACTTGGAAGTCTGGTCCTCATCAACCGTTCTTTACCTTGATCTTCCTCAGCGGAGGCTCGAATCATTTTACGCATAAACTTTCTCGGTTTACGGTGTTCTTTACGGTGATGTTGCCTTGGGGCTTCATCAATTTCCATGGAGTGCGAGGATGTCGCAACTCTTTCCTCTTGCACTTCTACTTCTGAGTGAGCCTGTAAGTAGAAAGTATTGAGTAATTAGAGAAGAATTTACAGTAACCCATGATGAAGAATGTTTGTCACTGAGTTTTGTATACCTTCACACTAGAAGGCTCAATGATATTTTCTTCAGAAACCTTGACGGTCTCTGGGTCCTTTTCTGGCATTTCTGCCTTATCTTCTTCTTTCTCAGTTGGAGCCTATTAGAAACATCCACTTAATTAATCAAGTGTATTAACATATAACTGAAGAGTAACATCTTAAGGAACTCTTTATCACCTGTGGCACAGGCTCAGATTCCCCAAGAGGTGAGGTTGTGGTGGCCTCTTTCTCAGTCTCTGAGGCAAGCTTTCCAGCTTCCTCTTGTGCTTCTAATTCAGCCTGTAACAAAGAAATTTTATTAACTAACAAGATTAATAAACACAAATTATCAGAAGTAGAGAGTTAAACCATTGACTACGGCGGTGTCGGTGATTGGTCTCTGGAACTTGACCCTTGATGTTTTGGTCTTGTTGTTCCATTCCGACTTCTTTGTTTGAAGTTTGGTGCTTGGACCTTTCACAGTATCTGACTCGGTTGCCTCCACAGTTGATCATTACGGCGGATGTCTCAGTTTGATCCCTCTCATTGAGTTGGGGAACCTGCTCTTTTGCAGGATTTTCTTCAGCAATGAAAGATGCTGGTATCTGTAGCTCAAGTACCATTTCAGCAGTATCCTCATCTGGATATTGTGGTTGTTGTGCTTGAGACAGACTGTTGAGTGTTGAGGCAATGGCAGTATACTCCAACACTAAGCTATCACTCATCAGAGCATCTTCAATATGCTTCAGTCTTTCTTGCTCTGATGGTGTAATTTGTCCAGTTACCTTGGACACTGTTGCTTCTTGACAACCTTTATAGCAGTGCTTGTTCAACAACTTTGTGGTGTAGTTCTTCTTGGATCCTCTACACGATTACTTTTGATAACCTTGGCCCTTTTTTATTTTTCTAGGACTTGAGAGATAACTAATTCATCATCTTCATCATCAGAGCTCTCATCAGCATTAGGAACTGATTGGTCCATAATTCCTGCGGTTTCTGCAGATAGGGCTTGGTATCTGTCACTACTTTCTTTAGCAGCTTTAATGAGTTCATCAGCAAGGCTTTCGGCAATAGTCTTAACATTTCTGAAAGCACTTTCTCTTGCTGAGTCTACTTGTTCAGTAGTCGATAACTCTTTTGCAGCATTGATGAGTTCATCTGCAGTGACGGCAGGTATCTCGGAATCGACAACCTCAATGGGTGTGCCTTCTGATTTGCCAGCAGACTTCTTTCATGAAGTTCTGGACTTCTTGGTCGGAACCTTTTCCTCAGATACCTCTTCAGTCTTTCGCTTCTTGGAACCTTTCTAAGATCCAGTAACCTTTTTCATCATGTTCGTATACTCATATTTGTAGAATAGGTTACTGTTGGCTATGTTAGCCTTCTCTCTGAGCTCAATGCCAAGCTTTTCCAGCAAGTAGCATATCTTTAGACCATAGCTTACTGTGGTCTTTGGTTCAGCAAGTCCCTTAGTGATTGAAAGTGCAGTATGCACTTATATTTTGATAATCTTGTCTTTCAATAATCAGTTCCAAGTTTGTGTTTGTTGTTGTTTGTGAAGCTGCAGGATTACCAATGTTGTATAACATTGTGACAGGATAGAATTCAATGCTGACATAACATTGAAGATATAGCATTGCAGTAGACATCGAAGACAAAGCACATTGGACAGGAAACTTGGACTGGAAGTATTGACAAATTGAACAAGAGATGATTTAAGGAAAAAGAACAGCTTGTGGTGAAAGCAAGAAGGAATATATTTTATGAAGAATCGATATATGGGAATTTCCTTCTATGCGCATATTGAAGAAAACAAGTAAAAGGAAAATTGCCTTTGCTGAGATCCTATCGCCTTTCGACATAGATGGAAGAGGTCGATATCTCAAGTATATATATGCAAGGATTCAGCAAAGCAAGGTTGAGCCTTTCTTGATGATCAATCGAGATTTTATTAAAAGAGTTTAGGCTTCTTGTTTTCTGCTAGCTTTACAGTTTGTCTAAGAGTATTCATTGTTGGAATAACTCTTTCAAATATCAACCTAGAATAGCTTTTACTGTTGGTTCTTCTAGGGCTAGTTTTGGTTGTTTAATCAATCGTTTGTGATTGTATTAAACCTAGTTGATTAGATCTACTTTTCCTGTCAGTAGATATTTTGCCTAAAGTATTTGCCTTGATATATTTTTCTATATATTGGCTTGGTAATAGAAGTTTTATTATTCATCCGTTGCTATATGTTTACTGTAGACATTGTTGAACAACATTGTTGGCAACATTATGCGATTGATCTAGTTCAAGTACGATCCGGGATCCTAAGTTCTAACAAGTGGCATCGAGCGACCACCTAACTCGGTGTATGCGGATTTGGTACTACTACAATGGATGCAAACTTCAATAGACCTCCGTAGCTTGATGGGTCCAACTACCATTCTTGGCAAATCCGGATGAGGACATACATCAAGTCCCTTGATGGCGTGCTTGAGATCCATGCGGAAGGATACACTGGCCGTTGAAGGACACGATCTTTGATGGTGACATTGTCCCCATTCCTGAAGAACGCTTCTCTGCAGGTGACATACTTCTTAGCTCTTATAATGAAAAGGCTTTAAATGCTATCTTTGGTCATGTAGATGCTCATATGTTTAAAATCATTCAAAACTGCACTACTGCAAAACAAGCTTGGGAATTACTTCAGAGTCATTGTGAAGGGGATGCTAGTGTCAAACAAACTAAACTTAGAATGCTTTGGTCTCAATTTGAAAATCTAAGAATGGCGGAGGAAGAAACCATTGACTCATATTTCGAAAAACTTTTGACTCTCTCAAATGAAGTCAAATGGGAGAAGCTATTTCTAATAGGCAACTTGTTTCCAAAGTTGTTCGATCTCTTTCCTCAAGATTTAATACCAAAGTCACTATTTTGGAAGACACTCATAACTTGGCAACTATGGATTTTCATACCCTGTTGACAATTTGAAAAACTTTGAACTAAATGAAAATGAGAGACAAGGTATGAAAACTCATAGTATCTCCCTTCACTCTGTTTCTAAAGCTAAATCTTCAAAGCCTGATAGTAGTAGTGATGAGTCGACAATATGGTGAGGAAGCTTTCAACAATCTTGTGAGGAAGTTCAACAAACTTAGATTAGGAAAAACTACGTCGAGGATCCTCAAGTGGAACTAAAAATTTCAAAAGAAAACCAATACTTTCAAAGCGGTTACGCTTCCAAAACTAGCTCTGAATCGATTTGATCGCACTCCTCTTAGTAAGATTAGATGTTTTTGAATGCGAGGTGGGGTCATTATCAAAATGAATGTGCTAACAATCTCGAAGAAAAAGAATCTTCTTGCTTGTCTCGGTGATGACTCGGATGAAAACGGAAGATGAAGAAAAGAAGATGATTGAACTACCAATGCGAGCTCTCGCTCATCCACTTACAATGTTGATGACCAATGTTGGGACAACATCGTCGAGACAACATCGAATAGAAATCTTCTTTGACTATGATGACTCAAAGGCTGTGAAATTTTGGCACTAACCAAACACGAAATCAGGAATCTCTGATGTTTTGTGTCTACATGGTTCTGTGGATTTTGATACAGATAGTTTTTCAGAAGAGGAAGTCAGTGCGGAGCAAATGGTGAAGGATCTGCAACAGATGTATGAAAAACTCTTGATGAATGGAAGACTCTTAGGAAACTCCTCGAAAAGCGAAGGAGAACTACAATCGAAAGACACCATTGTCGAACTAAATTTGAATTAACAAAGAAGGACCTTTGAGCTTCAAGGTAATCTCTGAACTAGATAATGAAAAGAAGGTAATTGCAAAATGGAACTCCTCTACTTCTAGACTTAATGATATGCTTGAGGTGAACAATGATAGGACCCTTTGGTTTAGGGTACACGATGGTTATGATGCTTATTTTGAAGAAAAACTTGGGTGCAACATGAGCTGCTTTATAACCACGATACCCCAAAGTTGTCAAACCTCTTTACGAGCTCATAAAAGGTCCTCGTTTGTCAAAGAAAAGCTTTGTTTGTGTGCACTTACTATCACAAATCTGGTCACAAAAAGCCTTCTTGTTTCAAGTACGAAAAGGGCGTAAAAAGGGAACATGTTGAGACCTCCAATCTCGATAATCTCCACAATTCCCTCCCATCCGGTTTCGACAAAACAAAGCGGTGATGCTATACGCAATGTTGTGACAACATCCACTCCAAGAGATTGAAAGATGTAATCTTAAGACTCGAAGTACTTTCCTAGTTCTCCTAAGCGAAATCTCCGGGCGGATAAGAAAACAAGAGTGTTTGAAACATGTTTGGATAGCTAAAGAAAAACATACTTGCAATGTTGCTTTTACATTGCTACTTCCTCTAACAATCTTTGGAAAATGGTACTTGACGGTGGTTGTTCTAGGCACATGACGGTAACCGTCAAATTTGTCAAATTTGTAGCTCGAAAAGCAGTGCGGTAACTTATGGAGGAGGATACCAAAGCAAAATACTTGGAAAGGGAACCTTTGTGCCTTAAAGGATATCCAACACTCTCAAATGTTCTTCTTGTTGAAGGTTTAACGGCTAATCTTGTCGATATAAGCCACTGTGATGATGATCTGAAAGTCGAGTTTGATAAGCGTTCTTGCAAAGTTTATACTTGTGTGGACAAATTAAGCGTAATGGCGGTGTGAGATCAGGACAATTTGCTATGTGATGGATATTCCTTTCAAATGCAATGTTGCTCAACATGATGATGCAACATTGTGGCATAAGAAATTGGGACATGTCGATTCTGAAATGGAGAAGATCATAAAAAACAATGTGGTGGCAGAGTGCGAAGCTTACCAATGTTGGGAAACATGTGTGTGGTATTGTCTTATGGGAAAACAAACCAAGGCGACACATGACCGCCGATTGAAGGTCGACAAAGAGGTACTTTTAAGCTTTGAACTCCTGCATATGGATCTCATGGGTCTATAGAAGCTAAAAGTTTAGGAGGAGCTGGTATATCTATGTTATAGTTGATGATTTTCTAGATACACTTGGTTGACTTTTTGAAAGAAAAATCGAAACTTTTGAATCTTTCAAAAGCGGCATGCAAAATGTTGTGTCGATACTACTCTTGTTCAAAGAATTGATCGACCATGGTAAAGAATTAGAATCAATTCTTTGATAAATCTTGTGAAAAGAAAGGAATCATGCATGAATACTCGGCTCCTAAGACACCACAACAAAATGGTGTTCTTTGAAAGGAAAAGCAGGACTCTTCAAGAAATGGCGAGTGATGTTGAGCTCAATGAACTATCAAAAGGTTGTGGGCTGAAGGCATGAACCTTTGCTTGTCACATAATCAATCGTGTCTATCTTCGTCCGGGTTCTCGACCACTCCTTATGAGATGTTGAAAGGTAGAAAACCCGATCTTAAGTACTTTCATGTATTTGGATGTGTGTGTTACATACTCGATGATAGAGAACATCTAGGGAAGTTTGATGCTAAAAGTGACAAAGGAATCTTTGTAGGGTACTCTCAAAATAGTCGGCGTATAGAATATACAATCTGAGATTACAAACTATACAAGAGTGCATGAATGTTTCCTTTGATGACTCTGAGCCCTATGCAGGAAGAAGATCTCTGCGGTCTTTGAGCAGGTTATTGACTCGACCACGACTCTTCTACGTGAGCGTGCGAAGCTGTGACTCCATTTGTTGATCAAAGTGAAAGAACCCGTGATGTGGGGAATGTTGTGCTGACATCCCTACGTGCCATGATGACTCGACATTAAGTTCAACATCGAGTTTCACTCATGATGAAGAACAAGCTGATCCCCACAATGAGGCGAAATTTGAATCGACAATCCATCGGCATTAATCTGCACCTATGTCTCTGACTCACGAAAGGATCCTCCTCCTAGAATTACAAAGATCATCGATTCCCAAGTAATTGGAAATCCGGAGGAAGGACATTGAGGGAAACTGCATAAAATTACAAGGAAACACTCGGACTTGCTGAAATATGTCACTCTGTAAGTTCCTCGTGCTTTGTTTAGTTAATTGAACCTAAAATGTGAAAGAAGCACTGGCGATAATTTTTGGATAGAAGCGATGCAAGATGAACTTCGATTCAAACAAATGAAGTGCGGACTCTTGTTCCCGCCCATAATATAAATGTCATAGGCACCAAGTGGATATTCAAAATAAGAGTGATGAAAAGGGGTAGTTGTAAAAACAAAGCCGATTGGTTGCTCAAGGTTACACTCGAGTGGAAGGCATTGATTTTGATGAGACCTTCGCTCTGTTGCTAGATTAGAATCCATTCGCTTTGCTCTAACCATAGCATGTTGTCTTAACATAAAACTTCGACCAAATGGATGTTAAAGGAGCTTTCTTGAATGGTTACATTGACAAAGAAGTGTATGTTGAACAACTAGAGGGTTTGAAGATCCTCTTTACCACGACCATGTTTTAAACTAAGAAAAGCATTGTATGGTTTGAAACAAGCCCAGCGCTTGGTATGCTAGGTTTGAGAATTCCTAGTTGGGTTGGGATTTAAAAGGGTGAGGAGATCAAACTACATTTATCCTCGGAAAGGAAAATACATCTGCATTGCTCAAATCTATGTTGATGATATTGTTTTTGGTGCTACTAACCTCTCCTTGCTAGACCGGTTTATTCAAGCCATGAGAACCTTTGAGATGAGTATGATTGGTGAACTCGGTTTCTTCTTGGGGCTCAGATCTGGTGAAGCAGGATGGCCTCTTTATCTCTCAAGAGAAATATGCGAGAATCTTATCACAAAATTTGGTTTGGAAAATGCCAAACCTTGCGGCACTCCATGGCTACTTCTACGAAGCTTCAAAAGCGATGTTGGGGCGATGTTGATTGACATTGTATAGATCAATGATTGGAAGTCTCTTATATCTTTGACCACGGACGGACGACATCATGCTCTCTGTTTGTGTGTGTGCGGTATCAATCAAACCAAAATATCTCATTTAAGCTGTCAAAGAATCATTAGATATATATCGAGGCAGCTGTTAATCTTGGATTATGGTATGCATGTGATTCAAACACAAATCTGTTGGGATTTAGTGATTACGATTGAAATTTGGTGACTTAGATGATCGAAAATCAACTAGTGGAGTTGTTGTTTTATCTTGGACCAAATCTTGTATCATGGTATAGTAAGAAACAAAATTGTGTGTCTCTCTCTTCTTTGAATCTGAATATGTAGCAATTTGGGAGTTGTGTGCCTCAACTAATTTGGTGAACAATATCTTTGCATGAATATGGGTTCCAAAGTGACACTCTTTTGATGTTTATGATAACTTAAGTGCCATTCACATTTCCAAGAACCACATTCAACACTCACGTACCAAGCATATAGACATTCGACATCATTTTCTTAGAGACCTAGTCTCGAACAAATTATTGACATCTGACACATTGATACCACAAATCGGTTAGTGACATTTTCACAAAGCCCTTGATAAGGAGAGATTCTTGGTTTGAGAAGGTCTCTTGGTCTTTGCACTATTTGATAGGATTTCTTTGCAAGCAATGTTGACATAACATCACGGTCAACATTGACGTGTTTATCTAGTGTTGTCTTTTTTTGCTATTTACTTTTTCTTTTCTTCTTGTGTGTCGATGTGTTTTACATTGTACATCTTTGGTCGATGGTATTGCCGATTTGTAGCTTCTGATGGTGATGCTTAGGTGTTGAAAGGTTTTGAAACCAAGGTTAAAAGGATTGAGTCTCATGTGTTTGCTTTATGAAAACCCACTTTTATTGCTTTTGGCTATTTTACTCGTACCTTGACTCACACTTGATGTTGCCTCTGTGTCCTTTATGCTTAATAAATCTAATGAATTATAAAAAGTGCTGAAGTGTTTCCATCGAGGATCGTGTTAAGCGGTTTCAAATACTATCCAAATATCGGCGTGGCGATGTGTCATATGTCGTGAGGTTGATGCTTTGTATTGAAACCGACCGCACAAAAGTGCCGATTCTCGTAATCTTTTTGGTTCACTTTACGAGTACCAATTAACTTGATGTGGTCAAATGAATGATTTTTATGTCATGAGGCGTGTGTTTGCCTAACTCGCATAGGCTTTGGCTTTGGAGGCGGATTCATCGTGTTCGATTATTTGACATGGTTCACGATCTCATGGTCACCCCTCAAACTTATGTTAATTGCTCAATTTACTTTTTGAGGCAATGTTGGGTGTGTTTCTTTGGTATTCCTTTCTCTTTCGACTTTACTGCGGCATCGGTGGTGTGTCGAATCGCACATCTTGAGACTTGGTTTCTGGTGACTTACATTAAGAATAGTGCGATTTACGATGTTGTCATCAATGTTGAGCCAACATCTGGTCAACATTGCCGTGCTTGAAGTACTTTTCTTTCTTTGTGTTTTGTGTGCACTTTGTGTTTTTGGGTTGGGTTTGAGGGGGAGTAATGTGTATTTTTGTGTCTTCCTACATCCGTTTTTTTAATCTGTTAAGTGTCTTACTCTTATCTGATCTTGATTTGTTTCCTAAACCAAAAATGTACCTCCCTAGGTTGAGTTTTGAGAATCTCCTTCATTGTTGACCTAATTGATACGATGGGCATTTGCTTTCCTTAATTTCATATTAACAGTTGTGTACAGATCTTGGTTTGTGTTTTGATATATATAATAATGATCTTTGAAGCAAACCAACCAAAAACACTCCTTCAACCATATTACCTTCTCTCATTAGCCCACTTCTCCACCACTCACAAAAGCGCCACCTATCGAACCACAATCATTTCAAAAAAAAAAAAAAAACAAAAAACAAAAAACAAAAAACTTTCTCCTTATTCACTTTTTACTCCCAAACTCTTCACCTTCCCCTCACTTTAGTCACTTGTCACTCTCAACCAAACCGCTCTCCCGCCCTTACTCCTTCATCTCTGCATTCACAATCTGAACAATGTCGTCTCCAACAAAACTTGTCTTGCCCGGAGTTTCGTTGCAAACACCTGAGGGGGAGCAAACATATCCTCTTCCCATCCGTGCCGAACCTGCCGATTTTGAGATTTCAGTCTATGAGATAAGTGAGGATTCGGAAGAATGTGCTAAAAAATCCCCATCTCCAGTACCAAAACCACCATCTCCATCTTCAAAACCCCAAACAGAGTCGTCACCATCAAACCCCTCTCAGTTTGCTGCAGAAACCCTTGTTAAATTAGGAAACATGCCAGTCGACTTGCCACAAGATCTTAGGGATGATGATGAAAGCCCAATGGGGATAGAGAAAGATGCTCCCATGGAGGATGCTGGGAAAGATGTTGAACATCTTTGAAATTCAACATGCGATTTGAGAAAACCCCAAAACCTTTCATACATTGAAAAGATGATGTCTGACAACTGACAAAAGCAGAGCAGCTCTTGATGGCACGAATGGTGATGAGAATCGGACAAGCATGCACTGAAAATGTTGAGAAACGCGATGAGCTACTATTGAACCAGTTGTGGTGGAAGATTGGCAGTCAGAAGACTCAGAGAAAACAGAAAGTGACCCTATGAATATAGATGAGGATGTTGTTGCAACATCAGTTACTCATGATAATAACAATGATGAAAGCTCTGATGATTTGGAGGACTATGAGCCAGAAACTGAAGATGACTCTAAGGATGAGTCAATGGTTGATGAAGAAGATCTGAGCAACACAGATGAAAGCTCGGATGACTCGAAGATTATGAAGGTGAGACGGAGGAAGAATCGAAGAAGAATCACTTGATGATGAGGATGTCATTTTGGAGAAGATCAGTTGAAGATCACGAGGTAAATGATCTATCCTCTGAACTGTTTTCTGAGATGGTTCTGATTGGGATGAAGATGCAGTTTCTCATTTGTTCTATGACAACAAGAACCTAGAAAAATATGAGAAAACAAAAAATAATGCTATAGATGTTGAGAAGATAATTAAAGAGGAATCATTTGAAGAGTATAACTTAGTTGCCTATCTGAAGAAAAGGAATCTCTATTATGCTGTTACCTAATATGCTGCTTTTGTTCCTGAAATCATCAGAGAATTCTATGCTCATTTGTCTGAGAATTTTTGATCTTGAAGGCCATAGTAAGCATCAACGTGTGTATCGAGGGTGATGTCTTTTCTTGACTTCTAAGGACAACAATCTGATCTTTGCATAGAAATAGGGATGAGGTTGAAACTCATGGAGGTGACTATGGATGAGATTGCTAGAGAGCTAGCTGCGATTAAAATTAAAATCTTAGCTCTTGGGACTCTAGACACGAAATATTGTTGTTCTCTAGTCTCTGTTCTTGCCGGGATCTGCTTGTCTTGGCTGCCATCTTCGATAACAACAAGCTCGGTCGAGCGACCATGTTGCTCTGAGATCAAAATAGGATACAATGTCAATGGGAGAAAGGATCCTCAAACATCTAGAAAATTCCAAGAATAGAGGATCGAGGCCATTTGATTCTCCCATCTACCATATTCTTTGTCCTTGGATCACGGTATTGAGGTCAAAGCAGATGATGTCTATCATTCCAACTTCAAATCCATCAGTCACCAAACAAGCTGCTGGAAACACATGGCGAGTGCAGTGATCTTCCTTGGGTAGATCTGATGTTTACGTGAACATGGATGTGGAGGAGAATATTTCTCTTTCTCTTGCAAAGGCGATGCACGAAGCTCTGTAGTTCTTTTCAGCGTTCAATGTTGAACTACATGTTGGTTCAACATTGATCCTAACATTGAAACTACATCTGCGGTATTCTAGCTGAGCAGGACAAGTGATTACGGAGCAAATCAAAGGGCTTGATGGCGGATCTCAAACAATCGAAGTTGAAGTACTCTAGTTTCTTTTCTTTCCTCACAAAAGGGGAGAATAGATAACTTGAGTTCATTTACTTGATTACATGTTGAACACTTATATTTTTTGTGGAGTGCAAAATTTAAATTCTCTTGAAGTTTCTTAAAATGCAGTTAAGGGGGAGAATAGAATAGATCTTTAGCAGTTCTTAGTTATGTTTCTATTAAACTCTTGTTTTGTTTTGTGATGAAAGACTAAGATTAAGGGGGAGATTGAAAGTGCAGTATGCACTTATATTTTGATAATCTTGTCTTTCAATAATCAGTTCCAAGTTTGTGTTTGTTGTTGTTTGTGAAATGCGGGATTACCAATGTTGTATAACATTGTGACAGGATAAATTCAATCTTGACATAACATTGAAGATATAGCATTACGATGAACATCGAAGACAAAGCACATTGGACAGGAAACTTGGACTGGAAGTATTGACAAATTGAACAAGAGATGATTTAAGGAAAAAGAACAGCTTGTGGTGAAAGCAAGAAGGAATATATTTTATGAAGAATCGATATATGGAAATTTCCTTCTATGCGCATATTGAAGAAAACAAGTAAAAGGAAAATTGCCTTTGCTAAGATCCTATTGCCTTTCGACATAGATGGAAGAGGTCGATATCTCAAGTATATATATGCAAGGATTCAGCAAAGCAAGGTTGAGCCTTTCTTGATGATCAATCGAGATTTTATTAAAAGAGTTTAGGATTCTTGTTTTCTGCTAGCTTTAGAGTTTGTCTAAGAGTATTCATTGTTGGAATAACTCTTTCAAACATCAACCTAGAATAGCTTTTACTGTTGGTTCTTGTAGGGCTAGTTTTGGTTGTTTAATCAATCGTTTGTGATTGTATTAAACCTAGTTGATTAGATCTACTTTTCCTGTCAGTAGATATTTTACCTAAGGCGCTGCCAATATATTTTTCTATATATTGGCTTGGTAATAGAAGTTTTATTATTCATCCGCTGCTATATGTTTACTGTAGACATTGTTGAACAACATTGTTGGCAACATTGTCTGATTGATCTAGTTCCAAGTACCAATCCGGGATCCTAAGTTCTAACAGTGATTTTAGGCTCAAAGCCTTGAATCTTCTTCACAAACTTCATAAAGGCGTACTTTCCCCAATTGAAAGGGTTTTCCAGCCTTTTGTCTTGTTGTTGCAACAAGAACATCATCATCCAGCGTTCTTGGCTTATCTGGTCAGCACCTCCTTGTAGACCATCAAAGCATCTGTGAAGAATGCATGCTGACACATCGATGAATCGTGATTACGGTTACGATGTCGACAAGCTTGAAATCGGTGGGTGTATCGATTTTCAAGATCACACACATCCTTTGTGATTGTTTTACACCTTGAGGAGATCATCATCCTTGGTGTCTATTTCAAAATCCTTTCCAAGATTTTGAAGGTCAAACAACTTCGAGAAAGTTGTTATTAAGTCGGAAGGATTTCCTTTCCTTGGACTCGAGTTTTATAGACACTATTGCGGTGCCTTGAAACACGGGATATAATCACAGGTTGTTGTAGAATTCTAACACATCTAGTGAAGAAATTCTCTTGGGAAGAGTGATAGAAAACCCTTGATTTTGCCTTTTCAAGCATGTCGAGTATCGACTTTCTATCGACGATTTTCAACGGTAGTGAGGTATTCCTCGATCATGGAACCACCCCAAATCATTACGGATTTGAAGTCAATGATCGGGATTGAAGTTTCCTACCAACGATTGTTTACAACTACTGACTCTGGTGCTTGCTTTTCGTGATACCGGTGGTATTTACAGGATTCGGGTAGAAGCACGTTTTGGAGCCATCTCTTTATATAGCGTAAGTTTTTCGAAGTTCTGTAAGAGATTAGGGTGAAAGATTAGTGATTCTTTGCAGAAAAACTAATTGAGGAGCAGAGATTTGCAGAGAAGTTGAAGAAAGAATTTTGCTATTCTTGTGCAAGTCTGAATGTTGGATTAGGCGAAAGTGAATTCTTTTGTCAAATCCTATATATATAGCAATGTAATCTCAACAGACATATACATACAAATTAATTTTGTATATACGTATCTGTGAATTGCAGTAAGGCGTGGGTAAAAGTTTGTTCGGCATTAAATGCATAGTGGGCCCTGTCTGAATTTCAACAGTCCACTATTTACAGAGAGTTAATCTCTGCCGTAAAGATCAATCGCCCATTTCATCAAGGGTCACCATTGCTTCTTCAGCAATGATCACAATCAACAATTGTAATTGTGCCCATTTAATGAATTTTGGCTATTAGCTATCTGAATCACGTTTCTGTGTGAATGAGAACCATTTGTATCGATTCTATCTTACACTTGTTGTCTTTTCAAAGTTTTTCACAAAGATAGAAATAATTCAAATTTCAAAATAGTAGTTAGCGTAGCGGTTGTACTATTCTCTTTTGTGTTCCCCTCCTTTGAGTGATCTAGATGTCTGAGTACCCGTCTCAGAAATCTTCAAATAGCCATTTTACCCTTTAGCCTTTGGTTTCTGGATACCCGTTCCAGATTCTTCTTTTCTGGATACCCGTTCCAGATTCTTCTTTTCTGGATACCCGTTCCAGATTTCTCTTCTCTGGATACCCGTTCCAGACTTCTCCTCTCTCTCCTTTGATATCTTCTTCAGATATCTGAACTTTTTTAGTTCTTAGGTAGCTCCATCAGTCCAAGACTGTGTCTTAAGGCTAAGAATCTACTTTCTTGTAGTGGCTTAGTGAAGATATGCAAGTTGGTCTTCAGTGCCAATCTTGAGTATCTCTATATTGCTTTTTCAACATGGTCTCTGATGAAGTGGTGTCTAACATCAATGTGCTTTGTTCTAGCATGAAACTTAGGATTCTGAGTTATGGCAATAGCACTTGTGTTGTCACAGAAAATGGGAGTTTTCTCTTCATTGAGTCCATAGTCTCTGAGTTGTTGTTGTATCCACAATATCATGAAGCCTGACACCTGACAATATATTGACCTACATGGTAGATGTGGCAATTGAATTTTGTTTCTTGTTGAACCATGATATCAATCTACTTTTGAAATTGACATGTTCTGAGGTGCTTTTCTATCAAGTAGTGATCCGGCATAGTCGGCATCTGAATAGCGACAAACTCGATCCACTATCTTTTGGATACCACAATCCAACTTCTGATTACTTTTACATACCTCGATATTTTCATAGCAATGTTGTAGTGTGATTGCATTGGATTTATGCGAAATCTAGCTTTACCTCAGCGCATATTGAATATCGGTCTACTTGCGGTGAGGCCTGTATAGATCGATCAATTTTCTATACTTGTGTTCTTCAACACTCTTGTCAGATTCAGTATAGGTCATTTTGGTTCCAATGCTCATTGGTATCTTAGCATTCTTTTCAGAAGGCTTTAGATTAAACTTGTTGAGCATTTTCTTTGCATACTTTGTTTGACTAATGAATATTCCATCATTGAGTTGCTTCACTTGCAGCCCTAGGAAGTAATTCAATTCTCCATCATGCTCATCTCGAATTTACATTTCATTAGTTCAGCAAAGTCTTCACAAAGTTGCTTGTCTTTAGATCCAAATATAATGTCATCAACATATACTTGAACTAAAAGTAGTTTCCCATCATGGTTCAATGTGAAGAGTGTTTTTATCAACCTCTCCTTTCTTGAAACCGCTTTTTAGTAGGTATTTGGCCAATGTATCATACCATGCTCTTGGAGCTTGTTTGATTATCTGAGCTTTACGAAGCTTATAGACCATCATACTTTAGAAACTTCAAAACACGGTGGTTGCTCAACATAGACTTCCTCGGCTAGTTCACCATTTAGGAATGCACTCTTGACATCCATTTGATAAGCGTAAGTCATTATGAATGCAAAGGCTATAAAGTCTTATTGCATCCAATCTTGCAAGCTGGTGCATAAGATTCATCAAAATCTAGTCCTTGATCTGGGTGAATCCTTGGCAACCAACCTAGCTTTGTTTACGGTTATTTAGCGGACTCATTCATTTGTTTACGAAAACCCACTTGGTTCCTATTTGAGATATTCCGTCGACAAATGGAACCGGTTTCGGACTTTGTTTCTCTTAAATTGATCGACTCTTCTTGCATTGCAGAGATCCAATCTTGATCCTTTAATGCTTCTTCTATAGTCTTTGGTTCAATGTTTGAGATGAAACATCCATAGAGACAATTTGCATTTTCAGCGATTGCTCTTCTAGTTCTAACTCCTTGGTCTATGGGACCAATCACATCCTTTGCAGGATGATTTCTTATCCATTTCATAATGGGTTTTGAACTAGTAAGATCAATATCATTTTAATTTGAATGTGAATCAATATGATCTTGATAAAATACTTGTGCAGTATCTGGGATATCTGACACATGGGAAATGCCATGGATATCTGACACTTTTTCAGTGTTAGAGATATCTGGAACTTGCATTTCAGCAATCTCATTTTCAGATACCTCTTCATGATGAAGGTTCTCAGTAACCTGTTCTATTTCTGGAATTCACATAGGAAATTCTTCATCATGTCTTAGAGTCATCTGGTTGTTACTAAGCATATGTTGCTTTTCATCGTCAGACTCATCCTCTATTTGAATGGTAGAATTGTTTCCTTTTGAGGATCCTTTTTCAGAATCTTTAATCAACAGTTCTTTGAACCTATCTGAGAGATCATCATTCAAGAGTACTTTCTTGTTTCATTCATAGAATACTACGAGCGATTCTTGATCTTTTGCGTTCTTTTGTTGTAGATTGTAGGCTTTGCTATTGAGAGAATAACGAAATACTCCTTCATCTGCCTTTGGTTGAAATGTTCTCAAGTATTCTTTTCCATTGTTAAGAACAAAACATCTGCAACCAAACACCCTTAGATGTTTGATACTAGGGGGTCTACCAATGAAAAGCTCGTAAGGAGTTTTGTCATGGTGCTTATTGATCAGACATCTATTTTGAGTGTAGCATCTTTGTGTTCTGACTTCAACCCGATAGATTTCACGTATTTGATGTCGTAAGCATTGTTCTTCTTTGCTTCTTTGAGTCCTATTCTTTCTTTCAACAACACCATTTTGTTGTGGTGTCCTTCTGAGAAGATAGTTGATATTGTATACCTTTGCGGTACAAAACTCTTTGATGTCTTTGGTTCACAAACTTCGATACCATAGTGCATTACGATTCTGAGATACCTTGTCATTTTTCATGACTTCGAGCTTATTCAGCAAGTTAGGTATCTCAACCCTTGCATCAGATTTGTGTTTGAGAAAGACAACCCAAGTGAATCTTGAGTAGTCATCAACAACAACCAGACCATACTTCTTTCCTGCATAACTAGTTACTGAGGATTTAAAAAGATCCATATGTAATATTTGTAGTGGCCTTTCACTGGAATGTCTAGTTTTAGACTTGAAAGATGTTTTGGATTGTTTTTCCATTTGGCAAGCTGAGCATACACCTTCTTTTCTATATGCCATTTTGGGTAAACCAACCACCAACTCTTTCTTGGCTAGCTTATTTAGAGTTTTGAAATTCAAGTGACTCATTCTTTTATGCCATAACCAATTTTATTCAGTGTGGCCAGATTGACTCACCATGAGACATTCTTCGGTTGTGGCGGATGCCCAATCAGCAACATAAAGATTTCCTTTACGCCTTGCAACCAAGACTGTATGCTTCGACTCATTGTCAATCACTTTACATAGTTTTGACTTGATCTTGACAATGTACCTTTTGTCTACTAGTTGACTCATGCTTAGGAGATTATATTTCAATCCCTTTATATGAAGTACTTCAGAGATTGTAAGGGCTCCAAACTTCAAATTGCCAAAACCTATGGTTGGATTTTTATCTCCTCCAGCAAACCTGATAATTGGTCCATCATTGCACTTTTTGTAGTTAATCAGATTTGCTTTGTCTCCTGTCATGTGCTTCCCAAATCCACTATCAAAATGCCACTTTGAATTAGTCTTTAGAGTGTTCTGCACAAAACAGGAAACAGGAGATTAGGTTCTCATACCAACAATGGAACCATCTGGACTAAAGAATCTTCCAGTAGGAATCCATTTTTGAATGAATTTCTTAGGAACATTCTTTTGTCTAACAGGAACATAAGGAGTAATTCTAGTTAAATGATTAGTATCATTGTTATTAAGAACTATTTTCTTCCTTGGTGTGTTCCTTGGTGCTCCATTTGGTGCTTTCAAATACCTGTCAGGTTTCTGATCTGCTTCTCAGCAAACTTAGCTTTCCTAGCCAGATTTCTTCTTGCCCTGACATTCAGATTTTCAGTGGCTTGATTCATCTTCCGCCGATAATTCTTTGTGAGCAATTCTAGCCTTTAACCATCGTTCTTGCTCTTGTTTGTACTCACGAGCAAGTTGTTTTCCGATGGCTTTATAGCCAATACCATTCTGAGCACCTGGTGCTATCTGAGATCTCTTCTCAGCAGCTTTGCTAGTCTCTGGATAATCTATTTTCTTTCCAGAAAACGTGACATGGGAGAATTTGTCAGCTCCTGCAATTTTTCTTTTTTGAGAGACATAGCACTGTGGGTGATTACACTTTTCAGTGTTATGTTTCTTTTCAGAGACATTCCCAACAGTTTTCCTTTGGACTTGTTTTTCCCACAAAGGCTTGGTTGCAACTGCCATTCCTTTGTCAACAATCTTAGATTTTTGACCGATACTGTAGATTGTTTGGGAATCACCTTGCTGAGCACTGACAAATGTTCGTCCTTCATCACTCTTATTCAGAGTGGTGGAACTGTCTGCGTGTGTGTCCAGCCCAAGTCCTCTCTTTTTTGAAGGATCTCTTAAATAAGATTGTACTTCAGTAAGTGTGTCACTAGCTTTGGCATAAGATTGAAAAGATAGTTCTTTCTTTTTGAGTTCCTTATTATCAGAAAGAAGATCTTCACACTTCTTTTGAAGATTGGCCATTGCTTCTTTATGTGACTTTTCGGTCTCAGATATCTGAGCCTTGAGAAATGCATTTTCAGCATCCTTTTTCTCAGATATCTTGATTATTTGAGAATTTTCCTTTACAAGAGAATTCTTTTCTTCTTCAAGATTTTCGGCTCTAGCTCGGACCATTAGAAATTCTCTTTCGTAGAGATCAAGTTCTCTTCTAAGATTTTCCAGATCTTTGATTCCTTCTTCATCACTTTCATAAGTATAACAGGAAGTATGTGTTACCTCATCAGCCATTAGACAAGGTTCAATGTTGGAGATATCTGGAAAGATTTCTTCAGCCATTCCACACACTTCTTTCTTCTTTTGACCAAAGTCAATTACTTCATGAGAAACACCACACATTTCTGGGGAAGGCAGTGTGGAATCATCTGAATCCTCATCCTCAGAATCAGACTCAATATCTAGAGCATCCAGTTGGATTTGAATCTTCTTCCTTTCTTCAGTGAGCATAGCTCTCTGACTTCTTTTGAAGATTCTTCTGTCTTTCTTGTCACATGTCTTTAGTTTGTTAAAGGCAGGGCAATCCTTCTTGAAATGACCAGGTTTCTGACAATAGAAACATATATCGTTTCCGATTTCTGCTTCCTCAGTACTTGATGCTTTACGGTAAGCTTGTTCGTGAGCTTTGCATATTTTGTCTTGGTGATAGTTTGAGCCTAGATGCTTTTTCAGCTTCTCTTTGGCTTTTCTTCTCTCAATTTCTCGACTGACATATTTTCCCATTTGCTTTACAGCAAGAGCATCCTCAGTCACCTCCTTGCATCCTCAGTCACCTCCTTGCCTTTCTTCTTTTCAGAAGTTCCTTGAGCAACTAGAGCAACATTCTGCAACTTCTTAGTTGTTTGTTCTCTTTGAGTTATCTCATAGTCAACAGTGGCAAGGTGAGAGAAAAGTTCCACAGGAGTGATATATGGCATTCCTTGGTTAAAGTAGAAAAACTTTGTGTGTTCCCAGTTATGATTTAGACTTCTCACAATAGTCTTAATATTTTCTGACTGGGTATATCTATTACTCTCACCAAGTGCAGCCATATCACTCATAAGTGTTGTGAACCGGAAATCTAGTTCTTCAAGAGTCTCTGTGGGACCTTGTTTAAAGTTTTGGAATTTGAGCTTCAAAACTTCGAACTTATTTTCCTTTGTTTTCTCAGTCTAAGCCTGATTTCTTCAATCGATTGCGAGCCACTTCGCGTTTGCACTTACGATTTACCTTGTATGTGCTCGAGTAGAACGTATGATAATATTAAGCTGACCATCGATCGATTTCTCTTGGCATCTTCGATGTCGAGCTCTCTGAGCTTTGGTTAGTAAATAACTTGGTAGCGAGTCTCCTTTGGTTGATGCATCATGCATGAAGACCCATCGCTTTGTTCTCTGTCTTTACCATTTGAAACCTCCATGACTTGCTTGAGTTGATGAATGACTATCGGGCCATTCTTTATTACTTCGATCATTTCGTCACTGATGGCTTCTAGGTGGAGCATCATGTTGTTCTTCCATTTTTCATAATTTTCTGGCTTGAGAATTGGGGCGTCATTTAAAGACATCCTGCAGCAAACACACTAAACAAACGAATCAAGTGTAGGTGAAAAGCAGTTAGTGGGTACTTATCTGGGATCTAGGTTCAGTGCAGAAGGCTTGTGAACCTCCTGCTCTGATACCACTTATTGGTCCAGATAACGGCAAAGTAAAAGACTAGAGGGGGGGATGAATAGTCTTTTAAAACTTTTGTCGATAAACACAGTTTCTCAGATATCTGTGAAGATATCTGATACTTAATTTCAGAGAGCGGAAGACTTTTCTGTGACAAGTGCACGTGCTCAGCAAGATAAGTGTAAATACTTTGCAAGATAAATAAAGCAAGTAATAAACCGCAGAAAGTAAATAACAAAAGTCTTTTTATATCTGAAGGTGGCGTAATCCTTCAACTAATCCGCTTGACTTTCTCGGACCTAGAATCCACTAAGGCGGATAAATGATGTAACCTTACAAATATCTTCTCTTGATTCCTAAATACACTAGGTTCCCAACCAAGTGTTCCCCTCGATTATTCCCGGCTTTCTCGTGAGTACTTCATGTACTCGAAACCTTTTGAGCTATTCCTTAGTTTCCCAAACTAAGTACTTCACTGCTCAATAACCTTGGAGTTATTCCTTAGTTTCCCAAACTAAGTACTTCACATACTCCATGATTAGGGTGTTGGTTAAGGTAAATTGTCGAGAGCTTCTTTAATAACTTGTTACTATTGAGATAGCTCTATGAATTAAGTATACTTAATACACTTTGCAATGTATGGTATCTTGTTCTTTCTTGACCCAGTCTATGATAAGTGATTAAGAGAATGAATCTCAGATATGAAATCTTAGTTCAACTCTTTCACAAATAACAATGCTTGTTAAGGATCATGACACTTAGAACTTTTGTGCTACTTAGAATCAAGAGCTTTGGTCGCAACAGAAAGCTTGAAGGTAAGTAGTTTGCTTGAGAGAGCTTATGAGAATATTTAATATAAGTTCAGTGATCTAAAGTGTGTTCTCAAGCAGTCTAAGTGTTGATATTTATAGATGAATTTGAGTGTCGTTTGAATAGTATCCGTTAGGCTTAAATCAAATTCAAACTATTGATATCTGAGTATATTACTGTAGCAGGTTTGTCTTCTTTTTCAGAAGCTACCGTTTTTGTTCAGACATTTCTGTCCGCACATTTAATGCACTGTACTATACTTTGTCCTGTAGTGCCAGCGGAACTATGCACGCTTTCTGAAGCTTTGCAAGTCCTTTTCCAGAGATTATCACAACTCCAGATACCACTTGTTAAGAGTATATTGTTTCCTGGAAACATAATCTTTATCCAAGGTATCTGAGTGTAGATATCTGTGGGCACTTTTTCCTCGTTTCAGAAACCTTTTAATTCTCAGATATCTCTTGTAACACTGTTTATTTAAAAACGCTTGTGTCTTCAAGATATCTGGTCATAGGTATCTGAAAAATCTTTGTCTTCAGCAATCTTGTACAGTCTTCAGGTCTTCAAAATTGTTGAACTTTTCTGTTTGGATGCCTTCTTCTTGGTCTTCTTCAGAGAATAAAAATTACATTTTGAGACCTAACATCCTATACAAGATTTGCTAGACTATCATACTTAGTGAGTTACCTCTTTTACAGTGTTCAAGTGAACCAAGAGTACTAACCACCTTTCTGAGCTAAGATAAGTCATTAGGTTGCTGATCAAAATCTAAACATATATTCCTAATAGAGTTCAAGATTGGGCGAAAATGGCGAGTTTGAGAAGAAAGGAAGAAGAAGAACAGAAATGGGGAAGAAAAGGATTCTGCCCGTTATTAAACAGGTTTAGCGACGGATAGGGCTATCCGTCGCTAAATCCTTTTTTTTAATTTAGTCAACCTAATTAGAGACGGATTAGCGACGGAATAGAGACGGATTGAGCGATTCGCTCAATCCGTCGCTAAGACATAGAGATTTATCGCTAATTAGCGACGGATTTTAAAATCCGTCGCTAATGTCCGTTGCCATTTGACAGTTTTCTTGTAGTGTACGTAATTTATTTATTAAGTAGTTGGGGGTAGCATAGTAAGAGCTAGGTTGGGATCATGTACACATTTTAGTCATTGATAACAAAACTGCTTTATTTGACGATTTTCTGCATGCTTACGAATTCAATTGCTTTCAAAACCTTTATGTTTACTGTTTGCGCATCATAATTCCATCGTTATTTGCTTGTTCACATGCTAAGTGTTCGAGGAGAATCACATCCCGAGTCAACTTTTCACTATTCAATGGATTTGTATAGGCTTCCGACTTAATATAACTTTAAATCTTTGCGTTTATTTGGGAATTACAGGAATACAACGATTATAAATTTCCTAAGTGCACGTCGAATAGTAAAAATTTCAGTCAACACTTAGTTTGTGTTCGAGTTTGACCTAATCAAACAGTTTGTGAACATGTTCGTTATATACACGAACGCATTCATATAATTTATGATTTGATAGTTATGAACAAATTATATTTATTAATAATTTTATATTATTTTATAAGTTATAATATTTCCAAAACCTAAACCAGTAGTTTAGCACTCTAAATCACACAAAACATAATCTAACATTCATCGTTTTGGATAGATGTCTATTCTTCGTTTTCGATAGTTATCTTCGTCTTATTTTATGTTGTTCATATTATGAATTAGAGGCATTATATATGAACTTCATATCTAATTTGTTTTGTTTACCTCTAAACTTATGGGATCATGATCATATTTTGCATTTAAACTGGTCTGATGTTTGATTTTGTTATTGCAATGTTCTTTGCCTTACAAAATGGTTTTTTTATAAACGTTTGCTAGGAATTTTGTTATTTTTATAATATTATTGCTTTAATTTTGGATTTTCCATTTATTTTTTAGCACAACGAACAAACAAATCAAACTGTTCGTGAACACGATCTAACCGAACACTAACGAGGAAACATGAACATTTTAAAATATTAACGAACTGGATATGAACAAGCGATGGGATGTTCGCCAAATATGAACACGAAGTGAACATGGCATATATCTATATTGAGGAAATTTTTTACACTAATAACTTTTGCCCGTTTTGAACTTACCCCACAACATTTTATTTTTTTCATTTCACACCAAAACGTTTAGAAAAATTTTGACATTACACAAAAATTGAAGGCCGTTAAGTTTGTATTTTAAATCACACCAAAACCTTTTAAAAAATTTGAACCCGCTAGCTACCAAAATATTTTTTCAGTTTTTTAAATTACACCAGAACCTTTCTTGATTGGTTTGAGTTATCAAAATATTTGTTCGCATGAATTGTTTGCGGGGTTGTTGGTCTAGTGGTGGTTGGATTATGTCATATTCGACGCGACTTTTTCCTTTCGCAATCAAATTCTTCATATAATTTGTTTGGTTCAGTGTAGAGATTTAAGGCACTACATATGTGCCTCTGTCAATTGTGTATCTTCCTGCGTTTGGATTAAAAAATGACACAAAGCTACTCATATATGTGGAATGAACATATATTTTTGGTGCCTTCTTTTTTGTAATTTTATTGAATCAAATAAGAGGGATGGAATGTTACGAGAGTTCGAAAACTTAATTTTATAGATAGAAGAAAACATATGTATGACAATTAATATACTAATGAATTTTGTCATTTTTTATCCGTGTACTCTGGAATTTGACATTCACCAGATAATTATGCAATATCTTATTGTTATATTTATCAATAAAGAAAATTATTGTTATATTTAGCAAACAAATGAAGAAAGTGTGTTTGGTAGACAAAATACACTAGTGTGTTATAATAGATGCTCGTTGATATTGTATCAAGTGATTTTTATTTTGTGATTAAGTTCAATGCATAATAATAACAATAACAACTATAATAACAATAACGATGACGACAACGACAATAATTATATGGGATATGATGGTTTGCTCTTTAGCTTATCTGGTTGTAAAGTAAAGTGACATTGTTGGTTTGTGACTCGCATTGCAATCCTTGTTTTCCGGAACACTTCTGGTGTTCTTTTGGTTGGAATAAAATTTTAAAATTTTGAAAAAGATAATAATAATTATTATATATACAGGTTCTGGTGGCGAGTACAAGTTTTTTAAAATGTTTTGGTGTAATTTAAAAATAAGTTAACGGTAACTTAACAGCCATCCAACCTTTGTGTAAAGTCAAAATTTTGCTAAACGTTTTGGTGTGAAATGAAAAAAATAAAAGGTTGTGGGGTATGTTAAAAAACGGGCGAAAGTTATTAGTGTAAAAAAAAATCTCTATATTAAATGAACAAACATTTGTTAAGGTCAATGTTATGTTTGTTCGATTCTAAATACACCCCAAATTTATGCGGGGTTAATTTGGTCATTAGACGAATGATGGTGGCCTGGTGGGAAGTGTTTTTTTTGGCTTTATGCGGTGTCATTCACTCAGTTACGCTTTAGGCATTTTTATTAGATTTTCTTAGTAAACATTCTTGTCCCATGGTACATTTGGCAATGGATTGTTATATGCTGGTTTCTGGATTTCACAAGATAGATATCCCATTTTGTGCAACTGTCAGTATTTCATTATCAGTTGGTTTCACTTTTATTTTCGTAATTTATTTATAATAACTTTAAAATTAAGTATTGGTGCTCTTAGCTGACCAACTGAAAAATCATGTGCGTGTCCGGGTGATGATAAAATGTGTGCTAATAGAATCCCCTTTAAAAAGTAACAACCATCAATGAAGGCATTTTCAAGGCTTCAAACTATGTAAAAGCCTTAAAAATGATTCCAATGGAGCTTGTAATGAGCAACTAACTAGTAGTCCATGAGTTTTGGTTACTATTTTATATCCCTCCAACAATCCATGTTTATCATATTTTGATGAAGCATAAAATGTGTTGTCCACTTATAATAAAACCTTGTGTGATGTGGACCTTTTTTAATACTTCTACCATTGTGAGTATCAAATTAACAAGGTTTCTATTGAGACTTTTAAAAATGTTAGAAGCCCATATAAAAGGTTCAACCATGACACTGTATAATCCATAAAGCAGTCATGAGTAGCCACCCCATGTCAAAGGGTCGCATATTGACTCACAAGGGGATGGACATTACAAAAAAAAAAAAAAATCTTACTTTATTCATTACTATTTAATTGATACCACCGCAAAAAAATTCAAGCTTTCGACTTTAACATTCTCTAGTCAACCATTATAAATTTTTAACCAATAATTACTCTTAAATATAATGATTTAATACTTAATAAAATTATATTATGAAATATTTATAGTTTAAATTTTAAATTTTTATAATTATATTTTAAAAGTAATTCATGGTCATAATTGATTATGATTGACACGAAAAAGTCAAAGTATAAAGTTTGTAACATAATAGAGGGAGTAATATCTTAATTGTTTCTTGTATTTTCATTGATATTTCTAAATTATTACAATTATATAACTCACCTAAATTTCTAAATTATTACATTTATATTACTCACCTAGTTAAAATGCATTAAAACTGCTCCTAGAGTTCCACCGAACCTATAGCGGACATCAATGATCTACCATGTTGCTACTTTATGGTAGTGCTTTGCTATCTATATATATATGATAAAAGTGATGATCAAGATGGAAGGAGAGCTATGCCATGTATGCAAAATCTGGTGGCAAATTTTAGCAAAAACAATTCATTTATAAATCACTAATATTTGAGTCATCCGTTGACATAAATTTGAATTTGTTTTCCTTCTTCTATTTAATCATCCACGTGAAGTCAACATAAATTTCAAATAAGTTGTTTTAAATCTTCCCTATTTTTATGGGAAAAGTATTCTAATTATAGTTAAAATACATCTATATATATGATAAAAGTGATGATGTAAATGGAAGAAGGATGTGCCATACTCGAAAAAGTGGCGTGGCATTTTGAAAGAAAAACAATTCAATTATAAATAACCTTAATTTTATGTTTTAGTTCATCTTGATAAGTACTCCAATATTCATTAACTATTAATAGATATTTACTAGAGATTAGCAGTAACAATAACACTATTTTTAGAATGTTACACAATCAAATGAACAATTTAGCCATATTATTTTACTACTCTTAGTAATTTTATGAAACATTTACATTAATTAATCATTAATCGAATAAAATCTCCTAACATTATGCCATGTTTTCCATCATTAATCTAAAAAAATCCATGTCTCTTCCTATTCCTACTATCTCACATTGATTCTAAATCATAATAAACCATTTATATAATATTAAAAGATCAGGTCTTTATTCAAGAATCCACCAAATACAACACTGGGCAAGAATGAATGATATATGTTTCTGAATTAATTTGTATTAAAATTAGATAACAAAATACAGATAAGAAATGTGCATATTGACTCCATAATTCATGATTACATTAGTTTGATTATCTTATACCAAATCAATTGTTGGCATGGATTCCGGTAAAGAATAATTCAAATCTTCACAAACCACAATTATCCAGTATATTCATAGTATAAAATGTTGAAACTAGATGCAACATTAATATCAAATAAATGTACATAACCATATATACGAACCACAAGCCCCTATAAATTAGTCCTCACACAGTTGATCACTTCTAACATAATGAAGAAGATGGAGTATAACAATTTACAAGCATCGAACATGCCTATGAAGTTAACCCGCTTATCAGTTGGGATTGATCTTACAATGGTTGTGAAGTTCTGAGTAATACTTATGTCGGCTCTCGATGGATTAAGTAGATTCTGAGTCGTAGTGTTATGGTCAGTTTTGTTAATTTAAATTTTCATTTGTTTGTTTGTAAAATTAATCTTAGAAGGTTTTACACCGTGGTGGAAAGCTCCTTATTCAAAATTTATACAAGACTTTGCATCAATTCCCTTTTTGTTTTATTTATTAATGCTTCTGTATTTTGATTTTGATTGTATGATTTGCTTGGTGAAATAGAAAATGATTGTGTGGAATCGTTGCTGGGGTTGTGGAATTTTAGCAGCTCTATTTTGAATATAGCATTGCTACGGTAGTGCCACCGAAGAACAAAAACAATTCACAATAGTGGTGTACTAATTCACGATGAATGATCTTCTTTGTTGTTGTTTCTTTCTTAGAATATTTGGTCGTGGAAAAAGAGAAGTGGAGGATGCAAAATGAGCCTACCTTCAAAAAGGTAAAGTCGATGAAATTCAATTTAATCCTGAAATTTATTCATCATTCAGATGTTATTTTTATTTTTGCTTATAAATTTTGGGTGAAGAACTGATTTTTCCTAATGCACCATTGGCATGATGATGAGAAGATCGGTACATGAACGATTCTTATAATACTTTGTGTACAGATGCTACATGTTTTTAATGATTCATTGCAATTCTAGGCGACTTTCATTTTCTTGCTCATCTAGAATGTTTAGAAAGAAATCATCACTGGCAACTTTTTGCTTATAGTATATCATCATTTGTATATTCAATGTTCTAACTCATTGTTTAAAATCACAATTACTAAAAATTCAATTTGTTTAGCCACCAATTTTCTTTTAAAGTCTGAAAATTATTTCCAGGAAATAGGAAGCACAAGGACCTTTGGTTTGGTATTTGCTAATGTTGTGGTCATCGTACCACAACTCATACGATAAACTACATGTCTACATCTGTTGAACATTGCTTGGTCAAGACCGAAGCGCAAGTGTTAGTCATCGACTCATTTGGATGTAGATTTATTGTCCACTATAAGAAAGTTGATTCGAAAATATGTACTTTGTTGATGGTTTGGTAAAACTGTGATAGTCATCGTTTCCTTGATTTTTTTATCTTAATAGTATCTACATGTAGATGTTGTTTCTGGCCGTTGAGAGTGAATTAAATCTCATTAGTGTTGGTATATTTTGTTTCTAGGATGATGATGGTGATTATTCTTTTTAAGTATTCTCCATAGCATGTTTATAGATCTATGGAGGTTCAAGAGAAATCCTTTAAATGTAATACATTTGGGAAGCTACTCGGTAGAATGGGAGAGTTTATTACTTTATTATGTCCAATTTTCGTCCGTCCAAAGATTTTACTGTGATTAATCAAATTTTGAACTAATCATTGAGTAACAACTCAAACACATTTGAATCGAATATATCCACCCAATTAAGATTGTTAAAATATACAACTAAGTTCAGAAAAACAAAAAACATATCTAACTACTTATCGGTACGTTTCTATTCCAGATTAAATCGGTCATGGTGCGATTATACATTTATAACATGCATGGTCATGACATAATCATGCGTGATCTTGGGTCTTGGCAATCACACCCATAATAAAAGAGAACTTAGGCGTTTGTTGTCTTAGCATAGCTTAATTGAGTTCAAATTGTTTTGAATTTACCCATTCCATTTTAGTTGAATTGATCACTTTATACCAAACACAAATTTTCACTCATCAATTAGAATTTAGTTACTATTCATAAGTTATAACTGAATTAAAAATCGCTCAGCTAAAGTTCATGCCAAACTGTCCGTTAAACTTCACGCTTGACAAAAAAGTCAGTCCCTCCTCCCCGAAGAACTTAATATAATGGGGTTGGTACGTAATTTTAGGTGAAAAGTTAATAATGAAAGATAAAAATGTGGTAAAAAGTGTACTTTAAGTGTCAAATCGTGTAATTTGTATAAAAATTTAAGATTGTTTATTATTTATTGAATTCGGAATTGCTTTCCTTTTTAGCAAGTAAGAAGTTAGGTGGGACGTATGAAAAATTGTTAAATCTATGAAGTTATTAAATATATAAAGTTATGCGGTATGGAGAACTTACGTTTAAAATAATTTGTCACGATCATTCCACAAAATTTTAGAAAGTAAGACCATTTTCCATTATGAGAACATTTTCAATTCATTTTAATTTCTTCACATTTAATCTAACACAAGTCCAACCGTTCTGTAGTTGACATGTAGTTTTACATGAAAAGTTAAAATAAATGATGATATAAAAAATGTGGCATATAGTGTATTATTTTAGTAAATGTGTAATTTGTTTGTAAAGTTAAAATTATTTATTATTTATTGGACGTGTGGTAGCTTATGTTTTTAGTAATGCAACACGTATTTTTGAATTATTTCATTTATTTTGATTTTTCTATTCAAAATGTCAGTCCAAATGGAGGCAATATATATTACTGTATCCATTTGCTTCAAGTGCTAAATAGTTATATTTTAAAAGTGGTGGTCTATCTCAAACAATAAGCATGCCACATAGGACAAAATCCTATGTGACAAATTCTGTCCCAAAACAATTGATTAGGCTCATCACCAATATATTACCCCATTATATGAAATGTGACATATATATTTTGTTCATTGATTAGCTAATCTGGATATGGGTGATCCAACATACCCGTATGGATTTTACGGCGCGCTTATGTGGTTTGATGAGAGGATTAATAAAACTCCATTGAGTAATCTGGAGTTTGGTTTATGTTAAGCTTACTCTCCTCAAACAACCTCCACACTTTTTACTTGATCTTTTACAAAATGGGCACATTAATTGTCGTAATTTTATTGAGCACATACGTGCTTATAATATGAAATACATCTTTACTTCGCTGGGTGTAATCCAAGCCCATTCAGTCAACAATGGTCATGGTCCCTATTCGTATAGGTGAAACTCACGACCGAATTGATGTAGTTAGGTATTTTATCCGTTTTTATTTATATTATGAAATAAAATATTTTTTTTAGATATCGTATATATGTTTAATTCTATATAATAAAATTTTCATTTTATTTATTTCAGATAAAAAATTTCTTCTGCGATTGACCGATCCATCTATTGTAGATGATATAAGGAAATTTATAGATGCTGATAATCCAATTGCAAAGAATTTTCTTATGGGTGCTGAACGATTCAAGGAAAATAACGACATGAATGTTAAGTTGTGTCTAATTGGAAGGAGGTCACGTGATGGATGAATGTACAATCTACCAACATGTACTGAAGTTGATTCATTAATTGTTGGTATGTTGGAATTCCAATAATTTTTAACATTACATATTATATATTTTTTAGTGCTTTTATTAATTTTAAAATGATCTCATTTATAAATGACCGAGGCGATGGTATGACACGAGGTCCGTGATATTGTACTTGAGCAAATAAATGGTGGTAGCATAGAATTTGAATTGTATACATGTTACCTTCGATCGGTATCCCCTACTTTTCCCATATGGTGAGGATGGATACCATACTGAGATATTGCACTCTGGTAAGTCCAAAGGTGTAAGGCACACACTTACTATTAAGGAGTTCTTGGCATTTAAGCTTTTTGATCGTTTTGATGAGCTCAGACCAAAGTTGTTTCAGCAGTTTATAGTAGATGGTTATATGATGATGGAAGCACAGAGACTTGCTTTCATAATGTGGAACCAACAATTGTTGATGTCTGATAAGTATAAGTCTCTTGATGATGCAATTCGAACAGGTGATATTGATCCAGATCCACATGGAAATCTTGGTAAACGCTTTGTCTTGCCATCTATTTTTGTCGGAGGTCCTAGATATATGGTACAGAACTTCCAAGATACTATGGCCATATGCAACAGTATATGATAACCCGAACTATTCATCACATTCACTTGCAATCTCAAATGGCCTGAGATAACACGTTTTGTTGAGTCGAAAGGGTCTACGGCCCAAGGATAGGCCTGATGTTTTGAGTCACGACTTCAAAATGAAGTTGGACCAACTTATAAAAGAATTGAAAACATAAAATATTTTTGGCAAGGCAATCGGAGGGAAATATCTATAAATATCTATGGGTTGATCGGGCAGATAGAAATATGTCAGCAAGTTCTATAGATGATTTCATCAGTGCTGAGATACCTGATAAGGAACTCAATCTGGAGCTATACAAAGCTGTCTCCGAGTATATGGTCCATGCGGTCCATTGAATTCAACTTCACCTTGCATGCATGATGGCCATAAATGCTCCAAAAAATTTCCAGTCGTTTAATGAGCGGACTATATTCGATGGTAATGGCTATCCTATGTATAGGAGGCGTGATATAGGTGCCATTATTGAGAAGAATGACAATATTATTGATAACAGGTGCAATTTATAATTACCTATCAATCTTGAATTATTAAATTATATTTCATCAATGGATATCGAACATGATTGCCACATGTATTAAAAAATTAAAAAATAACAAGTTGTTTCACTCTTAATTTATTGGTTTATTGTTCCCTACAATTCGTTCATGTTGATGAAGTACAGGGCCTTTATAAATGTTGAATGGTGCAATAAGACCAATTCAATCAAGTATATGTTCAAGTACGTCAATAAGGGTATAGATATGATAGGTGCAAAATTAACGGTGGATAATGATGTGAAGGATTATGTTGACTGCCGGTACATATCTGCATGTGAGGCAATATGGCGTATAATGGGATATGATATCCATTACAGAGATCCACCTGTAGAGCGTTTATCACTTCATTTGAAAGGTGAACAGTCAGTTACATTCAAATATGGTGACCTGATTACTGGCTTGTTGGAGAAGCATACTGTTGCAGAAACAAAGTTCCATAAATGGAGGGAATTCAACATACATCATCCCGAGCACGTAAGTATCTATATTCTGAGTTTCCTAGAAATTACGTGTGGGATCCTACAGGGAAAACGTGGAGAGATAGGAAGGTTTTCAACAACAAAGTAGGAAAAATTTACCATGTTCGAATTAAGACCGGGCCTATATATTTCATGCGAATAATGTTGAATCACATAGGGGGTGCCACTTGCTATGAGGATTTGCAGACTGTGGATGGAGTTGTTCACCTAACAGACCGCAATGCAAAGCCACGCTTTGGGTTGCTCGATGGCGACAAATAATATATCTATGCTATTAAGGAAGCAACTTTTTTGGGGTTCGATCGTTTCCTTCTACATTTGTTCTCCATACTCCTCGGTGATGATAGTATGTCGAACTTTGTTCATGTTTGGGAAAATACATGGGAGTATCTATCTGACGACATCCAGTACATCATGCGAAGGAAGTTGAATAATCCCGGCATAAATTTCAATATTGTATTCAAATTTATGTTTTTACGATTAAATTTATATATTATTTAATATGCTCACTTTATTTCTCAAAATTTCAATTTAGGGCTCGAGCTAAATGAAGAACAATTGAGGAATTTTGCTCTTGCTAAAATTGAAGAATTCTTTTTTAGGAATGGGTTCAGCTTGAGTCATATTGAAGGTATGCCCATGCAAACGGTGTAGTCATAGATAATGGCATGAATAATTTGATACTTGAAGAAATGTCGTACACTGTTGATGATATGGTTGAGCAGCACAACCGTTTGTATCCATCTCTCACCGATGAGCAAAGGACTGTATACCATACTATTATGGATGCAATCGATTCTGGTAGTGGTGGAGTTTTCTATCTCTATGGTTACGGTGGTAATGGAAAGACATTTTTGTGGAATGCATTGTGTTGTGCATTACGTGGTAGACGTACGTGATATTGTTCTCCCAGTTGCATCGAGTGGTATAACTTCTATACTTATTCCTGGTGGTCGTATGACACACTCAAGATTCAGTATACATTTGAAGGTCGATGAAACTACTACGTGCAGAAGGGTAACCCTCGGCAGCGATCTTACCGAACTCTTGAAGGATACAAAGTTAATAATTTGGGATGAGGCGCCCATGACTAATAAGTTTTGTTTTGAGGCTCTTGATCGCAGTCTAAGGGACATAATGAGAGGCCAACATGGTAGAGAATCGAACAAGCCATTTGGTGGATTGGTTGTCGTTTTTTTGTGGGGATTTCAGATAGATACTGCCATTCATACCTAAGGGTAGCAGGCAGGACATAGTCCATGAATCTCTCTGCTCATCAAAAAAACTTTGGATTTTGTGTCGTGTGTTGAAGCTCACTAATTAAGGACATGCGCCTGCATGTATTTTCATAACATTTTATATTAATTATAATTTTTCATGTACAATTTATAAATTTGAAATGCATGTAAATTATTTTTTATATTAAGTATGTTTATTTTATTTTATTCAATTACAGTCTGACCGCTCACATGCTGAGATTGATAGTATTAGGGAGTTTGTTGATTGGTTGTTGAAGGTTGGAGATGGTGAAGTTGGTAGTGATAATGATGGTGAGGTAGAATTTAAATTGCATGATGATATCTTGATTCATTCTACTGATGAACCAATTGCTGCTGTAGTTGACAACACATATCCTAACATATTAGACCATGTTGGCGATGATCAGTACTTCCAGGATAGAGGTATAATTTCTCCGGCCAATGAGATAGTCCAAGAAGTCAATGACTATATCATGTCTCTTTTACCTAGAGATGCCACAGAGTTTATGAGTTCCGACAGCATATGCCCTGATGAAGATGATATCGTCAATAGAGAAGATGTGTATTATGTCGAGTTTCTAAACACTATTAGGACTTCTGAAATGCTAAATCATATAATCCGACATAAGGTGAGTTGTCCTATAATGCTTCTTAGGAATATTGATCAGTCCTTAGAGCTTTGTAATGGAACTCGGTTGATTGTTACTGCAATTGGCAATCACGTTATTGAGGCAAAGACCATACATGGGAAGAACGTTGGAGTGAAGGTTTTTATACCTAGGATGGTACTCACACCTTCCGACCTTACCAAGTTTCCTATTAGATTTCAGCGAAGGCAATTTCCTATATCAGTTTGTTATGCGATGACTATCAACAAAAGTCAGGGACAATCGTTATCAAATGTTGTGTTGATACGGAAATATGTCCAATCCGTCATAAAGGACCTGGAGGCGAATCTAAGGCATCCCAAGTCATCGAATGGATCCGAGGCACTTTGGTCGAGCGATGGTCGATCCGGCGGACTAACCATGGTCCGACCCACCACGAAGAAAGGGACAAAGGATTAGGACTGCAAGGCCGACCGGAACCCTAGATCCGACCCACCGTGGTCCGAGCCTCCCTGGGAAAGGAGCATAGTGCTAAGTCAGCACCCTCTCCGACCCAAAGACTCCGATACGGATGTTAACTCGGATCCAGCATGACCATCTCATAGGCTACCAAGCAAGTGGGCACCAAAGAGTGAGATGTCCGAACCCATGAGCTCCGAATCGGAAGAGTTGAATGACGGAGGAACTTCCTCGGTGACAGCAGTCTTGTCGGATCAGACATCCGGACCGACCCCTCCGAACCTGAGATCTCGGCGGACTCTGTCACATCCTCAAGAACTCTCCCAATAATGACCAAATTACCCCTAAAGCCCAAGAGGGCATGGGCTAAAGCTTCATTATTGGGCTATGGGCCTCATCTTAGCATTGGTGGCTCAATCCTAGCCGTACACATGGCGCGATCCTAGCAGGGCCTTCCATCTCAATGGTAGCCTATAAATAGGGCACATATCCCAAGCAAAGGGACCAAGTAAGTCACTTGAACAAGTCTTCTCGCTAATCACATAACAAGCACTATACAGAGTCGATCTGAAGTCAATCTCGTGTAAAGTATCATCCGGTTTGACACTTAGCAGGCACTAATCCCACTCAAGTGTGCAGGTCCTTACCGGAGTAGTTGGCAGCTGGTTCTTACGCTTCGATCCTCACCTAGCAAGGAGCCGCTCATCTTGGTAGCATTTGGAAGAGTTAAATAAATCTAAGTGATTGTGGAGTTAGACTGACATTTTGGCGTCTGTAGGAACCTTTACAAAAGTCCCGTTCTCTTGGTAATGGCAAGAACAAGAAGGTCCGCAGAACCAGCGCCACTACGGTTGATGCATGACTCCTAGACAAAGGGGAGACCTCCCACGAAGAGGAGGAGTAACAAGGGTCTTGACAAGAGAAGTGGCGACGATCAGTGATGGCCATACCTTGATCTTTCTTGACGAGAGAGAGCCACTAATCCACGATGAGGTCGAAACACTTGGGGACGAAGGCGGGTTCCTCCGTCGAGAACACATGGTCCTCCCGTAGAAACTTTACCCTCCCAAATGGGCCAGATCATCCGTCCGCGAGTTTGGATTGAATGAAAATCAATTGGCCTCTTACTCACCACTATTCAAGGGTGTTTTGGATCAAACAACCTCCGCCTCCTCAACCCACTCCGCCTTTGGCAATCCAAGACAATTGAACACCTCGATCCAAAACGAGCACCGTCCAATCCAACAAAATTTGGGAGAACTAGCTCGACGGAAGATCGAGACATCTTCTCAATAGGAAGCGTTGCTTCTCATGAGCAACGAGGAGAAGTCGAAGTGCATGAGTAGGCGAAGTGGAAGCCGTCGTGAGGAGCTCAACAACAAGTGCTAGAGATCAAATGGCGAGAAAGTACCCGATTGTTCGATCGATGATCTCCCTCAAATGTAGCCATCAACCGGGACGGTGAAAGGCGGTGGCGGATCTACCTCCAACAAAGGCCTTGGAACACAAATTGCCACCTTGGCGGAATGTTCAAAGCACATGAGAAGGTGGTAGTTAAAACTCCCAATCCTACATGCGATGAGATCGAAAAGAAAGAAAGCATACGATTGTGTTATCCCAAACCTTGAGCACTACTATGGAGATACTTGCACCGTAGGGCATCTCACTAAAATGCGAGTAAGATGGAAAGCAATGGACTCAGCGACAACATGAAAGCTCTCAACTTTTCCACCACACTCTTTGGAGAAGCAATGGATTGGTGGACCTCATTACCAATGGTTCCATCAAGTCATATCGGACGTCGCCTCCTTTTCACGAAAAAGTTTGAGAAGGCGAAAAGAAGGAAGAGATCGAGTTGAGCACTGGTGGCATAATCCGGAGAGCATGAGGACCTCGGAACCTTCCTCGACCGCTTCAGCGCTGAAGTCACGCGGTAGAGCCTCATAGTATCAAAGGCGAGTCAAACACCTCTATGCTGACACTTATAATGATGAGCTTAGAAGGAAGCTTTCCAGCGAAGAAATCACTGCTGAAAAGTACTTGGAAGAAATGCGTGAAGGAGTCTTGTATGGAGAAGATTCTGAAGAAATGTCGATAAGGCGAGGATCAAGAGGGAAAAGAACAAATCTGACGAGAATTCCCTTCTCGTCGAGGAAAGTTTGAGCAAAAAGAGATCTCGAGAGGCAGAAAAGAACTACAGGAGAAAGAACTCCACCGGAAGGTTTGCAGGTATACTCGCCTCAGCGGACCAAGATCCGACATCTTGGCTTCTATTGAGAAGGACTTGGATATCTGATGGCCTAAACCGATCAAGAAGCGACAAGAGGAGTAAATTCTCTAAAGACTCATGGGTTCCACAAGCGAAAGGTCACCCATTGAGGATTGCATCCGGTTGAAGGCGAAATTGAAAGGCTAGTAAAGTGGGAAGTTGAAAGAACCACGAGTTGAAGATGAGCCCTCCGAGCATCGAAGGAATGAGCAAAGAAGAGGGCGTGGTTACGAACCTCAAGCGCTCTTTACCACCACCTCCTTGAGATCCCACATCGGCCCAAAGATATCAAGGTTACTGCGAAGAGGCGAAATGGAGAATCTCCCCTACGATTGGAGTTATCAGCGCCATTCGGGAGGACCAGCGAGATAGCGAAATCTGAGAGAAAGGACCGCAACACTTAGAAACAACGGCGAGACTTCCACCCTGACTTTGAAAACACAAATGCAATCACCTTTGGCGATAGTGAGATCCCCCACCAGCGTCTGGAGGAGATCTCGAGGACCACGATGTCCCTTTGGTTGTTTCTCTAGTGATTGCCACTTATAAAATCGACAAAGTCTTGATTGACACGAGAGCTCCTCGATGTCATATCGAAAGAATTTGTCGAGCAAATGCACAGGGGAGATACAATATGGACAGTGTACACCTCATTTGGTAGGTTTTGGAGAAGTGCATAGTGCGCCCGTTGGAGCGTACTGCTGCAAGTCTCTATGGGCACCTTTAAAGGGTGACGGGACTATTCTCTTCGTAGTAGTTAATGACACCTTCGACTATAATGTGATCTTGGGCGCCCGGGACTTAACGATTGAGCAATTGCCTCACCCTACCTGATAGGGTAAAGTTTCCAACCGAATGGCGTAGGGAAGAAATGGCAACATCGGAGAAGCACAGGAGTGTTACTTCATGTCGACGGAGGAGCCTGAACACATCCTTTCGGTCACCAAGGGCCCTCTTAACCATTCTTCAACACTCGACACCACAAAGAAGAAATTGGTATTGGGTCGCTCGGAGAAAAGTTCCCAAGGCAGCTAGGATAGAATCCCATGAAGCCTTGAAAGAGGTCCAATGGTGAAGGAAATCCGAAAGAACAACTTCGGATTGGAGCAGAGATAAGCACGGAAATAGGCGAAAGCTCATCACACCTCCGGGACAATCGCGACATCTTCTTGGAGCCGAGATGACCTCGAGGATAGACCGAGGATCACAGTTCAAATGCGAACATGGATCCTACGGTCCGCACATCCATAAAGAGGAAAGATTTTGGGCGATTGAGGATGCTATCATAGCGAGGAGGTTGACAAATTGATAAGCGGTCATATCGAAGAAGTCGGATACTACGATTGGAGTGCATAGCGTAGTCCTCGTCGAAAAAGCTCCGGAAAGTGGAGAATGTGCAATGACTTCACGGACTCGACAAGTTTTGTCGAAAGATCCTATCCATTGCCGCATAGACCATTTGGTTGATTCCGCTGCGGGATCGCACTTCTAAGCTTCATGGATGCTTATCAAGGCTTTTACCAAATTAGGATGGCTCGAAGACATCAAAGCGGCATTCTTTGCGGCGGAGGTCTATGCTTCAAGGTCATGCCCTTTGGCCTCGAGAATGCGAGCTACTTACCAGCGGTTGGTAAATAAGATGTTCAAGGAAGAATTGGGAAAAACCATGGAAGTCTATGTGGATGACATGCTCGTGAAAAGCAAGGTGAAGAGGCACATCGAACACCTCGACAATTGCTTTTCCATTCTCGGAAGTATGGAATGAAGTGAACCACGAAAAGTGCACTTCGGGTAAAGGAGGAAAATTCCTTGGCTACATGGTCACGAAAGAGGCATCGGTGCTAACCGGGAGAAGATAAAGGCAATCATAGATGCACTGACCCAAGACCATCAATGAAGTTGAAGCTTCTAGGAAAGGTGATGGCGTTGAGCCGTTTTATCTCGAGGTCATGAGAAGAACCTTCCTTCTTCAAAACCTTACGGAAAGAAAACAAGTTCGAATGGACAAAGAGTGCGAAGAGGCCACAGAAAACTTGAAAAAGTATCTCCTCTACGCCCTTACATCTAAACCCATGGAGAATGAAACTCTTTATCTCTATTTGGCTACCAGGTGAATGATGAGTTACATCTTGATGCGATTACAAGACAACGAGCATTTACCAATTTACTATTTGAGCAAAGCGCTTGTAGGATCGAAGCGAGATATGTCAAGGTGGAAGCTTCGCCTTTGGTTTATACTGTGGCCTTGAAGCCTTACTTCAAGTCGCATCGGATTGTGGTCCTTACAAATGAGCCACTTAAACATGTCTTGGAGAAGCCGGATCGGTCGGGGCGCCTATCGAAATGGGCTATTGAGCTAAGTGAATATGATATTGGCTACAAGCCCCATACGAGAAAGCACAAGTCTGGCCGACTTCGGTAGACTATCCGGAGAAAGTAGAAAAGGAGCGAAGACTCGGGAAAAGGCCGGTCATGTGGCGATAGCCGGATCAAGGAATCAAGTGGAGGAAAGAAGGTGAAGAGACACAAAGGCTAGCATCCGACTGTGACTCGGTATCACCAACCTATGGAGGATTCACTAAGAGTGAGGCACATGTTTCTTACGGATGAAGAACTTCGATATCTCGACAATGCATCTTGACAAGAAGCGGAAGGTTGAAAGCACCCTCCCACTCTAGGAGGAAAGGAAGGAAACAAAGAATGTTGGACATTACAAGTGGATGGATCATCAGCCGGACGGTTGGGAGGAATAGGAGTTTTCCTTGAAAGTCTGAAGGAGCCAAGCTTGATGCGCCATCACCCTCAACTTTAAGGTAACGAACAACGGCGAGCGGTATGAAGCACTTATCACGAGGCCTAAGGATGGCGAAAGCCCTTGGTGAAAAGAATCAAAGCTACACGGACTCATGGCTAAATGCGATCCAGTTCTCGGATCCTTTACCACGAAAGGACTAACATGATCAAATACTTGGAGCTCCTCAAAAAGAGGTTGAGCACTTTGAAGAATTTACTCTCGGCGGTTCACAGAGTGGAATGAAAAAGCCGATGCTCTCTCCAATGCGCCTCGGCCTTAGGAGCTTTGGACCTGAAGTGTCATCTGATGACCATACGAGAATCCTCCTGCAAACCCAGCGAGAGATGTTTCTCTTGAGCAGAAGAAAAGCTGGATGGCCGATATATTCCGTTACCTCGAGGATGGTACTTTACATGGATCTGGAGGCGGGGAAGATTCAATGTCGAGCCAGCGATACTTTATTCTAGGAAGACCTCTACAAGAGATCCTTGTGAAACTCACTTGAAGTGCCTAGATCCTCGGGGAAAGCGTGATGGAAGAGATCCGCCGGAAGTTGTGGAAGTCACTCTGGGGAAGAACCTTGCGCAAAAATCATAAGGCAAGGATACTATTGGCGACCATCGATATGGACCTTTGACCGCGCGCACACTGAAGCCCGATACTATGCGACATACCGCCGTCCGACCGACCCTATGATTCCGTCAATCATAGCTTGCCCATTTGATCAATGGGGTATAGACATAGTTGGTCCCTTTCCACGAGAGCATCGAAGAAGTTCTTGATAGTGGCGGTAGAATACTTCACTAAGTGGGTCGAGGCGATGTCGACCATCAGAGGCGAGTTAGGACATTCATACGGAAGAACATCATCGCCGGTTTGGACTCCCACAGTGTTAGTTTGGACAATGGAGCACTATTTTTACGGTCAAGGTGAAGGTGGCTCCACTCCTTCAAAATAGAACAACGCTTTACTTAGTTGGCCACCCAAGCCGATGGTCGGTGGAAGCCACCAACAAGACCATAGTCAAGATTTTGGAGAAAAGGTTGAGAACTTCACAAGGCAGTTAGGCGGATGATCTTGTGGCGCCCTTTAGGCGCATCGAGCGACAACTGTTGCTACACAAGAAACACCTTTTTCCTTGGTCTATGGATCTGGCGGTCATCCTTGAGAGGCGGTGGTAGCAACCAGGAGAATCCACAATGACCCAGTTGGTAATGAGCTCGAGGATCTCGACCTTGAGCTCCTTGAAGACAATAGCGATAAGGCATTGGCGACATCCTTGACACAAGCCAACCGTGGCTTTTTCGAGCCTACAATAGCGTGTCTTTCCCAAGGACATACAAGTTGGAGACTTAGTCCTTAGAAGGCGATATACTAAATCATGTGGGAAAACTTAAACCCAGTGGGAAGGGCCATACAAGATTCTTTGGGGCAAGAGTTAATGGAAGCTTGAACTAGAAGATGAACAAAGGGGCCTTGAAGAGAACTTGGAATGCGAAGAATCTCGGAAGTTTTACACTTAGAGAAGTATGGCATTGTCACCTTCCTCTATCTCGTCGACCTGTTTTTTGTGTTTGGTTTTTTTTTTTTTTTTTTTGAAAAAGGCCTCGAAGCCCTCAAGTTATGTCTGATTTCCGTCAAATCAATACTGGGATTTCATAAGCATTGTCGATAATCGTGTCCTCGGGGATATTTAAGCTTGATCCGGACCTTGTTCATACATTGATCCGGATCGGACTAACACAATCAAGCGATGTCAAAACCTTGACAAAGGCAACGCTTTCATTACAACGATCTGAGTTACAAAGTCGGTCGAAGAGCCCAAATCGAGCTCACAAACAAGCCCCTACTCTCTCTTTTCTACTATTACAGCGAAGCTTCCCAATTAACCTAAGCTACCAAATCAAACCCCATCCGAACAACTGCCCGCTGCATCTATAGGCGCCCCGAAGGAAGAAGGAACTATACCATCCAAACCTTGATTACTCACTGGCAGAAGTTTCAAAGCCCCTTCGGACGGTCCAAGGTTTAACAACGGACTATGTAACCATTCGCCGATTACGGAAAGATATCTCATCACTCTGAGCACGAAGCTCGAACTGCTGACCATCCGGATCGCATCATACCAAATACCATGAACACACCGGATTCACCATATTTGGAAGCGATCAGCCGGATCGTCGGATCAAACAAGTCATTCGGAGGCCCCATTGGTCGAGTCCCAACAAGACCCGCATTATCGGGGACTCCGTTCGAGTGCAAATAGCCCCTCGAGCATTCAATTACGGAACACGACCGATAAAACCAATTGCTCGGACGAAAGACCTAAGGTGCGAGACAAGCGAGCCACCAAAAGGTTACTTCGAAGGTCCTCAATGATCGAATCCGAACAAGTTGATTGTGGGGACCCCATTCCAAAATTGCAAATAGCTCCCTCGAGCATTCAATCATGGAAATCGGTCATCAACAAAACCAAACCGCTCGGATACACATCCTCGAGGGCCGCTAAGAGACCTATTCAAGGTGAAGTCTCCCTCCATCAGAAGCGAGCAACTAGACACAGATTTGGTAGAAAGCCTTCCAACATTTGGGCGGTTTCTTACGGCCGAACCACGAAATCTTGGAAGGATTCTATCAAACCAGTCTGCCGACTTATGCCCAGGCGCATAACGAGCGGATTGCCCCGGATGCATTGAGATTCAAAACCAACTATTTGAAGACCCCGAACCATCCGCTAATCTACCTCTCCGGGCTAAAAGTCACGGATAAAGACCATAGCCCAGAGAAAAAGATTAGCTGACGATCGGAGGAATTGTTGAGCAAAAATTTTTTTTTCTTGAGCTGACTCGTCGGACCGTATTCCCTAGGATCGAAGTGGCTTTCGAGCAAACTAATTTCCACGACTCTCACCAAAGAACCAGCTCGGGTAGACTTCCGAAGCACCGGAGAAACCCTTGGGACGAGATCACGGGCGAGAGTAATGGCATAAACATGCTCACCAGCCGCTCGGACTCGAGCTCCGAACCTTTGATTACTATAAAAGGGCGCGATGTCTTAATCAAAAGCCGTACAAAGTTGGAGTATATATAGAAAGAGAAGACCAATCGAGCGGACCGTTTCCCATATTCACGAGAGATGGGCTTGGGCGCACATGGGCTAGCTCTTGACTTCCTTGACCCAACAATCCATCCACACGGTTGAGCATACCGACTATGCTACTCACTCGGATGTACCAAGCTCGGGGCTAACATAACAACATCCGAAGCAACTGTGATTCGTACAGAGACACCCTGTACTTGATGATGATTATCTTTTCACTATCTCACAAATGCATGACTCGGAAAGACACAAGTCAGCGTCCGAATCGCCTTAACTTGTCGCGTCTGAGGGTCCTTGTTCTCGGCTGACCACTCTTAGGCGTGGCTCCGGACCGTTCGTGATCGGTTTATTTTTATTATAGCTTCCGATTCGGATGGGTACAACGATTGATCGTCCCAAAGACCATAAAGGCAAATTTGAATCGAGCGGACTAATGTCACGGCGATATGGATCTCGAGGTCGAGTCCACTATCCAGTCTACAAGAGTTGATGAGTTCTTGTGCAAATCTGAAATTAAGCGTGCAAGGATGGAAGCGACAACAATAGTATATTGGCCACAAAATAGTTCCGAGCCATTAAGGGCCGAACCGACAACATTCATAAAAAGAGTGTTTGTACAAACAAAAGGCGATGGGCAAAAGCGACAAACATTTCTTTTTGGCGGAGGCACCTATTACAAGAAATCCGGGCATACCCGTCTTCACTACCTCCGCTCGGACGAACTAGGTTGAGGCCGAGAAGGACCGCCGTATCCTTCTCGGGCGCTTGACCTTTGTTGGGCTATCCTCCGTTCTCTCAGAGCCTCGACCTCTTCGGAAGGCGGACACTCCTCCATCGGTCGAGTCGCGATCAAAGCCTTGGACAGGCCCGGGCAAAGTCAGCCAATCTCGGTTGTGCTCCAAGTGGTCCTCCAACGGAACGACAACAGTGGACATGAGCACCCGAGGGACGAAGGATGGGAGATACGGACCGCCATGGTCGTACTTCTTGCCCTCAGGCTAAATGCAAACCCGACTCCACAAATTCACACTTAAGCAAATCTGCATCAAGACACCCTCGGGCGAAGTCAGAGCCATCTCCATTTTTAAAGCGGATACCCCTCGGCCTCCAAGTTCTGATCGTCCGGTACTGACCTTTCCTCCGGCCTTTGCTCCACGTTGCATCAAACCCATCTTGTGGGCCTCATCATACTTTGACTCGAGCAAGAACTTGTAGGAGTCGAATCAAGGAAATCTTGGGCGACCTTGTCGGACTCCCAAGCTCTTCGACATCTTATCCTTGAAAGTCAGAGGCGCCACGAAATCGTCAAACTATCTTGGTGCACTTTCAAATCAGCCTCCAAAGATCGAATGGCACTTTTCATCTTGGCCGTCTCCTCGGCCTCTTGTTTATGACTACGGCCTTCTTGAGCGCTCAGAGTCTTTGTGCAACGAGGCTTCAATCGCCGGCGACCTCGGCCTTAGCTAGATCTTCTTCGAGGTAGCCCTCGGCGGCCACAAGGAGCATGCTTCAACAGCGGTATGGCTGAAAACAAAAGCGGAATATCGAGCGTTAGACACCTCCGAATCACGAAAGATCACGAAACCGGAAAGCTTAAAACTCACTTCTTGTTGGCGGCGATTAACTCCGCTTCGCTCTAGCTCTGAAGCAGCAACCAACCGAGCCACTTCAGCATCCGGCTCCAGCTCCGGGGCTTCGCCCACCTTTCCCTTGCCCTTCTTGGCGGGAGGATTCGGACCTTCGGAAGAGCACTTTTTTGGAGCCGCAGCGCTCGTTCCTCTTGCGGGAGGATCTCGCGACACGGATCTCGGAGGCTTCTTCGAGCCCTTAGTTCGACCACCTTACCCTTATGCAGGTAGGAATGGTTTGGGCCTCTTCGCCTTGGCTGACTCTCGAGACTCCTCCGCTCGAACAATGACGGCATTCCTTGGCTCGTTCGCCGGAGCACGGTGGGCGTCTTGATAATCTGGGTCAGAACCCTCGCCAACTCCTTCCGTTCGTGACATTTTGTTGGCCTTCAGCTCCGCATAGTCGACATCGTATACTCGAACGAAAACGGCACATCGAATCACAATAAGTTGCAAGATCTGAAAAGAATCTACAAATAATAATCATATAGTCGACAAGCAGACAATGACCGACTGACCAATCGAGGTAGAGAAACCACTTACTCAAATCCTCCATATCGCCACAAAACTTGGCTCGGACAAGCCCGGCGAAAAGCGGTGACATATCAAACCTCGGAAGAAGTACTTCTCGGCTCGACTCTGATGGGCGCTTGCATCCACAAGGGATGTTCCGAGGTGGCTTCAATCGGCAAATTACCGAAGAACTTCTTCTCAAAATGCCACGTTGGCCTCTCGCCCGGATTGCCGGGGGCAGGCCGAGACGGACAAAATATACCTCTGAACCATTGGATTCCCAGCGAGACAAGGATCAGCGAAAAATGTGTATGCTGGCGACATACGAATGTATAGAACCAAGTGTTCCTACTACTAACACTAATATTGAACAATTTCTGGAAATTGCCGAAGTTAAGCGGAATGCCTTTATATTTACATAGCACTCAAGCACATCAAGTTTAGGAGTTGGGGATGATCGATGCGGACTCGAACCCATGATGTTCAAAATCTCCGAGCTTCAGACGTCTGGGTAGCCTCCACCCAATGAAGACTTATCTCATAGCCGACATGTGGCAGAAGGCGGATTGTAAAAAGCATGAGATTACGGGATGAGAATCTCCACACACTGGGATCTCATATCTTCTCGAGCTCATCCACTTCGGCTCGGATGGTTGAGGCACAAGTAGGCGATACCATCTTCATTTAACTTCGCCTCCGGATCGGGGTGGTGACGATCTCTAGGCAAGGGAACTTCACTTGGAAAAACGTCCTCACCCTTCCTCGGTCTCTCGGACGCTCTTCCTCGCCACCCTCCGGCCACCTTGCCCGGTTTCTACCGGAGCACATTAGCGGAAGGCTCGCACCTTCTTCCTCTTGAACGAATCTTGGCCCACATCTTCTTCCTCGCCTCATCTTCCCGGATGAGGCGCTAACTCTATGATCCGGATAGGGCGACTGCACACGATCCTCCTCACCCTCTTGAAGATGCTCAAGTTGGGGCGCTTAGAAGTATCATGCACTTCCTCGATAGTTGGCGCTGCGGATCCGGAGCGAGCGGGACTCGATTAGGATTACTCCTAAAGTTATAACCTAGGTGCGAATTAAAGTACGGATCTCTAGGAAGTTGGATTCTGGCGGCTCGACCCGGCGAGTTCCTATAACTCATGAGCTTGTCTCTTGAGCCGCTGATAACACGCACATCGACACTCGCGGGTAATCCAGACGCCTCGGAGGACGAATGCGGAACAACTAGCAAAGTAAGGAACTTACCTCGGGCTCTTCCCGACTTCGGATGTGGCGCTTGCCCCACCTCGAACATCATCATCCACGATCTCAATCTCCTCGAGCTATCGGTTAAGGATGTCGCCGAGTCATATCCCTCGGCCTCGGATCGGTTTGGCTATCACTCTCGGACATCCTAGGGAAAGGAGAAAGCAATATCGTAAGCTCTAAGATGGCGGTCGAGAGGTCGTTTATGTATATTAAAGTGGCCAACTTAAAACCAAAACTAGCGACTTACTATGCAGTTAGTTGGTCGATTACACTTATTCGGTGTTAGTCAATATCAATGCGTATTGGTTATCAACTATACTACACATCATAAGCATACATCCGAGTAACATGAAGATGAAAGACAACAGAGATAATTTAATCATAAGGCGAGACAAGTGAACTTACTTGGACTCGGATGATTGGAAAAAGTGACTTGACTACGCACAAGATCACGCGCTTGAACCGCTCTTTGCTTTCCCGGATTCTTTGGTAGTTGCTTGGATGTACTCGGAATGCAAAATTCTCTCTCTAAGCGATGAGAAATGAAGCGGCCAACCCCTATTTATAGAGGCCATATCGAACTCAACCGTCGCAATTTTTGGATTTAATCTCCACGTCGACCAAGAACCATCAGCGGTATAACAATTATACCAAGTGAAATGGCGAATGGGTACAGCGAATTTACCTCTTGGATATATGAATACAACAACTCTCCCTCTCAGGCGTCGAGACAACACGAGAGCTCAGATATCATCTTTTGGACGCCCGGCTTATTAGCCAACCTGACTTGTCCACACAAGGAACCTCGTATACTCGGCGATTACCCTTGGACCTTCCGCAACCACAAAGCTGGTTGGACGGGACACACCTACAGTTCGCCACGTAGCTCATCAAAAGTACACTACCGATGTTGGAGCCTAAACTTAGTCTCCATTACAAATACCCTTTTTCTTTTCTTCACTTCGTTGCTCTTGGACCTTCTCCCTCGGATGGCAGCGATGTTTTAGAAAAAGAAAAAAGGGAGAGACTAAGTCAATGGCCTACAATCTGAGTACACCTTTTTTCAGCGGGATCGAAAGCGGATTGGGTGGAGAGCAGTTCTTTTCCTCAAAACTTCCCAAAACAATAGTTCCACAACTATCTTCTACTAAGATACTTGAAAACTAGGGGACATATGTTGATACGGAAATATGTCAATCCGTCATAAAGGACCTAGGAGCGAATCCTAAGGCATCCCAAGTCATCCAATGGATCCGAGGCACTTTGGTCGAGCGATGGTCCGATCAGGCGGACTAACCATGGTCCGACCCACGAAAGAAAGGGACAAAGGATTAGGACCTGCAAGGCCCGACCGGAACCTAGATCCGACCCAGTGGTCGAGCCTCCACAGGAAAGGAGCATAGTGCTAAGTCAGCACCCTCTCCGACCCAAAGACTCCGATACGGATGTTAACTCGGATCCAGCATGACCATCTCATAGGCTACCAAGCAAGTGGGCACCAAAGAGTGAGATGTCCGAACCCATGAGCTCCGAATCGGAAGAGTTGGACAGACAGAGGAACTTCCTCAGCTGACAACCAGGTACTGTCCGGATCAGACATCCGGACCGACCCCTCCGAACCTGAGATCTCGGCAGACTCTGTCACATCCTCAAGAACTCTCCCAATAATGACCAAATTACCCCTAAAGCCCAAGAGGGCATGGGCTAAAGCTTCATTATTGGGCTATGGGCCTCATCTTAGCATTGGTGGCTCAATCCTAGCCGTACACATGGCGCGATCCTAGCAGGGCCTTCCATCTCAATGGTAGCCTATAAATAGGGCACATATCCCAACAAGCAAAGGGGACCAAGTAAGTCACTTCGAACAAGTCTTCTCGCTAATCACACCACAAGCACTATACAGAGTCGATCTGCAGTCACTCTCGAGTAAAGTCTCATCCCGGTTTGACACTTAGCAAACCGGGCACTAATCCCCCCCCCCCCTCCCCCACTCAAGTGTGCAGGTCCTTACCGGAGTAGTTGGCAGCTGGTTCTTACGCTTCGATCCTCACCTAGCAAGGAGCCTCTCAGCTTGGTACCATTTGGAAGAGTTAAATAAATCTAAGTGATTGTGGAGTTAGACCCCCAACATGTTGGACTATATCTCCCAAAGCCTGTTTTCAATCATGGTCAACTCTATGTGGCTTTTTCTAGAGTCACAAGCAGGAGAAGTCTCGAGGTTTTAGCACTGGATGAGAAAGGCAATCCAACAGATACGACGACTAACGTCATGTACAAAGAGGTGTTTATAAAGCTTTGAGGTATGTTTTATTATATTAAATAACTCAAACTTTAAATTATCAAAATTCTACTATCTTAATTTTAATACTAACTACTTTTTTATATATTTTTTGTTTTTGGTGATTATTGATATACCTCGCGATTGTTATACATTGATTATGCATTCCCTTATATGAATTTTCGATCATCTGATATGTTTTTTTTCTAAATTTAATTCTAATTAAAAGGTAAACATGCCGTCGCAACGCCACGGATTAGTACTAGTGATTAATGTTAGTCGACGTTAGATTAATGGGAACAGCGTGAATTTATTCATTGACCGAGTTGTAGTACTATTGCGTGGTTTTTCAGTAACCATTTTCATCACGCTAGTTAATTAATTACTTCAACTCTTATTAACAAAACATATTTATTGGACAAAACTTTTATAATAGTGACCTAATTAATCATAATTTAGTTCATCAATCTTTCGATACCTGATCTTTACCATTTCAAATGTATCAAAGGTTAGTTGTTTGGACGATGCGCACAAAAGGACATTGTGAATAGAGAACATATATATCCTTAATAAGTTGATCGATCCAGGGAACTTCCAGGCACACACTCTGATGAAGGCACATCTCGATCGGTAGGCAACTCGAAAGATTAATTGTATCATCGTGCACACTAATACGAAATGGCCCAAATATATGTAGCATGCAAGACTTGCACGATAAGGGTGTCCCGGTCTATATAACCTGGTTAGAGATGGGGTCGGAGATTACTCTATATATATTACTATTATTTGTAGTGTTTAAACAGTTGTAATTTTAGTAGCAATGTTCTTGGAATCATCATTAGGTAGATAAATATATAGTTTATATACTTCTCTATATAAACACCACCCTTGTACTCTCTTTACTCTTTAGCACTATAGTATATCTTATGATATAGCCTATAGGACATGTATGTTTGCTTATGCTACTACATTATCTTATTTGGCTTCATTCGATTCGATTGATTCGATTCAATTCAATTGATTCGATTCCATTCGATTCGATTCGATTCGATTACTTGAATTATATTTTATATTACAATTGATTCGATTTAGTTACCTTGGCTACATTCTTTTCAGCTGAAAACTCTTTGATTCGATTCGATTCGGCTCGTCTTGATTCAATTGATTCATTAAATTCATATTATTATTATTATTGTTGTTGTTGTTGTTGTTAATAATAATAATAATATTATTATTATTATTATTATTATTATTATTATTTTATCATTTATTTACACACCCGATCTTTTGTATGAGGAAAATAAGAAAATTTATCCAATTGAGTTATTTTCAACTTTTTTTCTTTCTTTCTTTTTAATACGACTTTTAGTAGATCAATGAAATAAAGAGTATAGTTACAATTTGAACTAACAAAAAATCTTCACGTTCAAAAACTCCAAAACAAGTTAAACCAAACCAAAAGTCGGACCAAACTTTATAAAAATAATATTATATATTACAAATATTGAAAAATGGCATTTATTCCTCCATATTATCTTCCTCGGACTCTATATTATCTTCCTCGGGCTCTATATTGCCTGGAATAGAGCGTCAAATTCTCAATGTTATCTCCTTGCGCACCTTGTTCATCGTTTCTTTTATTGTCGGGTTCAATAAATCATTATCCACTCCACCTTGGACATTGATATCATGTTGCAAAACTAGACAAAGACAGTTTATACGACGATTAAAATTCGATTTTAATCGAGTTATCATTCTCATATTGTTTTCCACGCGGTTGGTTTTAAAGTTTGTTATACAATAATAAATAAAAATGTAAAGTGACAGAAAAAAAAGAGTAGGAATAATGTGAGAAAGATGACAAAAATAATATATTTTTTTAATTGTGATTATATATACCATCATATAATTGTTATTATTATTACACAATAATTTCTTGATTCGATTCGATTCGATTCGATTAGTTTGATTTTACATTGATTCGATTCGATGAAATTTGATTGAAAAACGAGCCTTAGTTATATTTTATACTACAATTCAGTTCAGTTCAATTCAGAAAATTGCAGTTGAAGAGAACAGAGCCTCAACATTCTAATATTTTTCTTGAAACGGTGAAATTAAATATACAGTATTAAACATCAAAATAATGGTTCATCACTCTAGTTATATCTGATAAAGAAAAAGTAGCGGTGATAATTTCTGATCTAGATCAATTTCTATATTTATTTTTGTGATGATATTGGATATTTTGACTTGCGTGACTGTCAGTAACATATATTTGGTTATAGAAGTTGATTGTTTTTTAGTAGTGTCTCCAAGATAGTGTTTGAAGAGGACAGAAGAAGGATAAAAATTGTAGAGCAGATATTGTTAGAATTTTAGTCTACAATGAGGCTAGTCCATGTCTTTGCATCTAAACCAATGGGGCCCCCACACGTTAGAAATGAAGTTTCTTTGTACGTGAATAATCTACTATATAGTAGTGGATTATATTTGAGAAAGAATTACTAAAATTCATTGAAAGGTGAAAGAATAATTGAAGCTCAAAGTGTGTTGGTTGGTGCATTGAGTATGGAATGCCAAGAGTTGGAATGGGAGAAGTCCCACATGGCTAAAATTGGGGAAGAAGGAACTACATAATAGTCCAAGACTTGGGCTAATAGTTTGGGCCCTTGGGGCACCCATGGTTTTGGAAGGGGGGAGGAGCTAGATGCTCTTTCACTTGACCACAGCAGCAGCTCCCGGTCGTGGGTTCGTGGGTCCATGGTGTGATCTGAGTTGACTATAATCTTTTGGATTTGCTTGTGAGCGAATCATCCATTCATTGAGCAGTTGTCCATTAAGCTAAGGGATGTAACTGAACAGAAAAATTCAAATCTGCAAGGACCTGTTCGTCAATATTATAAATACACCCCCCCAGAATCGGATTTCAACACACTGCAATCCTTCTTTCCTTCTCTAATACTTTCTACAAGCCTGAATCTTCTATTCTGCCAAGTTCGACGAGTTAGCAATTCAGTGCTAGAATTCTAACTCTCTGTTGTTCTATCTTGGGAGACTGTTTCTTTGTTAGTAGGCACCAGAGCGGGGCAAACAAAGTCGTAAGGACCGAAGACCACCCTCTGCTCAGCAGACTAATCTCTCCATTCTGTTTCGAACACCATCTTCATACACCCACTCTCTACAATCAACAACTTAAGACTTTGTTTACTGTATCGAAGATGTCGACTGCCATTGAAGTACCTGTTGTTCGTGTGAATGCTGCTCCTGCTAACCATGGGGAGAAGCCAGAGAAGTTTGTGGGGACAAACTTCAAACAGTGGAAACATAAAATGATGTTCTATTTGGCGACTATCGGGCTGGCCAATTTCGTCACTCCTGATCCACCTACTATGTCCGTGCTGAAGGAGATTGATGAAAATGCTATGGCTACGGAGGAAGTTCAGGCCGCTCGAGCGACAATGGAAGGAAAGCGCCTATGATGCTTGGGTCCACAGCGACTTCCTGTGTAAGAACTACATTCTGAACTGTCTTTCTAAGGCTCTCTACATATACTCTGTCGATTACTGCAAGAATTGTGGGAGCAGCTGGGAAATCTGCGCCTGAGGATCTTTGGTGCGAAGAAGTTCATTGTGGGGAAGTTTTTGAACTTCAGAATGACTGACTCTAAGTCTGTGATGAGTCAGGTTCTGGAGTATCAAATGATTCTCCACGAATTGGAACAAGAGGGCATGAAGCCTAATGAGTCGTTTCTGGTAGGCCTGTAAACGAGTCGAGCCGAGTCGAGCTTTTATAAGGCTCGGCTCGTTTAGCATAAAAACACATGGGCTCGAACTCGAGCTCGAGCTCGACCGAACTTCACTTATTGGAGTCGAGTTCGAGCTCGATATATATTTTTCCAATTCGAGCTCGGCTCGTGTGCTCGAAAATTACCAAGCTCGAATTTAACTTGGCCCGTTAGCTTGAAAACTGCTATGGAAATATGGTTTACAATTCCAGCAAAACTCGAGTTCCAGCTCGAATTTCTAGCTCGAATTCCAGCTCGAATTTCACCAATTTCATACACAAGTTACACAACACAATATAAAAGTCATCCAACACACTGTCAATTCAAATTGGAAAATAAACCATGACGCTCAGCAATTAAGTTATCCATATTATCTTCTTACAAACCAACAAACTAGCAAAATAAGTCATGAATTACACAAGCATAAAATAAAATCCTTTAATGCTTCCAGTGCAACTCCTCTCGGCAAAACTCCAATCTTGATTCAAGCTCTATTCTCATCAAACTCCACACTCTTGAATCTTGATACCCAGCAAAATGCAACTCCAGCCTAGAATCTGAAGTAGAGAGGTAAAAATAAAAGAAAATGAATAAAGAAGCGAATAAGATAATATTTCCATCTAAACACACTAAAATCAATCAAAGTCCGACTCTTTTTAACGACAATAGGTACCAAAATCAACCCACTAATTTTATTTATATGTCAAACTATCAACTATGAATTTGAAGTTATATAATAGAAGGACCATTCAATCGACATATAATATAGAAAGAAGAAAGAAAGAAAGAAACCGTGATATAATCCTTGCTTGATGAGCAGCACTCTAAAGTCTAAACAGGATGTGGAATAGGAATCTCCACAACTTCTTCTCCAATCTGCTGAAACAAATAAATAAAACATGAACATGTAAAATTTAAATAACAGTATATAATAATTAAAAGACACAAAATAATGAAATTTTTTACTTACATTTCTTGTTTGTCCCTTGACTCCATGTAGACACCGAACCCAATCCCCGCCACACATTAGCATCTCCACGGTGTCAGGGGCTAATGATGCAGTGAGGGTCTATGACCTACTTCGAGCACTAAAAGTAGCCTCGATGCTCTGATGGTTGACGGTATAGCCAAAATATCACATGCCATTTTTGACAGAATCTTACTTGCCGTTATTGTCCTTCCACCAACCCAAAACATCAAAATCCGATGATCTATTGCTACTTGCACATCTATGCAAACCGTCTTCCAGATATACTTGCAACTCAGACTTTTCAGCGGTCTCATTTTCAACAAATTTCACATAACTATCAAATCGTGACCAACCAGAGGACTCTGGCACATCAACACTTGAGATTGGCAAATCAGTTTCATTTGACCGGTTAGATTGGGTATTTAAGGAACTCTTTTGGTTTACATTATATTCATCATAAAGAGAAGACAACATGTTCTTAACTTTGAAGATATTATCTTTGGCTAAACCTTCTGGGTAAATGATGTTGAAAGAGAATTCAACTAGCCTCATTTTGCACCTTGGATCTAAAACAGAAGCTATAGACATCAGCATATTACACTCACCCCAATACTTGTCAAACTTTAGTTTCATCTTTTTAACCATGTCCCTCACAAACTCATTGGTATCTTTCTCTGCCTCATTTAGCACCTCTTTGATCCTCCAAATAACATGAAGAAATTTGTTTGAAGTTGGATAGTGTGATCCAGAAATCATTTGGGTGGCCTCATAGAACACTTCAAGAATTTTAGTTACTTGTTGCACCTTGATCCAATCTTCATCATCAGGACAGTAGATATAATCCACATCAAGTTGAGCATAAACTGTAAAGACATCCCTAACTTTATAGGCAGTGGTTAACATCTCATAGGTAGAATTCCAACGGGTCGAACAATCAAGAATCAATTTTCTTTTACCAAGTTCCATTTCTTGCACAATAACACCAAATTTCATAAGACGACTATCAACATTCAAAAATCTAACACTTTCCCTCACATTATGAATGATGTTAGTAATCTTTGACAAGCCATCTTGCACAATTAAATTTAATATGTGTGCACAACACCTCACATGAAATAAAGCACCCCGCAAAGGTAACCTCCTGCTCTTAGCAAATGTCTGTTTCATTATCCTAATAGCCACATCATTGCACCCCGCGTTATCAACAGATACAGTGAACACCTTACTCTTTATGCCCCAATCCAACATACATTTGCGCAAGATATTTACAATTTCAACACCTAAAATACATATGTAATGGCATTAACAACTTAGTTGCGCCAACCCAGCTTTAACAAGTTAAAAAAACAAAAACAAGGCTGGTGTGCAAAAAATAAATGCATTTATAAAATAGAATGAGAAGATTAGAAGAACAATAGAAAAGCATAATATAAAATAGATGTAAGAGAAGAGAATACCTGAATGTGGAGGAGGGAATTTAACAAAACTGAGCAGTCGCTTCTGTAGAACCCAATCAGAATCTATGAAGTGCTCAGTCATGCAAATATAAGATGACTTTGATGGTCCGACTTCCAAACATCAGTTGTCAAAGAAATTTTGTTGATGCCCTTCAACATTATTTTCAACTTTTTCTTCTCCCGCTCATAGATAGTAAAACAATCTTTCTTGGCCATGGCTCGAGAATAGTTTTCATACATCAGTTGATTAATGCCCATCATAAAATTTAAACCAACTTCCTCCACAACACTGAAGGGCTTCTCATTCATAAGAATCCAATGCCCTATTGCCTCCCTTTGTTTTGCATGATCATACTTTCCTGACGTCACCATCAAAGGCAATTCAACTTTGCATTTTTCTGGCTTGAAATTAAGCATCTACTGCTTCTGAAGATGTATTAACTTTGTGGTACAAGTAGTCGCGTGCCGATTCATAGAGTTTGTAGTTGCTGTCTTGTTAATCGTAAAATTCTTTTTGCAATGGTTGCATTGAGCTTTTTTAATACCTTCTGGTAAAGTAATTTCCTGAAAATCTTCCCAGGCTGGAGATACTTTCTTTCTTTTTTTCTTCTGAAATGGAGCCCCATCTCCAACATTAGCATTGAATTCTTTCTCACCATCTTCATTTTCAGCTTCGTTTTCACCTTTCTTTGAACTTTCACCTTCATTTTCAGTATCACCATCCACGTTTATCACCACATTGTCTGCATTTACCTCATCCAAATTTACATCACCCATCAGAAACTCATCATCCATATTATCTTCACCATCCTCAATGGTTGTGTCAATGGGGTCATCCAATATATTTTCATCCATCTACAATTATACTACACATCAATAGAAAAAAAAGTTAGAAGTAGAAAAGTAAGTTAGAAGAACTTTGAAACATGAAATGAAACTTGAAGAGAAGAAATTTGAAGCCCATTACAAAATTACACAAAACCAGAGCTTAGTAGCAATTTATCGAACACCTTACATACACTTCATTCATAGCTATTCCTCTCAAGTCTCAACTAGGATTGAGCAGAAACGAGACCGAACCGAAAAACCGGCCGAAACCGAACCGAAAAATTCGGTTTTCGGTTTAAACCGAACATAAAGGTTCAGTTCTCGGTTCCAAGATTTTTAATTTTTCGGTTCGGTTCAGTTTAAAATCGACGGTTTTCGGTCCAAACCGAAAAAATGAATTAATCATATTTTATTATACAATACTAAACCTAAATCACCCCCGCCATTCTTTCAATTCAGCATTCCATTCTTGGTTTTGGAATCTGCTGCAAATTCTTGGTTTTGAGAAGCAGATTGCAATCTGCTGCAAATTCTTGGCTTTTCTGTTAATTGGAATTGAAGCTTGTTTGCTGTGAAGAATCCAAAACCATACTGATTCCTCATTTTTATTTATGCGATTACATTAGATTTCATTTTCGGTTTCATAGTGATTCTAATATCTTTGTTTTGGTTTTTTTATGTTTTTCTTTTTTTATAAAGTTAGGTTAAGTTCGGTTTTGGCCGAACCGAACAAAAAATTGATTCGGTTAGGCCAAAACCGAACTGAGATCGGTTCGGTTCTTGGTTTGACAAAACCATACTATTTCGGTTTGCGGTTTTATTCGGTTCGGTTCGATTCTGAACCGATGCTCAGCCCTAGTCTCAACCACATTCCAAAATCACTTATAAATTGAGATTTCAACTAAAAAACATCATTAAAACCTAATATTACAAGACATAAGTAGCATAATCCAGAATCAAACAACTACAGAAGCTAGATAGAACCCATACTAATTCATGTCACTAGACAGTGAAGGTAAATCTGACTATGCATAAGGCTAACACACTTTCAGGCGAATATAAATACTAGAACACTATTTTAAACCGATCCTTAAAAACTAAGAAAATTTTTACCTGGGATGTGAATTGGGGGATTTAAAAAACCCGAAATTAGTTGATTAACACAGCGTGGTAGGGGAGGCGGCGGTCGGTGGTGGGGAGGTGGTGGTCGACTGGTCGGTCGGAGATTTTGGGGTGATGGAATTGAACCCTTTCGGATTTCTGAAGAATAGAAGAATTTGTTGTGATAGAGAAGAAGAGAGGGGAAAGAGAAGAAGATAGTAGGGAGTAGGGACGATGACTGGAAGAGAAGCGATCGACAGCGACTGGAAGAAGAAGGAATCGCGAGACGAAGAAGAAGAAGGACAGACGGCTGATTGTTGTAGAATGTAGATAGTGAATTGGGTAGGGTTAGGTTGGGTAACTTGGCTTGGGTTTCCTTGTAAAAATTATAAAAATTATAATATCGAGCAGCTCGTCGAGCTTTTGAGCCAAGTATGTATATATATATATATATATATTCGAACTTGACTCGATTAATGTATTGATCTATAATACAAACTCGAATTCGAGCTCGAGCTCGATTATTCGAGTATCGAGTTGAGCTTTTTTCAAGTCGAGCTCGAGCTGCTCGAAAAAAGCTCGACTCGTTTACAGGCCTAGTTTCTGGTTGCTTCATTGATTGAGAAACTGCCACCATCATGGAATGAGTTCATGAGGTATCTCAAGTTGAAGACCAAGGGAATGGGGCTTGAAGAGTTGGTCATCAAGCTTCAGATTTAGGAAGTCAACCGTAGGGCTTTGGTCAAAGCGGCCATGGATGCGAAGGCTCACTGGTGGATTCTAAGGAAAGTCGAGGAATTCCAACAAGAAGCGCAAGACGTGATGGGGCGTGAAATCTCGAGGAATGCAGGAATTAGAATCGAGAACATCCGGAAAATCGAGGAAAGTGCTTCAATGCAGGAAGCTGGACATATGAAGCGGTCGCAACTAACTCAAGAAGGAAAAGGCCAATGTTCTTGAGGAAAAGATGATCATATGGTGGAGGATTTGGTCGATTCCTTTTCTTTGTGGTCTTGGAGGCTAACACGGTGGAGAATCCAAGGCAATGGTGGATGGATCTGGTGCGACACGCCATATGTTCCGACAAGGGTGCTTTCTCTACCTACTCCGGTGAGGATAAGAAGTTGCTCATGGGGAACGATGCTACTTCGGAGGTGAAAGGAGTTGGAAGGGTGGTTCTGAAGATGACTTCTGGGAAGGAGCTCATTCTGAATGAAGTTATGCATGTTCTAGATATCCGCAAGAATCTGGTGTCCGGACCGCTGATGGTCAAAGCTGGTTTCAAAATTACTTTCGAGTCTAGTCAGTTTGTAATGTTGAAGAATGGTCAGTTTGTAGGAAAGGGCTACATCAGTGATGGGCTCTTTAAGATGTCTGTAATGTCTGTACTTCGCTCCTTTGAGAGCAATGAAATGAAGCATTCTACCTACTTGTCTGAGTTCTCTAATTTATGGCACCATAGATTAGGACATACAAACTACAATGCTATTCAAAAGTTAATTAAATTGAAACATCTGCCGTCCTTTGAATTCGATTCTCAAACTAAGTGCGAAGTTTTTGTGGAGGCAAAATTAACTAAGACACCATTTCATTCAGTGAACAGAACCACTACTCCTCTAGAGTTAATCCACAACAACTTGTGTGATTTAAAGTTTGTGCAAACTAGAGGAGGGAAAAAGTACTTTGTTACTTTTATTGACGATAGCACAAGGTATTGTTATGTTTACTTGCTAAGAAGTAAGGATGAAACCTTAGAAGCATTTAAACATTATAAGACTGAAGTTGAGAACCAACTTAGTACTCGAATTAAAGTAATTTGAAGTGAAAGGGGTGGAGAGTATGGAGCACCTTTTGAAGAATATTGTTCCAAGTTTGGCATCATTCATCAAAGTACTGCTCCTTACTCACCCCAATCTAATGGTGTTGCGAGCATAAAATCGCACTCTCAAGGAGATGATGAATGCACTATTACTAGATTCTGAATTACCCCAGAATTGGTCACTACTATTCTTAACATAATACCCCGAAAAAATAGTGATGTTACTCCATATGAACTATGGAAGGGTCGCAAGCCATCGTACAAACACTTGAAAGTGTGGGGTTGCTTAGCAAAGGTAGAAGTACCTAAACTAAAGCAAGTAAAAATCGGACCCAAAACTGTAGCCGCATATTCATTGGATATGCGAGTAACAGTAGTGCTTATCGATTCCTAGTGCATAAGTCTTCTATAAACGATATCCATGAGGGTACTGTTATAGAATCAAGAAATGCACACTTCTTTGAAGAAGTTTTTCCTTGGAAGGATAAGAAGGAAATAGTCTCTCGTAAACGAGATTATGAAACCACAATAAGCTCAAATGTGGGGGTTCATGAACCAACTGACTCTAAGGCAGAATTTGAAGGTCCTCCTCCAGAGAATGTTGCAGAACTTGAAGGTTTACTTCCAGAAAATTCTGCAGAACCTGAAAGTTCACATCAAGAGAATGTTGAAGCTACCGATGTCGAACTTAGGAGAAGTAAGAGGGTAAGGATTGAGAAGGATTTTGGTCCTGATTTCTTACCTACATGGTGGAAAACGAACCAAAGACAATCCAAGAGGCGATGTCCAACCCTGACGCTGCTCTTTGGAAAGAGGCCATTGAGAGCGAAATGGAATCCATACTGCATAACCATACATGGGAATTGGTTGATCTTCCTCCAGGAAATAAACCTCTGGGTTGCAAGTGGATACTCAAACGCAAGTATAAAGCAGATGGTACCATTGATAAATACAAGGCTCGTCTAGTGGTCAAGGGCTACAGACAGAAGGAGGGCCTTGACTATTTTGACACATACTCTCCTGTGTCAAGGTTAACTTCCATTAGAGTATTCATAGCCATAGCTGGGCTGCGTGGTCTTGAGATACATCAAATGGATGTTAAAACCGCTTTCCTAAACGGAGAGTTGGAAGAAGAAATATACATGGAACAACCTGAAGGGTACGCGGTTCCAGGAAAAGAGAAGAAGGTTTGTCGCCTTGTCAAGTCATTGTATGGACTTAAGCAAGCTCCTAAATAATGGCACGAAAAGTTTGACAACACGCTGAGGTCAAAGGGCTTTTCTATTAATGAATGTGATAAGTGTATCTATGTAAAAGGGAACGCTGAGTCCTTTGTCATGATATGCTTATACGTAGATGACATGCTCACTACCGGAAGTAGTCTGGAATTGATCATGAAAACCAAGCAAATGTTGAAACAACATTTTGACATGAAAGACTTGGGTGTGGCGGATTTAATCTTAGGAATAAAGATTTCTAAGACGTCCGAGGGCTTGGTGCTATCACAATCTCATTACGTTGAAGACGTCTTGAAGAGATTTGGGGTCTTTGCATCCACTGTGAAAACACCTTTGAACAGGAGTCAATGTTTAGACAAACATAATGGTGATCCTGTGGAGCAAGTGCAATATGCTCGGATAATAGGCAGTCTAATGTACTTGATGAAGTGCACTCGTCCAGATATTGCATATGCGGTCAACAAGTTGGCCAGATTTACGTGTAATCCAGGGAGTGACCACTGGAAGGCACTAAATCATCTATTGAGTTACTTAAAGTACACAATAGATTATGGATTACACTATGGGAGATATCCAACGGTATTGGAAGGATACACTGATGCAAACTGGATATCTGAACACCAAGTCCACAAGTGGGTATGTGTTTACCATTGGTGGCGGGGCTGTTTCCTGGAGGTCCTCTAAACAAACCTGCATCGTCCGATCCACGATGGAATCAGAATTCATAGCTTTAGACAAATCTGGAGAAGAAGCAGAGTGGCTTCGAGAATTTTTAGAGGACATCCCTTGTTGGGAGAAACCTATGCCTTCCGTGACAATACACTGTGACAGTATGTTAGCACTAGGAAGGGCAGAAAGTAACATGTACAATGGCAAGTCTAGACACATACGTCGTAGACACAAGACCATTAGGCAATTGATCTCTACGGGGATTATCACTATTGATTACGTGAAATCAAAGGATAACATTGCGGATCCGCTAACTAAAGCTATACCTAAAGATCAAGTGAGTTGCCTGTCTAGGGGAATGGGACTAAGACCCACTAATTAAGGAACTTTACAGTGGAAACCCAACCATACTGACTGGAGATCCCAAGAATTTGGTTCAATGGGAAAACTAAGTTGTAAAGGACCAGTACGTGCCTCGTGAAGTTTTGTACTTCGAGGTAAAATCACTTAGGAGCTTTTGTTCCACCCGCGCCATCCCCGTGAAAGACATTAAGTGCTCCTGCAGAAACGGGCGGAGGTTGAGTCACTGAACTCTTAATGATCTCTGAAGAGATTCTTAATCTCTTTAGCTTACGGCGAACATTGGCAGGATGCTCTTAGAACGAGATCACCTATTTAAGTGTGAAGTTTAGGCCGCTTCAAACGTAAACACTTAAGAATCTGAGTGAGTCCAAGGCCCTTAATGGATGAAACAATGGAACTAGGCAATAAAGAGAATTATTGTGTTGATATCATTGTCTTGGTTTACACAAAACGTCGACTGGTTCAAGGCACCACGTCCACCGTGTGGCAAGTAAATTCGATGGTATTCTACTAGGGACGATTCAATGTCGCTGACAATCGATCCCGATGCAATATGATTTTCCGCCAGAAATTCTGGGCTGGAGCACCCTGAAGTGCTGTGAGCATCAATCCTCTTTCATGTGGGGATTGTTAGAATTTTAGTCTACAATGAGGCTAGTCCATGTCTTTGCACCTAAACCAATGGGGCCCCCACACGTTAGAAATGAAGTTTCTTTGTACGTGAATAATCTACTATAGTAGTGGATTATATTTGAGAAAGAATTACTAAAATTCATTGAAAGGTGAAAGAGTAATTGAAGCTCAAAGTGTGTTGGTTGGTGCATTGAGTATGGAATGCCAAGAGTTGGAATGGGAGAAGTCCCTCATGGCTAAAATTGAGGAAGAAGGAACTACATAATAGTCTAAGACTTGGGCTAATAGTTTGGGCCCTTGGGGCACCCATGGTTTTGGAAGGGGGAGGAGCTAGATGCTCTTTCACTTAACCACACGCGTCCGCCTAGCTCCGCCAGGAGCCAGGCCCGGGTCACGGGTCGGGGGACGTGGGTCGAGGGTCCGGGGTCCGTGGGTTCGCGGATCGCGGTCTGGAGTTGACTATAATCTTTTTGGGCTAAAAACATATTGTGTTTTGGTCAGGCTCAATAGAAAGTCTGAAGCAGAAAAGGCCCAACAGATGTGTCTATTCGTTTGGGCTGCTTGTGAACGAATCTGTCCATTCATTTGAGCGGATTTGTCCATTCGCTAAGGATGTAATGAGCAGAAAAATTCAAAAGGTGTGTTCGTTGGAATTTTTGTCTCTGCAAGGACCTGTTCGCGAAAGTCTACATCTATACAGACTGAAACTATTCAATATTATAAATACACCCCAAGAATCGGATTTCAACACCGCAATCCTTCTTTCCTTCTCTAATACTTTCTACAAGCTTTGAATATTCTATTCTACCAAGTTAACGAGTTAGCAATTGAAAGGCTAGAATTCTAACTCTCTTGTTCTATCTTGGGAGGCTGTTTGTTAATCAGTAAGCGTAGGGCGAAATGAAAAGTCTTGGGGCCAGTGGCCTCTCTTCGACAAACTAATCTCTCCATTCTGTTTCGAACACTATCTTCATACACCCACTCTCTACAATCAACAGATACAATAGTTGGACCATGCATCTCTCTTCAAGACAACATTTGCCCTGCTATGATGTATTGTAGTATGTCAAAATTTTAAATAGTTCTATTAGATGATGAAAAGCCCAATTCCAACAATAGTCGTCGAAGGTCCATCTCGATTTATTATTCAATAACGACTAATAAAGTCTAGTGCATCATCTCAAAGTCCAATTTTCCTTTTTCAAACCCATATACAACATTAACGGTCTATAAAGTTTTTCGTTATATGACAAAGTATTAATTGATTTGCACTAGTTAGTCTAAATTCTTTACTCTATATATATGAATATTTGTACACTGATTTAGTTTAGATCTACAGTTCTACACTGGATTTTATTTTATTTTGTATTATCAATTCTACACATGTGTATTTCAATTTTGTGTATAATGACCCACCTATCCACCCGCGTATGTAACACCTAATCCGTCACAGTTTGGTAAATAGATTTACCTGCTATGAATTGTTATTAGAACAAATCAACTATAGAGGATCGGCTAGATTTTTGAAAATTACCCACCTTACACCCGTCGTGCTCGCCGCTAAGAGAAACTTTAGTCTTTTCCAATCGAGAGCAAAAGACTAAGAAGATAGATCCTCCAGCAATTGTCTACACCCGTCGTGCTCCCGTAAGTGTTTTAGTCCCTTATACAACAAGAGGCAGTTCGATCGATTCCTCCTTAAAAAGGGTGCAAGTTATTTTTCTAACATCAATAACATGAAAAATGAACATTTTCATATACCAACACCATCACCATCCTTTGGTCATCAAAACAAATACTCAATGACCAAATTTAAATTAAACCTCACACACCAATTAAAAGATACTAATAAATATACCAATAGTAGTATATACATCTGATCCCCACAATTACTATTAAGCTCCTTTCTCTAACCAAAAATTAATTGACAGCTTTAAGGATGATTTTTTGCATGCCTCTGAATCCACAGCAGCATCCAGTTCCTTAGCTGTCTCTATGAACCAGCTGCTTCTCCAGATTGACCAAAGCCCTGACATTTTTAGTACGTAGTTGTAGAGAAAATGGGGAAATTAAATCACAAGCCTAAAATTAACCACACCAATGACTAGTAAAAACACGAATCGATATGCATATCCATCCCAAAACACCTCAAGGGTGTCGCGAAATGACCTACCTATTTGATGTCCAAATTAAGGTATCATTTGGCATCGGGTTATTTTGAAACGAACTGCACTAGTTAAAGGGACATGTTGGTCCTTTGCCTCTTAACATTCCCTGAACAAGGCTCGTCCCCATTTGCTTTCGCAACGACTCCCTTAAGTGCTTCCTGTATCGAGGTTATACAGTACTGCTCCTGTCTAACAACGTCATCAATCATATTATGATTTTCTTCGGTTATGAGCAAAACGTTCTTTACCCTTCCTCCAAGAGTCGTAATTTCAGCTTTCAATGTTCTTAACCTCAGAGCTTTGAGAGTTTTGATCAGATCAGGCAAGAGATCAGACCGGTCCTCACAGCAGATTGAGGCTTTGATCAATAATTTTCCATCTTCGTCTGATGCATTATCGACTGTTAGTTCGTCCGTTTCTGTTGGGACAGGGCCGTTTGCTTCGGCTATCATACAAGTTTGGCGCTTCAGCTCTTTCAGATGCTGGATTACCTCTGCTAGCAATGAAGCTTTATCTGTCTGTTCATTGCCAAGGGGAAAAAGATGGTTTAATCTGTTAATGAATGTACAATCATCATATAAAAAATTTTAAAAAAAATAAAAAAAAAAAAAAGAGTGAAATTCTCGCAAATTCTATGGTTATGAAATATGAGGAAAGACCATGTGCCTCGTATTCAATTGTTTGATCATTGATGAGTCTTATCTCCAATTGTTTAACAAGTTGATTATACTTGTGAAATGTGAATTTTCTTATTATGTAGGAAAATCAAGTGTTACTTGGTTTCTATAACTTGCTCATAAAACTACAAATAATGCAATTTTACTTATTGAGTCCTTATACATGTGTTAGATTATTTATTCATGTGAAAATAGATATAATCATTTTTCTTTTAGAATTCGATATAAAACCACATGTTTACATACACAATTAAATTGTGGAGCAACTCAATCACTACTTACCCCCGACCACTATAAAACCGGTAGTGTATACCTTTATATAATTTTTTTTCTTTAGATATCCTTGAATTACAAAAGGGGTTTATTTGATCTATCTCTTCCCATGTAAAGTTGAAGTACATGTACCAATTAACCTCAATGAGATATTATGAAGAAATCCTATTTTTTATTTAATAAAAGATAAAAATATAATGAAGTATCTTCACATTTCCCAGAGATTTATGCGTACTGATCATATAATATATGCTCAAATCACTATCTTTAAATCCCAAGATTTTGTACAAGATTGAATATAGAGACGTTATGAGCATTAAAAAGAAAATTATGAGAAAAACAAGACTGAAGTTATGCATGTATGGCATAAAATGTTCAAAATGTGAGTAGTGGGGATTTGATAAAATTGCGCATGGCAATACTAATTTGGTGAAAATAAAATGAGCCATAAAATACCTGACAAGGATGCTTTATTGTCTGTATTTCGTTTTCCAATATTTTCTATTTCGATCGATCTCCTCAATTTAATTAAATTAAATTGTTTTAATTTCGTCTATAAGAAGAACCCACCCGGCAAGAATTTTCCATGGAAGCTTTTGTACTGATCCATGGTTCCTCTTTTTGTTATCAAGTTATCCGATATTAGCGCCTTATTCCCTTTTTGCCCCGACCCATATTACTTTCTTTCACTTCTTCCTCGGTACTACCACCTTTCTATCATCACAAGAATATATCATCCCTGCCTACATTCTTTCTCAAATCAAATATTCGATCTTAGGAGTACCTCTCAATAAAATATAGTATTTCTTTTTTTTTTTAATAAATAACAAGAAGTTCTATGGTGGAGTATGAATTTATTGACCAAGATATAATGTAATGAAGCATCTACAACTAGCATCATGCCATCATCACCAACTAAAATCATCATCATTCAAATGGGGAAGAAAATAAGAAAAAGGAAATTAAAATAAAAAGAAAGACTTGGTATTGTAATAAGTTATCTAGATACGAACATATACTGTTAATAAAATCACAGATGTTATTAATATGTTTATATTGTTATCATTAAATTGTGTATTTTATTTACAACATAAACATTCTTTTAACAACATAAATGATATTATTAATAATATAAATACATATCTAGATAAATTACGAACTTTGTAATAAAATAATATAAAATTGTACTTTTATATGCAACAAGTAGGGTTTAGGTTGTGAGAAAAGTTAAAAATGAACCGAAAGTATAGCAGCTTTACTAGCTAACATATTCATTCCTCCATCTTCCTTACAATTATACTAACATGTACTAGTACTGCTAAATGATTAAACTTTGAATCAATGAATTGTCATAAAAAGATTGCAAATATATATATATATATATATATATATATATATATATATATATATATATATATGATACTACCATATAGTATTTGATATATAAATTTTATAGCTATGTAGTATACTCACTTTGGTGGTGTTGGGCAGTAAGCTTCTGAGCTTAGCAAGATGATTGTTAATCCTTTCTCTCCTCCTCCTTTCAGCTTCGCTGTGGTTTTTCGACGCCGCGAGTGCCTTAGCATCCATTATATCCTGAGCAGTCATCTTCTGCAGTTCCGCGTGGAGGCCGAAAGGCCCCACGGAGGACTCGTACCCGAATTGCAACCCGGTTGGTTGCCTTCTGTTGAAAAAACTCCCATATGATGTTGCAGCTGCAGGTGTGAGAAACTGGTTTTCGAGTTCTCGGGTCGGGTTGAATCCGGGTGGGTAGGTTGTTGTCCATGGTTGCACATGTTCACCAGTACTACTACTCATCATCATATCCTGCTGCTGCATCTGCTGTTGGATATTGTTAGTAGTGTTTGTTCCTTGATGATGTTGATTAGTGTTGTTGAGATTGTCACTCATAATACACACACATATAGGGATCACTCTTGTAAGGGTTACAATTAGTTTATGAGGCAAGAAATTAAGAATAGAAAGACAACTAACTTTAGGGTTTCATTTGATCTGATCAAATCTTGGTTGGGCATAGGGTGAAAAGGCTAGGTGATGAAGATTTGTGAGAAAAGATTATGGAATCAAGAAGTTGTTGGATTCTAGTTATATATGCATATGGTGATATGGGGAGCAATTAAAGTTTTGATATAAGGAAAAAGGGAGTAGAAGTAAGGAAGGAAGATCACACACCTTAATGTGATGGACACCCTTCGTTCTTTCTCTCTTCTAAATTTTTCTTTCTTCTACACTTTTAAATATAGCTAGCTAATGGCACTTTTTGTTCTTTCTTATTTTTCTTTCTTCCTTCTGTTCTTGTTGTTCTCTGCCAGAGACTTTATGGGACTTCTGGCTTTATTGAATATTGAAGGGAGAACAAAACCTCATCTTTATCCTGCAGAAAATATATACATAATTTTGCCATTTCAGATAAGTGTGTTTTTGTTTAATTTTCCTGGCAATTAGTTTCATGGGCTGAGGTCGGCCCATAATCTCAGAGGTTATGAGTTTGATTTTTGTTCTGATCGAATTTGTGATTTAGTGTATGCTAGTTGTGATAGATTAGTGATGATTATGTAATGAGTGATATGTTAGTTCAATTGATGTAATATGATTGTAATCGCAATATTATAAAGAAAAGTAATTAATTTCACATTTGACCCAACACTCCACTCCATCACGTCCGCAACTTAAGTTTTGTTAGGTTTCGCAAAATACAATAAAAATGATAAAAACTCAAAAACATTTTATTGGTGTTCCTTTTTATGCAGAATAATGACCAAGGGAATGATATATAAATTTTTGGGGTAAAAAATATATTTTGAATTCAATTTAAAACTCAATTGAAATTTGAAGTTGATGAATAGTAATTCAACTCGAATAGCATATTGTAGACCGTAGAGTGGAGAAACAAACATGATAATTTATCATGTGACAAAACTCAACTTGCATTGATAATACTTAATTCGAATGGATTGCCAAACACACGACAATATCAAGAGACGAAATTTCAATCGGTGACATAGGGAATATGTCTTAGCAATAGTATCCACACATGCATGTTTAATGAAGTAGTTTGTGTTGGAATTTTGAAGAAAACCAACTAGTAAATAATGCCTTGTGGTGTATATTTATATGGAGATCATTTTTTAATTATTTATTAATTGAGAAAACTGAATATATAGTCATAAGCTACTAAGTAAGAACTTCGAATTGATATATTGCATGCCCAAAACGGACCGTGAGTTAGTGAGGAATAATTGCTCAAAGTTAGAAGGTTAAGTGGGTTTATCCCACATTGCTAGCACATGAAATCCATTTCTAGTTTATAACCAATTGCACCATATTACTTGTCCAAGTGTGATGGTAAGGTTATGGAATACTCTGTACGCGGGCGCAGAGAGAGGTGCAAATCCTGGCCAGATTTGCAGGCGCGTGCGACCTGCGTACACGAATGCCGGACCAAAATAGGCATAAGCGGCTAGCCCGCGCGAGCCAACGTATTGCTACCGGTCTGGTTGATCCTTCCAGAAGTTTTGTTTTAAATTCAAGTTTTGTAACTGTTGAGGAGTTACAACAACACTATTTCAGATTTGATCTTGTAATCAAATTTGGCATTTGTTGCTGACTGTTACAGAATTGAAACAAATGAGCTGTTACATTTGTTCCTCAACTATATAACGGTCTCAAAATCAGTAAGAAGAGACACACCAAATAAGTCTTTCTCTTCTGCTTCTTACTGTTCTTTCTCCTTCCCTGATTTTGCATAAACCGAGCATCCGTTTCAGTTCGCCGGAAATTGCTAGCTTGTGCGGCTAGTAATTTTAGTTAATCGTTGTATCCTGGGAGGCAAACGCTCGACGTCTCAAGCACCATAAGGGAGATGGTGTATTTGCTTTAAGGAATCTGTGCGAGCATAGACCTCGATTCTTGTTTATTGAAGGCGGTTTGAATTAATCTGTCTACTTTCTTTTATATTTATTCGTATATCTTTGAATTTGTTTTAATCTGGATAATAGTTTGTTTGTATAACAATTAGAATTCAGAAAATCGAGTTAAACACACTTAAAATTTTATTTAACTCAAACTTTGTATACCAAAACTTATAGATTAACTCATAAATCTCTTTATGTTGATATGTTTTCCGAAATCTATTACATATAATTTGAGCTAGCTAGCTAGCAGTAGAACTTATCATCCTTTATAATTATTTGGTTTATTTCAAAGTTGTGATGTATTGAGCTCATCTTTATTTTAGGATTGTGATGGGGAGGAGCTTATGATCTACTAAGATCATCACCGAATTGTTGTCTAATTGTCTAACATAAGATTTTTGGTTTAAATTCTGTAAATCATGAATGATCTTTATGGTGTTTCGCATTCAACTTCAAATTCAACTTGAGTTAATTTAAAGTTGATGAATAGAAATTAAAATGAAATTAAACTCTAATGTTTTGTGTTTGGTATTAAATTAATTAATAGGTATATTTGAATTCTGAAGTATTGAATTTTGAAGTTGATGAATAGTAGTAACCCAACTCGATCGATAACATAGTGTATAGTCGATAAGTCGATAAACAAATATGAAACATGGGCAAAATTGAGAAAATCAATTTGAGATCGGAAGAAGTGTCTTTTAGTTAGGGGCAAGATGATACAATCACACTATGTGCGAGATTCTGTTCCGGTGGAGTAGTTAATTGATGTTAGTGATAGGTTCAAGGTGACGAGTATATATATGGTTGGAAACACAAGTAGAACACAGTGAATACACAACACGCAGATTGTCGAGCAAAGGAAGTAATAAATAATAAATAAATAAAATGTTATACTGCTAGTTTAGTAGGGCACTTACGACTGAAGAAATTTTTGTTACCACTAAAAACCTTCAAAATTCTTCAATAAAGTCATGTTGATGGGTTGCAAATTACTAGTAGTTGATATAGAAGATGACTACTATTGTTGATTCATGTGTCATGTGACCAGCATTTTGTAATGTTTACCAATTAAAATATGAGATGAACAAGGATTTCATTGAGATCTTTCAAATAAATAATTCCTGAAGGTGCAAACTTTAGTACATGATATCCGGATGCTTGTACAAAATTTTGTGAAGGTTCAACCCCAAGTCATGTACCGGGGAGCGGACTTAGTGGGGGAGCGGACTTAGTGGCGGATCTGTTGGCGAGTAGCTATTGCGGGTTTGCTACTAAAGTAGTTCCCCACCCCAAAATCATCTACCATTTAGGATGATAATTAGGGTGTGGTCTTCAGCCCCTCAGTGGCTAGCACATGTATGTACCTACCTGACCATGCGATGTATGATATTTTGATGTTTTGAATGAAGGAACTACCTTCGGTGAAAAAAAACTTGGTTAGAAACAATATGAGATTGTTTTCGAAATGACAACATCTAAATGGTAACTTATACACTAACTAATTCAGATAAATTTTAAAAAATACTAAAAATATTTTTTTTTTATATTTATCGTATAAAATATAGCTTAGCATCTAGTAATAATTAATATTTTTTTTGAGAATATCACTATTACAATTATATTACATTTAACTAATATATCATTCATATCAAATTATCAATTGTTACATAATTATCACTCAATCTATCACAACTTGTATACACTAGATCACAATCCGCTTTCAACGGAAATTGTATTCGTAATTTCTGAGGTTATGACACCTCGGTATAACCAATTGAGATAAATCTCATTGGCTAATAATTAATTTATTCGATAATCCATTTTGTTGAACATATGTACTATAGTGTAACAAATTATGTTGGATGCATATGATGATACCACACCATTTGTGAGTAAAACGATCATTGGGTCGTCCGCATAGTAAAACACCGAGTTAGTGTTTGTGATGATAAAAAGGGAAGAAATGTCATGTGTAACTTTTGATTGGGGTTATTGGTCAAAGCCACTTCCACGCCACAAGAGCTTTCTGCTATCCCCAACACCCCATGTAATCATTGTGTCTTGGAACACACTCCTCCCTACCTAATAATCTACCCACCTCCCCTCAATTCTCTACTCTATCCTTAATTTACCCCTCATCAACATTAATTAATTGATTAATTACTAGCAGTTTCAGTTGCTTGCTTTCATTCATTATCCTTAACATGAAGCTGATTTCTCCTTTTGATACGTGTTACTACGTACGTCAATGAATAGGTCAAGTATGCTTTGACTACACCAATATCAAAAGTTATTACTACGTACGGAGTGTTTGGTATAGAACTAAAATCTTAATTTTGAGTAAAAATTTAGGTGTTTTTAATTCGGTTTTCAGAACTTTAGTTCTTAATCAATCACTCGGTCTGGAAAGTAATTTGGGATATTCCAACATGGTATATAATTTGGGATTACTCAAAGTATAGAGACGGGTACAAAAAGATGGTTAACTAGTTGGACTGAAACTAGAAAAAGTGAAACTTATGTGATTGAAAGGTCAATTTCTAAATGCAATCCGGACGAAGAGTAATTATTACCACAAAGCTCGAAGGAAGCTTGGCAATGCCAATAACAGACAAAACAAAAGTCCAAATTATAATTATCATTAACGTCCTAGCTAACTAGTAGTACTACCTAGCTACTTACTGTACATAATTCTCTCTATGATCCTATAAATTAATTTAATTAATTGCTCCGAGATCCATTTCCATTATTAATTGCGTTCATTAATTCATGTTAATTTTTTAATACTAATTTACAAATTATCGGGATATCATTTTACTTAATTTACCTGCCGCATGATATAGGGCCTCCTGGTGTTTGGTTGTATTGTACAATTCAACATATACTGCATATAGTACAATCATTGTACAACATTTAAAGAATTGAGAGGCACTACAACATGCGGCGTATAGTACTAATGTCGTTAAAAAAAAATATCGATGTTTTTAAACAAAAACGTATACTTAATAAATACATTTATTATTTAGAAAATAGTAATTTTCTAAATTAAACACTTAAATTCTAAAATTGAGTTTCTTGATATTGCTAACCTGAACAAAAATATGATTCAAGTATAACAAGTTAAATTTTAAAGTGAGTATAAAAGTGAACGAATTAATTAAGATAACTCATAAATTTCATTTTGGTCATATGATAATACTATAAGAGACGAAGGTTCTGTTTTCTTAATGTAACTAAATGAATCGAATCGAATCGATCATAATCGAATCGAATGAACTCGAATCGAATCGAGTTTAAAATGAAAATAATAGATATGAACAAACATATTCATTGATACCCAAATTGAGCGGATTCGTGATGACCACCCGCAAATATCCTACCTGTAAACAGACACACGCATGGGTGCTTCTGTCCCCATCTTCCATTACCTTTCTGGAGCCTTGCCTTTTTTTCAAACTGCACTAGAGTTAGAGTAAATTCAGTGATTGGATATTACTAGTAGTTAATTATAATTACACAAATGTGTGATCTCGTTTTCTTTAATTCGGTCATATTTGAACTAAAATGTAAGATGAAGTGATCAGTTGGCAGAAAGCTCAGGTGTATTTTGAGGAAGATTTATCCGGCATTCTTTCCTTAATTAAATCATATACTGTTTGTAACATAATTTTAATTTACTAAATTTAATGGAGTCTTAACTATGAATGATAACTAAATTTTAATTAAATTGTAAAAAGTTGTGTTTTGTATATAGCTAAAATATTACTACCTCCGTTTTTTATAAAACTTTCCATTTTGACTTTGACCGGTCAACTGTCTTCGACTTTGACCACAAATTACTCTTAAACGATAATAGTAAATAATTTAATAAAATCATATAATAAAAATTTAGTAATTAAATTTTCATTATATGATTTTATTAAATTATTTACTATTATAATTTGGGAGTAATTAACGGTCAAAGTCGGAGACAGTTGACCGCAGAATAGTAAAATGGAAAGTTTTATAAAAAACGGAGGGAGTATATGTTAGAATTGTGATAAATTATGACTGGGAGATTTTAATAATATAGTGGAACTCTATAATTGTACATTGTATAAGTAATTTAAAGTTTTGAGCCAAACAACACAAATTGGTTAGAATCGATTAAAATTGAATGTTATATATTAGTTCCCGTTGAAATAGTTGTGGAAGCCATAAACGTAGTGAATGATGAAGAAAAACGAAGAAGAATAGCTAGGATTGCAGAGAGAACCAGAGAGTAAACCATATATTGAATGAATATTGTGTTGTGTACAGATTACATCATTTGATGTGGTATTTATAGAATCTCTAAACCATGTATACTAGCTAACCTAACTTGAGCCTAACTAATTAACAGAAATGCTAACAAACTAACTGCATTTTGGCGGGAGGTAACAAACTCGAGCTCAAGCAATTCCAAATTGTTCCAGCTCACAACTTAATGCTTCAATGCATAGCAGATGATCTTGATCTTCTAGATCCTTCCTTATGATGTTAGCTGCTCTGCATTCCTCCTCCTCTTGTTCTGCACATATATCTTGAGAGTTCTGTGTAGGCTTGTTGACGGGTGGTTAAAAACCACAACAACAATAACCAACAAAAAGCCACGAATATATGCTTGCGGTTATTAACCGCAACTGATGGTTAACATCGGTTGTAAAACCGAACCATAACCGGTTATTTAATTTGCGGTTATGGTTAATGAAATAAACGGTTACAATTACAGTTAAAATAAAAAATAAATAACAAGTTGTGATTGTGGTTATTGACCACCCGACATGTTTAGTTTCGTGCCAAAGAACCTAAAATTGAATTCGTAACAAAATTGTTGAAATTAAATCATCAAGTTAAACAGTCTGCACCTGCCAATTGTAATTGCATTAGTACACGACACGAGGAAACCTTTTACAAGACTGCTTTTTTTTTTTGTTTGTGGAAAATATGATGGCATCATACTAACGTCTTCGTGACGTGATTCTCAGCACGCATGGAATAGAAGAAGAGGCCTTCATTGACAAATATACCCACTCATGTCTTTGGAGTTTTTTTTTTTTAGGAAAATGTCTTTGGAGTTTCGAGTATATATAGTAGAAAATGTAGGAATTGAATTGTATTATTTCTATGGACAATGCCATGTAATATTAGTAGAGACTTAGACTCCAAGTTTATACTACACCGTACAAATATATAAATAATTTTTGAAGGATTGAAGGAAATAAAGCAATATTAATCAACTTCCTTAATACGTCCCCGTAAAATAGATGTTCCAACAACAGTGTCAATTTTAGAATGCAGAAGCTCAAATCGAGACCGAGCTAGAGTATTCATAAGAACGTCGACAAGCTGATCAAGTGTATTAACATACGAGACAAAGATACCCTTTGTGGACAAATCCTAGACAAAATTAGGGTCCACGAAGATGTGCTTCATGCGTGAGTGGAGAACATGATGCAATGCAAGTCGTGTGGCACTGACATTATCACATAGTAACTCCCGGACAAAACAAATTTAAAGGCCAAGATCACGAATCCAACAGATCTCAACAGCATCAGAAGCAAGGGCCCGATGTTCGGCCGCAGTGGATGATCTGGCAACGCCAGTTTGTACGAGAGCACCAAGAGATAGGATTAGGACCCATGAATATGACGTAAGCGGAAGCATAGAGAGCATCACTGGAATCACTGGCAAAATCAACGTTAAAAAAGGCAGTAGGATATATATATGTGTGAAAGCATAACTAAAGACCATGATGGAGAGACCCTTTGAGATAGAGAAACAGTCGCTTCACAGCATCCCATTCATGCTCGAACAGAGAGGACATGGACTGTGCCAACCGGTTGACAGTGAAGGCGATGTCAGGGCATGTAAGCGTTAAATATTGAATAGCACTACGATATGTAGTGGGATATGCAGGAGCCCCAACAACGATTACACGTTTAGTTGCCATCTCTCTGTAGCGAGAGGTTTGGAGCCATCCATCTTGCGCCGTCTGAGTAAATTAATCGTATAATTGTGCTGGAAAGAAATGGACCCTCCTTGCAGGAGGCAACTTCAATATCCAACTTGAATAGTGTTACTTTTATATAAAGAAAGTATTATTATATCACTATACGTGTGGAGCTAGCGAAGAGTATAAAAATATAAATGATAACACTTTGATTTAATACTAAAACTTAAAAGAGTTTTAGACATTATGAGAGTCTTGAGAGTCCTTCTTCAGTAATAAATGGGTCAATTTGCAGATCTTGGGTTGCGGGTTCGGTAATCTGTATCTAAAAGCGGGTTGTCATATTGATATAAATACCCTATTTTTTGTTTTTTTTTTTTTTTTTTCTCTCTCTCTCTCTCTCTCTCTCTCTCTCTCTCTCTCTCTCTCTCTCTCTCTCTCTCTCTCTCTCTCTCTCTCTCTCTCTCTCTCTCTCTCTCTCTCTCTCTCTCTCTCTCTCTCTCTCTCTCTCTCTCTCTCTCTCTCTCTCTCTCTCTCTCTCTACCACCAATCTTAAATCCGATCGCATATTTGAGTAGTCCATGGCCCGATCTACCTTTCTATCAATTTTGTTTTTTCATTTGGTCGACTTTTGAAACAGTCGGCCGGAATTCGAAGCTTTTCCGGTTGTCTTCTCCAGTGGATCTCCGACTACACAACACATATAAGTCATAACTTTGTTGTTTCCTCGATTTTCAGGTTTCTTCTCTCGATTCTTCAGTTTTTTTCATTTTTTGTTTGGTTTTGGTGATTTTTAGTGATTTCGTGTAACTTTATATTTCATGTGTAATTGTTGATGTTTTAACCTTAATTGTGCATGTTTGACATGTAATTGTTGATGTTTGCGTGTTTTCTCTATTTTCAGTTTGTGTTTCTTAGCTTTTGCTTCGTTTGTTTGTAAATCAGATTGTAGTGTTCGATTTTGTTTAGATTTTGATGCAAATGTTGTATGTTTAGTTGTAAATAGATGATGTTTTGGTTTCATTGCTTTATGGTTAGATTTTCTGCAGTTTTTTAAAAATTGTCTATGTTTTTGTGTGAATTGTGCATGTTTATGTGTAAATAGTTGATGTTTGATTATGTTCCAGATCTTTGATTTCTAGTGCTTATTGGCTAAGTTTGCATATATTCATACTGAAATTGCTTATGTTTAACGGTAAACTGGTTATGTTTTATGTTTCTTATGTTGAAATTCTTATTGTTTAGTTTTTTTTTTATGTAAATTGTGCATATGTAGCTGTTAATTACTGATATTTATGGTTTCATTCATTTCTTATATAGAGTTTTTATAGTTTTGTAAAACTAGATGTATGTATGAATTGTCTATGTTTATACTAAAATTGTTGATGTTTAAGGGTAAATAGATAATGTTTTAATATATGCATTTTGTTTTATCTTTTGAAATTCTTATATGTTTAAGTTTTTATGTAAATTATGTATGTGTAGCCGTAAATTGTTGATATTTGTAGTTTTTTTGTAGAGATTATGTATTTTGTAAAACTGCTATATTTTCAGTGTGAATTGTGCATATTTATATTGTAATTGTTGATATTGAATGTTAAATAGGTGATGTTTGTTGGTGCTTTTTATTTATGGGTGTTTATATTTCCTACCACTAATTGCATATGTTTATATTGCAATTGTTGATGTTAAAAGTAAAATGGTTGATGTTTGTTGATGTTTTTGTTGCATATACTAGGTTTTCGTAAAAATGGTGGTCGAATAAAGAAAACGATTGATGATAAAGATGGAGACGTGGATGGAGGAGTTGACGAACAAGTCAAGGTGCAAAGATGATTGTAGTTTGGATATAGTGATTTTAATTATTTTGTATTATTTTATATATAATGACATTTATTGATTGATGAATAAAAATTGATTTCTATGTTTCTTTACAAATATTGTATTTTTTTTTGGGATAAATATGTTGTCATCAGTAATTTTATACTAAATATAGATAATTATATGCCAAACATAGGCAATTTGATCCAAAGTATCTATATGATTGAATAGACACATGAAAGTGATCAGTGTATTGTAAGAAAAAAATGCGGGTTGTTAGTGAGAATGACAAAGAAACGAAATTGAACAAGTACAACTTGATTCTGATACTAACAAAAGTGGACGACAGTTTTGAAACGGAGGGCTACTCATTGCATTTTAATTGTTTCAATGAATTATATAATGCATGTTATTTTATTTGAAAACTTTATAGAATCTCTGACAAACAATTTAAACTCTGTTGAAGTCGAGTTGTACAGTAAATCGTATTTAACATGTAACTAAACAACTATGTCAAGGTACTATTTAACTCACATAAAACTGAATTACCATTTATCTGTTCAAGGATGTTGAAATGGTATGCCAATCCGTCGATTAATATCACATCTTTATTGGAGCATCGATACTACTATAAAAGCTTCTATAGAGTGCTGGATAGTTGATGGAGCCTTGACGGGTCGACATGCCCAGTCCTTTAAGGGTTGAACCGAAATATCTGTTGACATTTCAGCCCGTGAAGTTGAGGCCCAATAGCTTGCCAATGCAGCGTAATGAAACAGGCCGAACATCCCAGAAGAAGTCCACAAAGAACTGCTATGGGATCCCATAAATGAATGCTAATATTAAAAATGGGCACAAAACCCCCACCCTTTATTTTTAAAGTGTGTGAGGTACACTCTCATTAGGTGCGACTATAGATGTTTGTTTATGATGATTTACACCAAATCAATGTAAAAAAAAAAAAAAAAAAACATAGTTATTTAAAATATGCGCAAAATCCCATGGAATTCTTATAAAGTCATTGCAATACCCCTTTTACATGAATACTAAATATACATGATGAATTCGTATTGTGTGCAGTTTGACTCGTTAGTCTAAATTTTCGAAAAAATTAAAATGACTTAAATTTGAGCCATTAAAAATAGTAAAACTCTATATTTTTTCCTGGTTAAATGAACAACAAAAATCGATCATACACTACTGGTTATATAGCACTGAAATATATAAATAACAACCATAGATAACACTAATTAAAATTGTCACTACATATCAACAGCATATACCAATTCATTATTTGTCATGTAAACGGAAAAAAAGTGAAGGCAAAGATAATAAATTGAAACTATGAATGTCCAGTCCACCTAGTCGCGTTAATTTGGAGTAAGAAAACCTAAAAGAATATCCATTGTCGCACCTAACACGAGCACGCCGTAAAAAAAAGCTGAGGGGGTTCCACGCACATGTTTTAATAATTCAGGGGGGTTTCGCGCACATTTTTCATAACTCAGGGACTAATTTATTAACTCAGGGGGTTTCGCGCACATTTTTTAATAACTCAGGGGGATTTGATACCAATTTGTTAACTCAAGAGGGTTTTGCGCACATTTACAATAACTTATGGGGGTATTTTGCATTTAACCCTTATTAATACTAACAAAAAAAAGTTATTTAATACAATTATCTATCCTCTCCCCAAAAGGCTGGATGCATCATTTTTTTTTTTTTTAGAAGAAAGTTGATAATTCATTCAACTAATAAGTATCAGTACATGGAATGAAACAAGTATCAAACTGGCATTTCCTCTAGACCTGCTGCTTGTCTCGAAACAAATATAGACGCATCAACATTAATTTTAATTGTTGGATTCGAAGGCGCCATCCACTGTGCAGCAGATTCTGGTTGTCGAACTGTAGTAAACTGAGATTGTGCATCTCTGTACCTACGCAAATAATCAGCAGCAAACAGGACTAACTCGTAAGGTTCACCATGTTTCCCCTCGTGTGCAATCCGATTTCTGTGATGCCATATACCCCAACAGACACAAACAAAGTAGGCAAACTGCTCCGAAGTGAGCATCAGTTTTAGATTGACAAACCAAGTCCAAAGATCAAAATTAGAACAAATCAATGTACTCGCAGGTAAACCAGACAGAGCCCATATCAATCTCGGAAAATGACATAAAGTAAAAATATGAGCAATAGATTCAGAACTCTCCAAGCAAACTGGGCAAACTGGATCAACATTGATTCTACGTTTCACCAATTTTCCAACACTGGCAATCCATTAGTAAGAAGATGCCAAACAAAGACACGAACTTTACTTGGCACTTTAATTTTCCAAATAAAAGACCAATCTCTACTAACTGGATTTGAAGTATGTGCCAATCTGTCAGTACCAGTTCTACTATTCCGAATTTTGCGAGCTAAATGATATGTTGTGCGAATAGAATAATATTCACTAGAATTATAATACCAACGCCTAACATTTGCTGCTCCATTCAAGCCTACCGGAATTTGTAAGATTGCTTCAACATCTTCTTCCCAGAAAACACACTTTAATAATTCAACATTCAGGTCCGGCTCGAGCGCGCGAGAAATTACATTGAGCTTTTTTATTTTGAGTACCGATTTTAAATTGAGGCTATGTATATATCCGTCTTTAATAATTCAAGATTAAAATCAGCTCTCCAAGTGGTAAATGTCGTATATAATTCATGAAAGGTCTTGTGTTCAGTTCATGATGGTGTAAATTTTTTTATTTTATTTATTTTGAATATTTTTTCTATTATTATTATTTATTTTTTTAAAATTATTTTTACGGGCCCCTATTGAAATTTTTGCACGAGGCCCCTTAAATCTCTAGGCCGGCCTTGTCAACATTCCAACCCCGGCCCTCCGGAAGAATAAAATTTGTCCCAGAGATATCTCCTAAAGAATATAGATCTGGAGTAAAAGGCTTTTGACAAATTTCGCTGAGGAATCCAAGAATCTGACCAAACACTAACAACATCTCCATTCCCAATACGCCATATCAGACCAGATTTAACTACATTGATGGAACTAAAAATACTCCTCCAAGTGAAAGAAGGATTTTGAGTAAGCGAAGCATCAAGAATATATCTATTTGGAAAGTACTTAGCTTTTAGGACCCGAGTATGAAGAGAATCCGGATTTTGGATAATCCGCCAAACTTGTTTCCCCAACATTGTCAAGTCTCTAAATCCCATTCCACCATCTCTTTTGCTATCACAAAGCGTATTCCATTTAGTCCAATGGATCTTTTTATTATTCTTATCCCCTCACCAAAAATTAGAAATCATTGACTCAAGCTAATTGAGAAGATACTCCGGTAATTTGAAGCAACCCATCACATAGGTCGGAATAGATTGAAGAACTGATTTGATCATAATTTCTTTACCCGCATTAGACAAGTGTCTCTCTCCAAACCCCTGCATCTTAGTCCACAATCTATCCCTAAGCCAGCCAAATACCTCCCTATTCGCGATTTACCCATTTCCGTAGGCAACCCAAGATATTTCTCATGTTTGTCTACCACTCGAACCGGTAACACAACTCTCACCTCCTCCACTCTTGTAGACTCTATATTCCTACTAAAGACCACCGTCGACTTATCAAAATATTGATTAATTGACCTGAAGCTAAACTATACTTATTAAGAATACTATTAATTAATTTCGACAGCAGAATCTTTAGTTGCTTCACAAAAAATTAGAGTATCATCTGCAAATAAAAGATGTGATATTCTAGGAGCAGTAAGACTGACAGAGACCCCCCTTATAGTCCCTCTCATCTCAGCATCAGATAACAACGAGCTAAAAGCCTCAGTACAGAAAAGGAAAAGATAAGGAGATAAATGATCTCCTTGGTGTAGTCCCCTCTTAGTCTGGATAGGGCCAAAAGTTTCTCCATTAATTTTGAGAGAGTAGGAAACAGTACTACACACACAGAGCATAGTCACTACTAAAAAACAGCTTTTTAGCGACGGATAAATGGCCGTCTCTGTTTTGCGCATCGCTAGCTTTTTAGAGATGGATAACGTATCCGTCTCTAATTAGCGACGGTTAATTCCGTTGACTAAGCCGTCGCATTAGAGACGGATTAGTTATCCGTCTCTAATTCGGGGTGGGGATTTAGCGACGGATTCTTTATCCGTCGCTAAATAGCTATTTTTTTAAAAAAGAAATTAATCCAAAATATACGAATACCAAATTCAAATACAAATATACAATAAATCGGACGAGATCTTGACAAATCGAAAATACAATATTCAAATCGGACAATAATTTTCAATACGAATATACAATAAACCGAAGAGTTTATACAAAATTCAATATCCAATAATACAATACAATATTTCATATACATTAATCAATAATATAATACAATACTACAATACAGAAAATACAAGATCCATCAATACAATACAATACTGAAAATACAATATTCCCCAAAATCAAATAATCAGAAAATACAATACAAAATCGAATACTGAAAATACAACCCTAGTGTTGATGAAGAAATCCTCTACTCCGCCACCTAGCTCCGGCCAATCAAACTTCTCCAATGGGTCGCTGTGGTGGTCGGTGAAGTTTGGAGGTGGTGGACGTGTGGTGGTAGTGGGGTAGTGCGGTGACAGGGGTGATGGTGGGGGGCGACAGTGGTGGAGTGTGGTTTGGTGGTAGAGGTCGTAGTGGGGTGTGATGGTGGGGCGACGGGAGGTGGTGGTGGAAGGGAGATGGAAGAAGAGTGATGGAGGAAGGTGGAAGAAGAGAAGAAGGAAGATGGAAGAAGACGGCAGATCTGGATTTGGTGTTTATATTGGGGTTAATAGGGTTTTAGCGACGGATAGATTTATCCGTCGCTAAATTTTATTTATTTATTTATTTTTTTTAAATTTTTCGGTCAACTTAATTAGAGACGGATAAATCTATCTGTCGCTAGATTTATCCGTCTCTAATTAGCGACGGATAGTTAATCCGTCCCTATTTAGAGACGGATTAGCGACGGATTAGAGACGGATTGAGCAATTTGCCCAATCCGTCTCTAATCCGTCGCTATTTAGCGACGGATTTTTCGTCGCTAAAACCGGAGATTCTTGTAGTGAATTAACTGGATAAAAGAATGCTCAAATCCTAATCTATAAAGCACACGTTCAAGTAAAGGCCATTCAACACGATCATAAGCTTTACTTATATTCAATTTTAAAGCCATAAACACATCTTTGCTTTTCATCTTTTGAATTTTTCTTTTTTGAACTTTTCATTTTCAAACTTTTCCTTATTTTGATAATAATTTTGAGGATTAGAAATATTAACTATATCATTGTAAATAATACTCATGCACACAAATTATTTTGCTTGTGAAAATTCAAAAGTCAAAATTAAAAGGTACCACGCGGGTATTCGCTTGTCACAAATACTAGTTTAATTCGAAATAACGAATCAAAATTTTATAGAATTCAAAAGAGTTGAGACTGCTACTCATAATAAACATGGTGCACCTTTGTTTCAGTACACCATCTATAACAACTCTTGAGTTAATGTGTGCGTTGTAGATATTATTAAAATCAGTTCATTTTCTTTCCAAGTTGAGTGAAAGATGGTGTAAATATACAGTACTCCATCAGTCCCGCAAAACTTCATATATTTACCTTTTTTAATAGTCTCATAGAACTTCATATATTACTAATAAATGAAGCTACCTCACACACAACAAATAATAAACAATATCACATTTACACATAAATTACACATTTCACTATTAAATTCCCATTTTAAAAAAAAATATATATTTTTATTATTACTTTAACCTTCACATAAACCTACGCACCAACCTTTAATGTATGACGTTTTTTGGGACGGATCGGAGGAAGTAAGTTTATAAAATTAAGTTGTTGGAATGTTCAATTAGAGAATTTGTTATGGAGTAACTTCTAGAAATTAAGGGTCATACCAGGATCAGCCAAAATCTATTGAGGATCCATGCCAAATTTAAAAAATGTAACCCCGGTGTGAATCAATCTGGTAGAATGAATTGAACTATGCATCAAGCGAATTGAAATTGAATCTCAAAACACTGAACCCATCTATGATACATGTCCATACCCTGATCAGTGGCGGAGCCAGAAATTCAACCCATCTAAAACATAAAATATCTCCACATAAACGAAACAAATTGTTGGTATTCACATTATCATATAACATATAGATCTCATATTGTGAAGCATTTTAAAGCGATAGAGCAACCATTTTTACACATTGTGAAATATTTAAAATAAGACCAATAATTGGTATGTTGAAGTATAAATTATATGTTAACTTAAAAGTCGAGCGTATCACTATCAGACCCTACAGTTAGCCATATATATTTTGAAATTAATCTATATATCAATCTCGTCTTTATTTTTTACACGAGTAAATGTTTTTTTTCTAAATAAACCATAAGTTTATCATTATAGAAAAATAATTGCCAATGTAAATATATAATTGGTGATGAACTAAACAATATAAGATACAAAATATTTGTAGTAGATAGATTAGGTAAATAAAATAATGTCTAAGCCAATTCTACATAATTCAATAAATTGTCAAACGATAATTTGTCTTTTAAGCCATCAGTATTTTCACTAGTGAGCTATACTTTGTTTTTGCATGTAGTCTATATGAATTAATGATTATTTTTCTCAAAAATAAATTGTCAAACAATGAAACTACTCCCTCTGTCCGGGAGAACTTCATATACTAAGGGTGTCACGTAGTCTTAGGTAAAAAATTAAAATAAATGATAAACATGAAAATATGACAAAAATGGTACATTTCATTTTAGTGTAAATTAGAGTAATATTTTTTTAAAATTATTTGTTGCGTGTGAAGTATATTGCTTTTTTAATAATATATATATGAGAGGTTTTGTGGAATAGTTAAAAATGTCAATTGTATAAAATTATGCGGGGACGGATTCATATAATGAGGGCCTGAAATTAAATTAAATTAAATTAAAGGAATACATACTCCATAGTCCATAATTGAAATGAAGAAGATAAATTGTGGATGTAAATTAAAGTATCATTATTAACTAGGCAATAAGGCAAAATATGTAATTACAAAACTTAGGAGGGGTATAGTAGTAATTTCATGGGCAAATTTGAGGTGAGGCATTTGCTTTACCTTGCCCATGAATCCCTCCGCCCCTGCCCGTGGTTCTAGACCTGGATTCAAATATTTGGGATTCTATACGACTGAACATGTCGTATGGTCCGAGACGAGGCCAGGGTCATACTCATCTTTAATGCATTGTCGTGGTAGTCACTGGTGGCCGGTGGGTTTAAAAGCTTGTGGGTTTCATGAAATGAACAAAGACAATAAAGAGCCTACGAATATTGTCCATCTACTAATCCCTATTAGTATGATGGTGAGTATGACTGTCCTATCGATCTATAAGGTAAATTTACAAATTGAAACATTTATCATTTGATGTATACAGCACATGAACAATCCGTACCCAAAACATGTCACCATCTGATTGAGGTTGGGCACATGAACTATATGATTAATATGTTTGATTAAAGGCGAAACGCAACACCTTTTATATCCTCGGAACGTCTAAATATGTTAAAAACTAAATTGAGCAAGTTAAAGTGAGTGGTTCAAAGAGATTTGCATGATTAAATGTGTAAGTCAAAGCAATGAAGAGTCCTCTTGATGATTTATAAAATTGGATGTGTGTGTCTATATATATATATATATATATATATATATATATATATATATATATATATATATATATATATATATTCTTAGGTCCGGATTCAGGAGGGAATATAGTTGGAAGTTCTCCCACCCAGTGATTCGTTAGCTAAATTTAATAACAAACAGTGAATCCGTCCCCATGGTTTAGCGACTAATCGTTTAGCAATGGGTTTTATATCCATCGGCTGAGCCTTTTAGATACCGATTTGGTCGTCGCTATTTCCAAGGATTTTTGTAGTGTCCCAACTCCACACCGCTAAGTCCATTCGAACATCTTACCTATATTTAATTGGGTTAAATGCAAAATACCCCCCCTAAGTTATTGTAAATGTGCGCGAAACCCTTTTGAGTTAACAAATTAGTACCAAACCCCCTGAGTTATTAAAAAATGTGCACGAAACCCCCCTGAGTTAATAAATTAGTCCATGAGTTATGAAAAATGTACGCGAAACCCCCCGAGTTATTAAAACATGTGCGTGTAACCCCCTCGGTTTTTTTTTTTTTTTTTACGGCGTGCTCATGTTATGTGCGACAATGGATGTTCTTTTAGGTTTTCTTACTCCAAATTAACGCGACTAGGTGGACTGGACATTCATAGTTTCAGTTTATTATCTTTTGCCCTCACTTTTTTTCCGTTTACACTAATAATGAATCGGTATATGTTGTTGATATGTAATGACAATCTTAATTAGTGTTATCTATGGTTGTTATTTATATATTTCAGTGCTATATAACCAGTAGTGTGTGATCGATTTTTGTTGTTCATTTAACCAGGAAAAAAGTAGAGTTTTACTATTTTTAATAGCTCAAATTTAAATCATTTTAATATTTTCAAAAATTTGGACTAACGAATCAAACTGCACACAATACGAATTCATCATGTATATTTAATATTTATGTAAAAGGGGTATTGCAATGACTTTATATTTTAATAACTATGGTCTTTTTTTTTTTTTTTTTGCATTGATTTAGTGTAAGATAACATAAACAAACATCTATAGTCGCACCTAATGAGAGTGTACCTCATACACTTTAAAAATAAAGGATGGGGGGTTTTGTGCCCATTTTTAATAACTCAAGGGGGTTTGGTACTAATTCGTTAACTCAAGGGGGTTTCGCGCACATTATGAATAACTCAGGGGGTAGGAAATTTCTTGTGAGATTTCTATGCTAAACAAATCTCCTCACCCCAAATTTCAACCCCACCCAAAATCTCAACCCCATCCTTCTACGATACAGCTGGTTGTCGCAATTCATTCTCCCCATCCCCACTCTCCACAGACACCACCAGAGTCTGTTCCGGAGGCATTGGAGTCGTCGAAGGGAAAGAAAGTCCGCAAGTCTAGAAAGAAGGCCACTCCAACAACAGAGGCTGGTACTACTGAAAAAGGCAAATGAAGGACTTACACAAATGATGAAGACCTTGGTCTCATCGCGATATTCATGCAGTTAAGTCAAGGTGCCACTATCTCAACCAGGCGTATGCACACTGGGTTGTTTAATAAAGTGAAAGAAGATTGGTACTATCAAGCAATGAAAGATGGGACAGTGCTTCAGGGTCTTACGTAAATAACTAATGATTCACTTCGTGATAGATGGCACAATATATCAAGGAAGAGATGAACCTCTTCGTCTCCAATTATGATTAGGCAACAAAGCTTATCGGTAATAAAAGTGGTCAAAGTGAAGATGACATCCAAGCATTGGCATTGTGTATCTACAAACAAAATCACAAAGGAGTTGCATTTCGCGACCTTTGTTGTTGGGAAGCATTGAGGGGCTATCCGAAGTGGCAATCACACATGGAGTACAAGGGTACTACTCTTGGTATGGGTCAAGGTGAAGGTGGTGATGCTCCGATAGAAGAAAGTGGTGGAAGTGGGAACAAGTAGTGACGTCTCAGCAAGTACGAGGATGGCATCGGACAAAAAAACTATGACAACTTGATCCCGTTTGAGCTTGCCATCCTAAAGAAACTAAAGTCCGAATTTCCAGTGTGATTGCTTCCATGTTTGTCGTGCTTTCCTTTTATTGTCTTAGGATTTCAATGTTGTTTATTGTAAACCGTATAAATTTTTCTTGTATCATTTTTATGATTTGAATGAATGAATATGTGTTTGTCTAAAAAAATATATTAATGTGCAATTTCATCCATTTCATCTTGTAAATGCTCTTATATTATATGTTAAATATGTAATAATTTTTTTTTTTTTATCAACGATTTATTGGAGTCCATTTTTCCATATTCTGATCACCAGCCCGTCACTGCACTTTTGGCACTGCGACTGCAACCAACTCAGCGTCCCATTGAGAATGGTCTTAAGCGTCTAAGGGTCTAAGTGTTCAGGACTTCAGAAGAATACTGAGTCCTCATCGAGATGAGATTTTCCGAATTTATAGTACATCATAGGCTCTGTTTAGCAAAACTAGCTGAAAAGCTAGATGGTAGCTGATTAACTAGCTGGTAGTTGGTTAGGTAGCTGATAAGCTAGCTGATTAGGGAACTGATTAACTAGCTGAGAAGCTAGCTGATTTTAAATGTAGTTGTTTAGCACATTAGTTGATAAGGTAGCTGCTATTTTGTAAAATGACATAAAAGGGCATTACTCTTATTTTTATTTTCTTTAACCTCTCTCATTGTATTATTAGTCTATAGTTTTTTAAATAATAGTACATCACATTTTGTCCAATTATTCTAATATATATTCAATGTACTTTACATCGCCACTTTAATAACATCATCAAAATTATCAGAAGTTGAAAGAAATATTCGTTGAGCATTTTACTTAGTAATGAAAAAAATCAGTAATTGATGTGTACTGCATGTATGCATTTTAAAGAGATGCGGATGCATTAATCCTTATGCTAGTTGCAAACAAGTACACAAAATGTATAACAAAAGATCCAACAATATAAAATATAAGTCGAGAATTCTAATGACCTTCCATGTGGTCTACAAATAATACGGCAGTAAAGATGGAACACGAGTAAATAGTAAAAACGGGTAGTTTTTCCTTCTTTTTTTTTTTTTTTTTCTAATTTAGGTCAGGGATATTTTCAGAATGAAAAAGATAAGAATGAGCTTCTTTTTTTAAAAAAAAGCTAACTTGGATAGCTTCTTCAACCAGCTAGCTGATTTAAGAAGCTGCGAGTTCACGTAACGAGCTTTTTATTAGTCAATGATAAAAAAAAAGCTCATGGAGCTGAAAAGCTAGTGGTAAATAGGCCCTGTTTACCACTAGCTTTCCAGCTAGCTTTTCAGCTCCATTAGCTTTTTTTTTACCATTGACTAGTAAAAAACTCGTTATGTGGACGCGCAGCTTTTTAAATCAGCTAGCTGGTTGAAGAAGCTACCCATGTTAGCTTTTTTTTTTAAAAAAAAGCTACTTGTTATCTTTTTATTCCGAAAATATCCCTAACCTAAATTAAATAAAGTAAAACCAATTGTTAGTATTATTCTCGTGTTCTATCTTTTCTTTGCGGTCTTGCTCATGTTCCATCGCCTCTCCTTGCCAGCGCTCCAGGTAATCTGCTACTACTCCTGCTCTTCTTTAATTACATAATATGAATTTCTCGAGTTGTGAATTCTCGTTGCCAGCGTTCTGTGTTCCTTGGTGAGTTGTTTATTTTCAGCGCTAGTTGTATATTTTTGATTCGTTGAGTGCGTAAGTTCTTGTCTATGCATATATCATGAAGAATGATCCTTGTGATTGAGCAATGATATGGTCTGATGATAATACTATTCAATCTATTATGCTTCTGTTATAGTTTTGATGTTGTTTAATTAGCTTGAATTTAATTATGCTTAGTGCATTTCTAGTCCTACTTAAATTAATATTTCTTTTACTATTCAACATATGTTTCTTGGATTAGTTGAGGTTTTAGGGAAATACTGTGGATGAATTAATTGTTGTGAGCATTTACTATGTCAAGTTGAAGGTGGCTAATGAAAAGGAACCATGGGCTTACTCCATTTGAACTGTAGTTACGTTCCAAATTCCAGTTTTAGAAAAATGTGATGTAATATTATTTAGAAAAATAAGAGTAATGCCCTTTTATGTCATTTTATAAAATACCAGTTAGCTTATCAGCTAATTTGCTAAACACCTATATTAAAATCAGCTAGCTTTTCAGCTAGTTAATCAGCTACCTATTCAGCTACCAGCTAGTTAATCAGCTACCAGCTAGCTTTTCAGCTAGTTTTGCTAAACAAGGCCATAATATATATACTATAGTCATTTTCCGTATGTACACAAAACGTGAAATCAAGAAGATTAACATTATTACATTGTGAAAGTGAAACTTAAAAAGTGATATAACAGTAAATCCTTTATAAATTAATACTCGATAAATTAATAACCTCGATAATACTAATAATTTGTCTGGTTGGGACCAGTACAAATTTGAACCCCAATCGATAAAATAATAAGATAATATTTTTTTTGAAATTCCAGTGTACATATATTGGTCCCAACGAAACTATAAATTAATAATTACTAAAAAAATTCATATATATATTTGTGTTATCCACTTGAAAATTCAAAGACCGTTTAATAAAAAATGAGTCTCTATAGTCACTTATTTTTTGTTGAACTTCAAATCTATATTTAGTTCATCTCTAAATCTGCCCATTGCACTCGAGGGGTGTGACGTTGACTTCTCGTACTGCAACATAAAGTTTTGAAGAGTTGCATGTTGTCGCTTGTAATACTTATTTTCGAGTGACTGGTTCCAAAGCCATTGAATCATCCTCAGCTTCATCATTTACTAGATTTTGAATGGTATCCGCCACTATTTCTTCTATACTCTGAACTTCGTAATATTCATTGTTTTTATTGGGTAAATCTAGCAAGTGATCCACGTCCATTTGTGTCGGTAATGCATAACAGTAATCAAGTTCTCAAGCTCACTAATGTCTTCTCCATAATTTGTATCATTTGAACCACTTGAGCCGGTTTGATTCGTCGAACAAATTTTGCAGTGTCAAAAGCAATTTGCTGTTGCACATTCAATGTCCAAGCTGAGACGGCCAGATTGATAGCATTTAAAAATATTTATCTTTTCGGGAGAATAAATGTCCAACTCATAGCTTTCCAAAAATCTTACGGTAAAATATTTTGCGATAGTACAATTTAGAGGCTCTTATAATCAATTATTCATATACATAAAACCTCTTTAGAAAATATTTGGTCCCGGTGGACTTGAAAATTTTACTGGTCAATTATGCATATACGTAAAACCTCTTTAAATTAATAAATTAAATTAATAAATTATTAATTTATCAATTATATAATATCTCGCTAAATTAATAAAATATTTCAGTCTGAACATTATTAATTTATAAAGGTTTTATCTGGTAGCACAATGAGGGATCAAGTTGCGGAATGAAAGCGACGGTTCAGGCTTAGAGAGTGAGTGATCGAGTCTCCAGTCAAAGAAGAAACATGGCCTTGAATGGAAATAAAGTGCGAGTTTTAATACTACTGCTCCGAATTATTGCCCTACTCATCTTTAGCTACCTACGCCTACGGAAGAGAAGACACATCAATTTTCTTTGAATTTACTAACTCTCTTAAGTTATTTTCGGAGTCATAGTCATACTATAAATTCTGGGTTATTATAATACTCATGACCGTCATAACTTCTAGCGATGTTATGAGAGCATTGGAATTGCTATTGTAGCGCAATGAATTTTATAGAGACAAACTAAGTAAAATATGACTTGTGCTTGTTCGTAAGCTTGAAAATTTAACGAACTTGAATTATAGAATTTTAAAACGTTACAAAACGCCTTGCGCGTCAAATGACTTTACATGAAAGTCCTTGAAAATAATTCGCGAACTAACAAAATAATGCAACGGAACTTTAAATCGTAAAAGCTTGAATACAAAGTCTATAAATACATGAACTTGAAAAATGGTAAAAACGCTTAACGCTCAACTCCAATAGTTCGGCTTCGAATATCTAAAATTGATATTTTAGAAAGGGGTCAGCCGTGACCACTGGTTGAGCAAATTCCATGCATGTGCCATGACCTAAAGTTCTATCTTCATGTCTTTTAAATCTTTTCGTCTCGCATGTGCCATGACCACTGGCTGAGCAAATTCCATGCATGTGCCATGACCTAAAGTTCTATCTTCATGTCTTTTAAATCTTTTAGTCTTGCTTAATGCAATGCAACCTATGACCTTACTTGACCTGACCTAACACTTAACACTTGAACTTATTCTTCTTGAAAACTCTTAACTTGACCTTGAACTTAAAAATTTTCTTGAAAACTTAACTTGATTGCGAGCTCACTTGGCATCGTAGGTTCCTATCCCGCCATGGTATCTCTGGCCTCAGTCACTTCGTACTTTTCGTCCTATCCGTTGAAATAAATAAAATCTGACGGCCTCAGGACCTTGGCCCTATCCGCTGAAATGAACTAATAACTTCGCCACAGATACCAAGATATTTCCCTACGAGCCCTTTACTTATCTTTTAACTTGAAATACTTTCTTTACTTCAAACCGTTAACGTTTTGTTAAAGTGAATGCATACTCTATACTCTAACTCGTGTGTGCAAACATCATATAATTAAATTTATAACATAAAATTTATAACATACAGAGATAGCAAACCAGTAACATCAAGTTTGGTAATTGCTAAAAGGGCAACACAGCCTGAGCAACAATATAAAGAATTTGATCTACATGTCTATATGCAAACAATTCAACAAATTCACAGTAGCAATACCAACAAACATCGCAACTTGGAGCACTTAAGCCTTGAAGAGCCTGAAAACCATTTTATAATCTGTATGTTTCAAATACTTGGCCATATTACTCAAATCATGGAAACATAACTTGATTGACAAAGTAAAAAGATAAGGGATTAGTTCAAGTATGGTACTTTTCTGTCAAATCATCCATCCTCTAATCACATGTTGTGATGCTAATGATCTTATTAACAAACATGCAATTAAACCATAGGATACCGAGCAAATAAACTCCAGATTCTCTAAATTTCCTCACATTGGACAAACAACAAATAGTTTTGAAACCATACTCAGCAGACATAATATTAACAAGGAGACAAATAAATTTTTACGCATATTACACGTCCCACTACAACAAAAATGTGACATTTAAGTGAAATGTTACCAAAAAACAAATGACTGACTTCAATAAGACCAAGGTTTAGTGACATTTTTGTTGGTGACACATCTAGTGAGATGTCACTAAAAACATGACTTTGTGATACTTTAATAAAGTGTCACTAGAACATATTAAAAAGAGAAGTGAATTTTGATATTTAAAATATGTAGTGGCCTGACATAGTGTCACTACAAGAACAATGAGTTTTAGTGACACTTCACCTAGTGGCATTTTAAACCATGTCATTGCATTTAATCGACGTTGGAAAATAATTATATTAAATTTGGTGAGACTCTATCACCTTTCCGGATCGAGTTTCAGTTATATTTAATTTGGAGTTGAACTATAGAAAACACACGCATTGACAACATAGATGTTATGATTGATAACATTAATGCTTTTATATATTAACAAAATATGTCGATTTAGATAAGTTAATTATTTAGAGACGATATCTCTAGAGACTTTTTGAATTACTAATTGTTTTATGAATAAAAATATAAATCTTTAATATAACTTGGTTAATCACAGGTAAATGTCATAGTGTTTGATTTACTAACCTAATTTATACTAATATCAATTTTTTTTTTTTTTTAAATTTGTTGTTTAGAAAAATGAACTAGATCTTTCCCATTATTTTATGCCAGTTTTGTTCTATTCCACGGTCTAACAACAATGACCGTGGACCAAATTCCAATTTAAGCCCACAAAGAAGCCCAACCTAGTTCCACTTTACTGTAGTTCCATTTTTCAGTCTTCAACCAGTTCAAGCAGGCGACCTTCGCCTATGGTCCGTTTTGCTAAATCAATGTACCATTATTTTTCTATCACATAGAACGAGGAGGTTTCAGGTTCGTTCTAGTATGTCCAGATATGGATTGGAGTTCCTTTATTGAAATTGCAATAGCTCTGCAGTTTGTACATAGAAAATGGCGAAATGCAGTGCGTATTCCACAGAAAGTCTCTATTATACAGACATTGAGACTTCTGGTGGGTAGTGTTTGTTTTTTGCTTACATTTTATTTTGGGAGGATGTCTATGACTCTGTTATGTCGTGGTTTAAGTGTTCATGGTGCTATAAGATTATTTCATTTTTGAGTTGAAGTTCTTCTGTCTCTTGTAATTTCAGCTTTTTAGATCGTTGTTGATATGCTCGAGGTGTAATTTCAGGTTATATATACTACAGTGAAAATGTTAGCTCTCCTCTTAGTGTTAATTCCATACTTTTTGAATTGATAATGTGATGCAATTCTATGTTACAAATTTGTGTGACTATCTGACTAAAATATGTTTTGAATCTTTTAACACTTGTTGCTAAGTTGAAGAAATCCATTTGTAATGTTCTTTATAGGGATTGAGTTATGGTAAAGTGATTTTCCCATGGAGAAGGATGGTCATTTTCTTTCAATGTGACATACTTCAGGTTGGTTTGCTTCCTTAAATTGGCATGTCTAATCTACACGTTCTAGGTTCATTCTTAGAGTAGGTATAGATAGGAGACAATATTTTCTTGAATATATACCAACTTAGTAATTTTATTCTTGTTTTCATGCAGATTTTAGGGAAGAAGCTTTTTAGATGTGGACGAACATGGGACTTGTTACAATTCTTCGGAGAGTTTTCAAGAGTTATTTTGGATACTCATGGAGATAATTGCCCACCCTTTTTGTTTTTCCTTTTTGCTAGATTTTCTTCCAATTTCATTAGATGGCAATAACTTGTAGCATCTTGTACAGTAGGTGGGAATCACAAACGATTTATTGAAGTCTTTATTTCATTTATGAATGAATTTTCTCTTATCTATCTATATATATGATAAAAGTGATGATGGAAATGAAAGGAGAGCTATGCCTCGTATGCAAAAAGCTGATGTGGCAAAATGAAGCAAAAAATAATTCATTTATTAATAATTAATATTTCATGCATCAAAACCCTAGATATATTTGAATTTTTCTTCTCCTGCACTCATGTTTCACCGAAAAAAGATGTTAGTTAAACAAATCCCTAATTTTAAGGATAACCTAATCTAATTATAGTGAAAATATATCTCTAACAGTCAACACTAACCAATCTGATCGATTTATACATACACCAATTTGCATTTACAGCTGTGAAGTTTGTAGATAACGCCAGCATCTACTCCAGAATCTCAACAGATCATCTAAATATAGAGGTTAACAAATTAATCGAAACTGAATTTGAAAATAAAATCCTACATTAATAGGATACAAACCATTTAATCAACCTCATATCTTTAGCGCACACAAACAAGCACACCACTCAGCCGCCAGATGGGTGACGAAAGGCGGAGCAACATCAGCAACAATGTAGAGGAAGATGTGGACGTCATGTTATAAACATCATGTTAACTTTACTTTCTAATGATTTTGCTAAATGTTTCCTGATTAATTCGAAAATGGCAGCATTCAATTAAGTCGACTTCTAGCCATTAATTTATATTGCCAATTGAAAATTAAAAATGTGATAATTCTATTTGAGAACTTGGTCTGGAAGGTAAACAAACTCTAACATTGTGATAGTTACAAATTGGAACTATATTTGAATTGGTAGGATAAACTCAACTTTAAGAATGTGATAAGTCTAACTTGGAAACCAACGTTGATGTGTTTACAAGTAGATGTTTATCAATATTTGGGGGGTAGTGTCATATTTTCTTTATTAAATTATACTCCATATATTAATTTACTTGATTTCAAAAGAATTTTATGCCGTGGCACCGCCACGGGTTGTAAAAACTACATCCCCGGCTCCGGCCAGATACTCTATATAGGCGGGGAAACTCTCTTCGATCTTCTCAATTTTCTTGATTTCCATAACCGCGGAGGGGGGGGGGGGATTTGTAACATGTGAAATTATGTTTGTAGAATAATAATATTTGTGTGTGGTGGAGCGACCACATATCACCGAAGGGGTTGTTTGGGAACCAACCTTATTGATTGCCACGTACATTTTTATATTTTATTTTGGTTTGGGTGTGTGAGGGATACAATAATTTTTTTGAACATGTACCTGTTACTAATTAACAGGCCAGGTACGATAGGATCCCATATAAAATATATGTTATTCAACTGGTCGGGTCTCTAACGGGTTAAGGTTGGATCCTACCCATTTCAAAGCATATCCTTCATGATGAGTCGTATTTTTATTTTCGATAGTTAGCTTAAAAAAGATTAAATGATATAGTAGTGGATGAAGGACTCCGACACCACAACCAACGTTGTTTACAAGTAAGTTTGACTATCTTATTTTCTCGATTAATTTATTTTATCCTCCATTTTCTCTTTATTATTAAAAGTAAACTATACCGTAGAATTACCACGGGTTAGTACTAGTGATGTGTATAGTTCTTGTATATTAGTATTGCTTTAAATATAATTTAGGTATTATACCCAATATTAAGATTAAAATATTCGATATTTTTTTCTGTAAATAAATAATCAATAAAATATGATTCTACAAACAAATTTGGGTCATTCATGAGTATAATTCATCTTTGACTTCTTTGGAGGCTACTATTTAGAAAATGAGTTGTTTTGAAATGTCACTAATCTAGATTACAACGTCACTTCAAAGGGTTGCTAAATGATCAAAATATAACACTTGAAAGTGGCACAATATCGAGGGTTAGTGACAATTTTTAATGCAACAATATTGAGATGCAGTGACATTTATGAATGTAGTGAAAACTACTTGGAGTGTCACTCCTTGTTGTCACTAATTATTCTTGCACTAACACTTTGAAATGTTACTCTAAATATTTATGGTGGCATTTTGAAAGATGTCATTGTACTATAAACTAGTGACATTATAGAATTAGCCACACGCCTTGAAGTGACACTTTGTAAGAAATGTCTCTATATGTCACCTAAACTAACATTAGATAACACTTTTTATTGTCATTAAATCCCAAGTTTGTTGTAGTGTCCGGAACCTCATAAAGATCAACTCAACGAGAGCGACCAAACATGATACATGAGCATATTCAAACATCAGTATAACCTGACAATAATCATGTAAATGTGAATATACCCTAAAGGAACTTGATAACAACCAACCAAATAATCGTGGATGAACCTTAGGGAAACTTGCAAAGATCACATATCTACATCATAGCATAAATACCAATCAACCACATAATCGTGAATGAGCCTTAGGGGAACTTGCCTTGATAAAGGGACAAGAATTGTAAACAGGTTGAAAAATTAGCCCTCTGATCGACACCAGATTCGGGATGATTGAAACATCAAAACGGAGATCCATCCAGTGACAGTTTAGAACGATCTGATAGAAATCATCTCTCCAAAATTCAGTGTGATCAGACAGTTAACGAACCGGGAATCAATTTTAGAAAATGGTTGCGCCTTGCAGAAAAATTGCGCGTGAAATAATGTTTTAGCTAAGGGGTTTTCTTTGAAAATAACTAGGGTTAGGGATATAGTGGACTTGTTAAAGAAAATGACATTGGGCTTTAGATAAGTGATGGGCTGGATAAGGCTACAAGTCACAAAAGCTGGGCCAACAACGCTTACGAACTCTGCTTTGACGGTCGGTTCACTTTAAAACGTCTAAATTCGAAATACGATTTTTTTGGCTGTTATAGCTATAGTTTAACAAAATATAAATGATAGTATTCTACGTAATTCTGTAGGCTTGGAGCTTTTACATGAAATGGAATTAAAATATATATGCTTGCTCATGTTCAGAGTTGAATTCGAATCTCTCTTTTGACCAATCCCATCCATATTTAATTTTCATTCAAATGACTTCGTAAAGAGATTGAAATCGATCGCGAGTATATAAAATATTAAAGAATTAATATAAATTATTACATTATAACCGCTTTACAAGTTCGGCATAAATGAGATTAAATTCTTTCAAAAATTAATTATAAACTAGCCCAATCTTGGGAAACAAAATTGAGTAAGAGACAATACACTTTTTTTTAATTTTTTTTTATTTTAGATTCTAATACAAATTTGAAATTGAGTGGTCACAAATCATTTTTAGCAAATTTGAAGAGACAACCAATTTATAATAGTCTAAATTAGAGAATATTGTCCTTAAATGAAATTAAATAATGAAAAAGTAACTTAAGGACAATCACATTTCCAGTCGTTACTAAATTCGCGGAACTGACATATGTCTATTGCCAAAGCTACATATATATCCTTCCCCGACCTGACATATGTCTACCGCTAAAGTCTAAAGCTACATATGTGATTTCCATAGCTGATATATGTTGACATGCAAGCTGACATAAGTGAGATCAGGAAATTTGCATTAAGATATGAATGAGGACAATGTACATTACATGAAAAACATCAAAATCGATAAAGTCTACATCAATTCTACAACGTATTAATTATTTTAAATTTTAATTACTCTTGTTTTGGTAAGTTTGACTACAATATTAGCCTCTAGGGTAAAGATGGAATACATTAAGTGTGTACTCGTATTGAAATCATCAAAATTTGTTTGAATTGTCCATCAATCAGTAATTATTTTCATGTTTGTACCTCTTACAACTTTGCCCTAGAATTAGGGGTGTTCATATGATCTAGGTACGTTAATCCGTATTATGGGCTGGATCAAAACGGATCACTATTGTCGCTTTAAAAGACATTTGAAGTTTACAATTATTAATGTGTGTTTTGAATATTTGAAATAAGTACAAAGTGTTCGATACTAGATTGTTTTGATCTTTCAGACATGTAAGTTTAAAAGTAAAATAACTTTTTGTGAAACTAAGTGGATAGTGGATCGAATACAAATTTATCCCCATACGATCCACCAAAATCAATTTTAGCTAGCGATTAATTTGTAATTATATATGATATGTACCCTTAAGTCCATCCCCGAACTAATACGGATCAAGATGACTTGTGACGTCCCTGCCTTACTAATTCCCTACAAAGTCCGCCGTGAGCATATCAGTGGTCCGTTGCCAGCATCTCATCTGAGAGTCCCCTGGCTAAAGGTCCGAGTTAGAGTAGCGGGGTAGTCCGACCCCCGCATTTGAACCTCGGATCTTATTAAACCAATGATCACATTCATACCTCACACAACACTTGGACAGTCCGACTACAGGGTTCCGGTGGGCCACCTCTGAACATGTCATGTTATTTAAAGCGTGACCTAAACGTGCCACCAATCTCCGAGACCACGTGTCACCATCTCGCTAGGCCGATCAATCTCTGGCGTGTGAGAGGTGTGTCCCAAGGAGCTCTCCACACTATAAATAGGAGAGCATTTACTCCTCATAAGGGTAAGTAACTAGTAACTACTTCGCAATATTCAACTCTCTAAGTTTATTGGTCCGAGCCTGAGCTTGATCAGTCTACTAAACGAATTGAATCTTAATCCAGTTTGTCTCAGGCAGACCGGTCCAAAAGGGTCTAACCCCTTATCTTCTTGTTTCAGATAACCATTCAAGTACTCAACTGGCGGACTACCCTAATTATCGGACCTTAACTAGCGACGAACCAAACTTTCAGAAGGACTAATTTTCCCAGCTCACTGACAAGCTCTGGATGGACTAAGCTAGTGCATTGACTTTGACTATAGACATATCCACTTTTATACCACATCAATGTAGTATTAGATTCGTTAGTAGGGCCAACGGTCTAATGTCACCATTGACCGAATTAAATTTAAACTTTTAGCTCCGATTTAAATATTCTATTAACCATATATGCAGCATAGTGTTAGATAACTAGGAGTAGTAGTATTATTAGAAGTTTGAGTTTGGGTGGAAAAGCTTATTAGAAGTTTGAGTGGAAAAGCTTCGCTGGCATAATTGTGAGGGTTCAAGCATAATTCCAACCCACCTAAAATTGTACAATACTGTATATATAATTTCAATCCATCTCTAAAATTTATTTTTCAATTAGATACCGGATAACCTATTCAATCTTCATGTAGAATGACAATTGTAAAATTATTCGGATCTGAAAAAGATGAATATATCCATGACAAAACTCAACAGTGAGAAAGTAGTAGGAAACCTAAAAATGGTCTTGACCTTTTCTAGGCCTGCATTGCTCCCACGTGAGGTCTTCCTTATCCTTTCAATCCGGCTAAAAGGTTTCAAGCCATGCAGCAGTTAACAAGACAAAACAAATCGAATAAACCCTATATATACATCTACTATTAATTAATTACCCTTTTGAGATCCGAAGAAACCCTATTTCCATTTATGTATAATACGTATTTGATGGATTCTATGGTATTCTTCAGTTTAACTCAATTTCCATAGAAAGTGCTACCATAAAAATTACATCACTCTTTAACACTTTTATAATTGTCCTCTACATATATCAGTTACCTCACCCTCATCTTAAAACAAAGTAAAAAAACTTTTACATTCAAACATCATCGTTTGCAATCTAATCATCTTATTAAATTTAAAACTAGATTACTCTGATCTAATTTTTTGAATTATTACATTGCAAGATATTTAAGGGACGATCCCAACCGCCTCTTACATCAAATATCCCCAAGATTAAGACTAGATCATTATTTTAGTCAGCTAGCCAATATTGCCAATTTATCCAAGTTAAATCTAGGCTTGGGTTTACGTTTTTCATCAATTTTCTATTTTTTTGGTTCCAAAGAAAGAAATTGATTTTGGTTGCGAACTCGGCCACATCAGCAAATAGATGGTGATTGGAGAAATTATATACATACATACATACATACATATATATAAAATAAAAGTGGTGACCTATCTAAATAAAGAGACATGCCACATGTGCAAAATTCTATGTGGCATGTATCTTTGAATTTCATGGAGTTTCATTCACAAAATTAAAGTAAAAAGAAAATAATAATTTACAAGTCTACAATTTATTTTTGGTATGTTAATTGTATATATAGTTTTTATTAAATCACATATAACTTTATCTGCAAAACTACGAAAAATATTTTGAACATATATTTGGATTCACCGCGACAAGACGAATCCATAGACACCAATCTTATATATTATTATTAATTAAATAAATTATTTATATATTAAAATAAAAAAATCAATTTGTTAGATGATAACTATTGGTTGTGTAAATTCTAAATTTGGAAAATAAGCCATGGAACATTTTATTCTAGACAAAAAAGTGGTGATCTATGTGAGCAAAGAGACATGCCACATATGTGGCATGTATCTTTGAATTTCATGGAGTTTCATTCACAAAAATAAAGCAAAAAAGAAAATAGTAATTACAAGTGTACAATTTATTTTTGGTATGTTAACTGTATACATAGTTTTTATTAAATCACATATAACTTTATCTGCAAAACTCCGAAAAATATTTTGAACATATATTTGGATACATCGCGACAAGACGAATCCATAGACACCAATCTTATATATTATTATTATATAAATAAATTATTTATATATTAAAATAAAAAATTAATTTGTTAAATGATAACTATTGGTTGTGTAAATTCTAAATTTGGAAAATAAGTCCTGGAACATTTTATTCTTGAAATGCAATGCACCTTATAACTTTCACTATTTATATTTTTAGTATGTTCACTACATATATAATTTTTATTAAATCCCATATAACTTTATTTGCAAAACTCTGAAAAATATTTTGAACATATATTTGGATTCATCACGACGAAACGAATCAATAGACACTAATTATAAATAAAACTATTAATAAATATTTTATTCATTAAAATAAGATATAAATTTATTAAATGATATATATCTGTTGTGTAAATTTTAAATTTGAAAATAAACTATGGAACATTTTAATATTAAAAATGCAATGCACCTTATAACTTTCACTGTTTATTTTATTTTGACCGCATAGTATTTTGCACCTTATATCCCCAAAATGCAATGCACCTTATAACTTTCACTGTTTATTTTTAGTATTTTGATCGCATAGTATTTTGCACCTTATATCCCGTACCCAAGAGGTCAGGGGTTCGATCCCCGAAATTGGTGATTATTTTATCCATATAGAGAATTATTGAAATGTTATTAGAGAATTTATTGATGGTTAAGTTGTCCAATACTAAATATTGAAATTGTAATATTGTATCTCAAAAAAATATAATAAATATTTAATACTGCTCCATTCATTTAAAATGAAGTTAATAGTTATTGAGATGTCAAATTATAATTTTGACTTTACGGTTGAGCAGAGCCCGAATCTGGGCATTATTAGTGTTGTTGTTAGGGATTATGAGGGCAATGTTATTGTTTAGCATCAAATTTTTATGTTTTATGGTTGTTAAAACTGTGGAAGGCTTGACAGCAAAATTAACATTTAAATTTATTCAAGGTTTTGTATCCCAACATATGTAATTATAAAACTAATTATAAAATTATTAAAATTTTAATTTGTTCAAGTATTAAATTCAACATATGAATTTTTTCAAGTATTACAACTCCACATTTATTAAAATTAAAATTAAAATTAAAATTTCAGACCAACTCTAATAATGATGTAATTACAACTTTAGTACTCTATTGAAAGGGTAAACCACAATGTATCTTCTCTCTACTTTATTATATTTTGACAGTATATGTTAGTCTCTTGATAATTTATATAGAGATGGTCTCTCAGAAGACTTATTACTCCAACCCATATACTCCCTTTGTCGTCCCGGACACAACTTCATGTTGGTCCGGGCACAAGTTTTAAGATAAAGTGAATAAAGTATGAGAGATAATGAATAAAGTAGCAAAAAGAGTAAATAAAGTACTCAAAGAGTGTGATTAAAATATGAGAGATAGTAAATAAAATAGGATATATGTCAATAAAGTAGGAAAGAGATTTTCTATTTAAAGAGGGAGAAGTTTAGTTTGGAACGGACCAAAACGGAAATTGGAAAGTTTTGAGTTCGGGACGGAGGGAGTATATAACAAAAGTGGTGAGTTAGGCCTAGAGACGGTCTCTTGACAAGATTTGCATGTTTTCATCTCGGCCTATATCTTACTACAATGGTATTTCATTATTTTACTTTTAAACAGATCGAGTTTTATCTAACCCGAATTCAACCCTGCTCGAAATAATGATGTTTAGGTCCGGTCTGGCATATACTCGAACCCGTTCCATATATTTGTAACAAGACCTGACCGCAACATTTTATGATTAATTTAGTAAAAACTATTCACTCCGTCCTGCAGAACTTCATACATTTGTCATTTTTAGCCGTCCCATAGAACTTCATACATTACCAAAAAAGGAAGCTACCCGCACCCAACAAATAATAAACAATCTCAATTTTTCATTCAAATTACACACTTTGCCACTAAAAGTACACATTATCCCACCTTTATTATATTCTATCAATATTTTAGCTTTTCACATAAAACTGCGCGCTTGCCCTGATGTATGAAGTTCTCCGGGACGGAGGGAGTACATTTTTCCCGCGGGTGGAGCGGGCAGATACTCTCTAGGCGGGAAAACTCTCTTCGATCTTCTCTCTACGTTTTTTTTATCCATAACGGGCCCCGGATCTGATACTCTCTTGGTGGGGAAACTCTCTTCGATCGATCTTCTCTCTACTTTCTTGATCTCCATAACGGGTCGGGGGCATATACTCTCTAGGCGGGGAACTCTCTTCGATCTTCTTTCTACTTTCTTCATCCATAACGGGATTCGGGGGTGTGGAGAAACAATTATAGCATGTGAAAATATGTTTGTTGAATAATAACTTTTGTGTCATTGGTAGGGTGACCACATAAGACCGCGGGATTGTTGGAAACATAGCTCTAACATGTAAAAATTCTGTTTGTACAGTAATAATTTTCGTGTGTGTAGTGAGGTGACCATATACCACCACGGGTT